>CP141131.1:83114529-83198734 GCA_035236585.1 Warburgia ugandensis | reverse complement strand
ATGTAGTCACCTACCTGAGATGAAGAACCACTGTTGTATCTCCCAAATCGGTTGAACTCCAACTCTCTAGCGTGAGTTGCCAGAGTTCTATCACATGGATATATATCACATTCAGGTCATACTTAGAATCCAACTCATGCCCAACTTGGTTTCTTAATTACACAACATTATATTTTCATATTTCAATACGTCGTGTTCAAGACATTCCAATGATTTCCACCCCTAGAATCTTAGAGGCGAGGCCTACCCCCAGTACAGCTTATAATTCAAATCATGCGAATGAGTCCCACTCATAACCATTTAGTCCTTCTTCTTAATTACATCATTTCATATTTCAGAGCTACTAGAATCAAATCATATCAATCTTAGATAATTTATCATTCAAATCAACTAATTGAGCATTATTGTATGAATTTTATGTTCAATCTTATCTAATAATAGTAAATTAACCCATCAAATGGTTAAGATAATAATCTTACCTTATATAAGTCAATCTGAATAACATCCAATTGTACAGCAATCGAGATCGTCCATGGATTACCTCGGCTATCCTCGATTTCAGATATCCAGTGATAGCATCTAGTCAAAATTCTTCACTGGTCACCTAGGATCAAGGGAATAGATCAAAAAATTTATTCATATAGTGTCAATGATTCATTTGAACAGGAAATGGATCATCAAACTCTATCACTCCACTCTACGTATCATAGCATTGATCTCGATCGTTGGTCAGAGATCAGCTAGATCATCTCACCAATAATGGAATCCACAATATCTTACATGGATCTTGATCTACATGTCACATGGATCACAATGGACGGTTTAGATCTTAGGATCTCATCTCATGGATCTTCGATCTAACACCATCCAAATTGGATAGTCGATGATCTTCGATCAAAGATCTAACCTCTCCATGGTGTAGATCATGCCAAAATACACTTAAGGGGTGGTTACTGCAAAAAATCCTAACAAGTCACTAGAGTTGATCGGCCATTCTTGGGAGAAGGTAACTAACACAATCACTATAGATGGCCCATTTTTTATCGGATCTCAAATTCCACTCAAAAGGGTTTGTAGATTAGGGCCTCACCTTCACACCCCTAAAATTTGTGGAAATCTAACTTCATTTGATGCTCAAAAATGCAAAAAAATAATTGCTGGTCGTTGGATTTCTACCACTCACTAGCATCAATTCAACGGCTCTATTCTCCCTTGTTGCCTGCAGTCTTGGTGATTCTTGAGAACCTTTTGATTGTGAGATCATGGAGAATAGATTGAATTAGGTTCCAAATCACCTATACGAGTTGTCATTTTTCTTGACAACACCATGCAAATTGGTACCGCCCTAAAAGCGTGTTTTCTTTCCCCCCTTCTTTCACCTGTTTTCACTCACTCACTTACGTCCATGCCATTATCGATGACTGCCTCTTCCTCTCTCTCTCTCTCTCTCTCTCTCTCTCTCTCTCTCTCTCTCTCTCTCTCTCTCTCTCTCCCTCTCTCTCTCTCTCTCTCTCTCTCTCTCTCTCTCTCTCTCTCTCTGTTCTTCCTTCACTTTCTCCCTCTCTCATGTGGCATCATGCGATAGTCCACAATTGTCACATAACCAAAGCGGGGTGCCATTATCAAAACAACACCTCCCCTTTTTGTAGTAATTTTTTACTTAATGTTTGGATTTTCACATCTTTTCGATCCGAACTCCAATTTCAGCAAAATTTGTGTCGTTGGAATCATCTCTCTAAGTACAATCTAATGATGGAGGTCTCAATACTAGATTTGATGTCTATCAAGTTTTCCACTCATAAAACTCCAAAAATATGATATTTTACTATTTCCTTTTTATTGTAATTTAATATTTGCAAAAATTCACATAAATTGAGATTTAAAAATTAAGTTTGTTGATTTGACTCCCTCATTAGAAGAATTTTTTCCTCAAAATTCTTTCCATGTTATCCTCCCAAGCAGTGCAAGCATCCCCATATCACGAGATATGTTAATCGTGTCAATAATTCCAAAGTCAACATCCATGAATTTTTCATGACATGTCATCATCTCAACTCATCATGGCTCCCTTATATATCAATTCATCTCTTCATATACTTAGAACACATCATAACCACATATAACACAATTAGCATAAATAAATTTACATCTAGGAGTTGGTTATACGTGCACAACTTGGTACAAATAAAATCACCATATCAATACAATTTAAGAGCATCTCAGCTCATATATAGGCAAATCTATGCGAAAGCTATACCCAAAGTACATTATCTCACCCAATCGATACCCGAGAACATACCAGCTCACTAACATACAATTATATCCCAATCAAAACCACTTAGCATACCGGCTCACTATCGAGACCGTCATATATCGATCAAAACCGAGCATGCAGGCTCACTATCAAGAAAATCATATGCCAATCCATAAACTAGTTCATGGCATGATCATACTCTTCAAAAGAAATCATATGCCAATCAAGAAGTCATGTACCAATCGGTTATAATTAAGTTCGGAAACATACAAATATAAAGGTATTGATCTCCATACTACGCATATTATACCTTGTAATGACTTCCTCATCATTATCGACACAGATACTATATTCCTATAAATCCAATAACAATAAATAATTAAAGAATAGTTATATGTAAATTAATTTAAGTAAATACTGAAATTCAACTATTAAGACTCAAGAGTCGTCTTCTTGTACCTCTTCCTCATTAGGAAGATCAGAATCATTATTAGAATCATCTTCCACGAGAAGTATGAGACATCCTCCTCTGGTCTCCACAAATCGTCTTGCTCTTCTCCTGCATCCTCTTGTGGTTCTTGATGAGTTTGAGATTGAGAAGTGCAAAACCACTTCTACCCTCTCTAAATATAAGTGTTGCATAGTAAATGGAACCTCGCGTTCACTTGATCCTTCGGCCAGGCATCTAACAGGTGAAGATTCATCACCTAGATGCACCAAATTTTATCTCTTGCATCTTTTTCAACCAAATCTCTTTTTTTTGTAAATCTTATCATAAGATGAGGGCTATGTGTGTGACTATATACAAAATTGTCATACGACCTAGCTTTTCCATGGTTTTCTTCACAATTGGTAATTTACCTATGTCCTTAACTTTTATTAGATCAATGCGATGAGGCTGCACTAGGGGTCCAATATAAACATGACCTCCTCACCATTAACTTTCCTTCCCACGACCCACGTAATTGGAGGCATTATCGGTCATGACTTAGAAAGTCTGAAAAAGGTAAAATTATATAGGATGAACTTGCATTTTAAACAGGATTAAAACCCTTGTAACAAATTACTCTGTCTCAGTCAACAATTATTTGAACTACATTGTTCCCCCCAACTTCCAAATAAATCACCTTCTCTAGTATGTCAATTAATGGGGTTTGCACTCCTTGACATGTGTGAGATTATCAAGAAATTTCATTTAAACTGTCTTAGTTGGACAATTTACTAAAAAATTGACAAAATTGCGACCCTTTCCTTATCGAGTCATAATCCAACATGATGGAGCACCTACTCCTATAAGCATAAATGATGCTTCATTGTTTATGGTGTCTAACTTGAGACTTGACACTTGAAACTTGAAAGGAATATGCAATAATAGTGAACACTTACCTAATCTAGTAAGTTTTAAGCCGCCTATGTACTCTTTGTCTTTTCTACTTGCTTTTAAGAAGACTTCACCTCAAGTCGTGATACGAGGGCGCCTTGAGAAACGTTAGTCACATAAGATTATAGGATGTAAGATTGAGGTAAGAGGCTAAAATAAGTATTAAACTATTTATTATTAAAAATATAAGATTCTAAAAGGAGCACCCCTTCAACAACGGCACCGGTTAGAAGGAGTGAGGCAATACAAGTAGAAGGTTCTAAAAGGGCAAGGGGAAGGCCCAAAAGAATGCGGATAGAAGTGGTGAGGAAAGATTTAAAAAAAACTTTGGGAGTAAATGAAATCATGGTATTTAATAGAGTGGAATGGAGGAATAAGATTCTTGTGACCGAATTCCCTAATTGGGATGAGGTATTGATGATGATGATGATTATTATTATTATTATTAAAAAAATATAAGGTGATATATACCTTGATCGAGTTGCGCAATTGTTGCTGTCTGAAAGGAATGGCCACGTAGTAGCATTGAAGCAATAT
The DNA here is from genome assembly GCA_035236585.1 of Warburgia ugandensis. Lineage (NCBI taxonomy): Eukaryota > Viridiplantae > Streptophyta > Magnoliopsida > Canellales > Canellaceae > Warburgia > Warburgia ugandensis. Next base: position 83,194,562 of record CP141131.1, on the reverse strand, counting down.
GCTATGTTCATAGAATCAAGAGGCGATGTAATGTGCATGCTCTTGTCCTAAACTCCTTATATGCTCGTTCATTGTTGTTGTGCTGGCACATGGGTGCTTTCCCCTGTACACTACCGTCACTTCAAGGTCGGGAGCAAATGAGTGAGTCAATAAGAGCCCCTTTGTTGTTTGCATGGGTGCCTTTCCCTTGCGCTTCTTGCTTCCAATGTAAATGCCACCAATCCTAGTACTATCAATCTCCTCCACACCACCACCACCATCATCATCGTGCAAGCTACATAAATTCTCTGAAACATCCTCCATCTCCTTTATTATTCTCTCTCTGTTCTCTTTCTTCTTCTTTTCGATTCATTCATATAATCTAATATTCTTCTTTACAAATGTCTGAGGTGACAAGAAAGCATTGTTTTTTGCATTTCTATGACCACCGAAATAAAATGTTGTTTCAATCTAAATATTCCACCGCGGTACCTATTCCTACAAAGCTTGCACCAAAACTAAATTTTTTGCATTTTGGATCCCTTGCCTCTCCATATTCCCATCCTGGATCTGTTGATTTTTATAATGCATTGTTAGAGACCCCTTGATGGAGAAGTAGTGGAATGGAAAACCTAAGCTGAACCCTACAAAACAAAGTTAATAACAAAACATAAGAAATAAACAAAGTAAAAAAACAAAGATTACCACTTTGAAACTAACAAAAAAACAGAGCTATTTCCCCATGATTTTTACAAGAAAGAAAACGGGAAAAAAAAAAAAAAACGATAAAGGAAACATACAAATTATGCAAAGGATGATGTGGAATTATCATTTTTTAGCATTACAATGATATTTTTAGTATTACTATTGAATTTAACAAAAAAGCAAGAGCTATTTGGCGAATTTTACAAGAAAGTAACAGAAAACAAAAAGCAAGAAAGGAAACATACAAATTATGCAAAGGAAGACAAGAATTATCATTTTTTAGCATTAATAAATGATTTTTTAGTATTGCTACTGACCATTTAAAAAAAGTAGTAGCCTATTTGCATGAATTTTACAAAGAAAGCCAAAAAAAAAAGAAAAGTAAAAAAAACATACAAAAAAAAACACAAAAATATGAAAACATTGATACTAGTGGTTGTCGATTTTTAGTATTAGAAAGTGGAAAAATTTTACACATGTATTACAAAAAAAATGGAACACAAACAAAAAACCCTATTGTATAATGTGTTTTACGATTTTCACTATTAAATAATGAAAAAAAAAAAGGAGGTAAAAAAAAACATGAAACAGAAGACCAACCCAAATGTCGCTTTTAGCTATGTAATGCAAACCTATGGATTGTATTTCACAAAAATTAGAGAAAAATACTGATATAAATTGCAATTTTCAAGGAAAATACAGAAACTGAAAAAAATGAAGTTAGAATACTTAGATTAAATTCTATGAAAAGAAATGGAAGTGATGAAATGGAGTTTTTGTTTTTAGCATAATAGGAGTGTAGATATGTTGATATTTTTTAGACAAAAAACAAGCATTGATCATTGATAAATGACAAACGCAGCATGTTTTTACCGATGTTTCTCTCAGAAAATGAAAATTACTTAAATACCTAATGAAGATCTCAGTATTCCTTTTTACCTTTCTCATCACTTCCAAGAAACCTTTTAATCGCCAATTGGAAGGTGAGGATGATGGTTGCAAGAAGAAGAAAGGAAGTGTGGGATAAAAAGAAGAAGAAGAAAGGGGAAAAAAAGGGTTTTATGTAAGTGCAGTAGAGGCTCTTGGAGTCAGTGAGCAAAAAGTGCAAATGGTGTGAGGCATAAGTCACAAGTCGCGCGCCTAGCAAGACACGCTCCTTAAACCCTCCGCCGTCGCCTGGCCATTTTAGTCGAAGGGGTTGTGAGGGGTGCGCTCTTTTGCGCCCTAGCGACTAGTCGTGCAACTAGTCACGCCCGTGGACTACATAAAGCTCATCGGGACAAGTTGGGAATGCTCGCTATATCTGGATTTCCCGACAGAAAGGAATATTGAGGAATCAACCACTTTAGATTTGGAAAGATTATCGCTCTTGGGGTAGAGAGAGTTTCCTTTTGGACATGATCAAGAACTTAAAAGCCAAGATCCAATGTGTAAAGAAGGTTTGGAGTTCCTAGTGATTAATAGAGGATGATCTTCAATGGCAAGCGACTCTGAGGATCTACTGGCTGGACTACAACATTAGAAATAAAAAGAGTCTAGATGGAAAAGGTGGCTTTAGAGAAGTCCGAGGGAGAAACTTCCAGTTCAGATCCAATCGATCCGATAATGTTCAAGCGTAGATGAGTTCCGATTCTCTTTTTGCTAGCTGTGAGCACACGCGATCCGGGATCAATCTATGTGATGGGATGATGGATTGCCGTCTCTGTAGCTCGATACTCATGTGAAATATCTAATCTCTTTTTTTAATTCATTTTAGAAAAGCATTACAATATGTATAGATTTATGCACAAAATTTTTTCCCAATTCTACGCCTCATAATTAAGTCCTAAATGAAGGGGAAATTGCAGCAAGTAATGACAGTTCGCTATTTTTACACATTTTCCGCAGATGGTATTTGGAAAAAATAGTGCCAAGAAGAAGTAAAGGATGTCTTCTAAAGCAGAATTTGAGGGGGATTTACAACAACTCATGCGGTCGTAGGACAAGTTGATTGCTGATCTTACTTCGGATTAAAGGAAACCATTGATGTGCTTTTCCCAGCATTATCTATGGTCTCAAAGACAACGTCCAAGAAAACCAAGGAGACGAGAGGAGAAGCAGGTGCCAACCATGAAAATCAAGGAAATGTGCAAGAAGAACCTCAAGTTGGAGCCGTTGTTTTACCGAAAGATCTACCAAAAACCGACAAAGTACTACAAATTCTTGCATTCAAGATCCTTTGCGATATAAAAATCCTGTTGAAGAAAGAACCATTGAAGAGAATACCATTGAAGTAAGATTCTTTTTTGAAGAAAATGAGTAAAAGAAGATTTACATCATAAGAGACCAACCGCTTATGGAAACTGGTGACAGAATTTTTAGTTAAAGGAAAAATGATACAAGGTTCTTTTCTGCAATTTTGAACTTGAGAAGTTCTTTTGAAGGTGGAGCAAATAATGCGGGACCATCATTACCGAAGGATTTTCAGAAATTATGATAAAAGAAGACTACTAACTAGAAAAGAAAAAAGAATTACTTGTTCATGTGTCGGTGTTCATGTGAACAATGAAGTTTTAGTTTTGGAAAGGCTAATGTGTTTAGAAGTCTTGTGCTTTGTTTAAGAATATTGGTAGTTTAATTTTGAGGAGTTAAGTAGTCTCTTCTTTCGGGTTTTCTATTCAAGTGTTATTCTTATGGCTTTTTTAATAGGTTACTCCAAAAACAAGTACTAGGTTACTTGGGAGTCGATTAAACCCTCTCTTAAGTTCATAAAAGAGAACGGGTTTTTCTATTGTAATCAATTGAGTGGTCTTTGATCAAAGAAGTTTCAGTTTAGTTTCTAGTTCTGATTTTTTGGTTCTTTATTTTTTCTTAATTTGGACAGAATTCAAAAAGTTAGAGAGTTCTAGCAAGATTTGTTCAGGTTTGAATTGCAAACCCTTCTCGAGAACTCTCGATTTCCACCCCTGGAAATTGTGCTTTAAACTATTAGCTCCAGAAGAATCGAGTTTTCTCACTTCTTGTAACCTATGTAGTTAGAGGCGCAAAGCACAACTAGGTGCATGGGTTGTGCCTGGAGCTTGGAGGGCCTAGGCACATGCCTAATCACTGGGAGCAAAAATAATTATTTAAAAATTACAAAAATCTAAAAAAAGTAAGAAAACATTGAAACATAATTCTATAATGAAATATTACCAAAACATGTTAATTTCTATAAACAAAATAATATACAACTATGGTCAAGCCAAATAACTTTTTAAGAGTTTAAGACTACTCACTTTAGTCATCCTTGAAGGGATTTTTGGGGTTCAGATTATCATTAGAGCTATCATAATCTTTATCAACATATTAAGCAAGACCACTACCTGACCTTGCAACTCCTTAGTGTCCTCCTTAAAACCAATTTTCTCTACTAGTTTAGTAACTACCTAAGACATGTTCATCTGACCTAGGCTTTGTCTCCTCTGCCTCTGTTACTATCTAATAGGGGGAGCAACATGTGAACTGGTTCCAATAGCATGCTCAACGTCACGCAATGTGAGATTATCATGTGGATGGACGAGGTCATCCCTTAGCATCTGTTTCATTGATCCATTCATTACTTTCATCAACCTCTCTAAAGTAGGATCTGTGTATGTTTGCTATCTTAAACGATCATCATGTTGATGGTAGAGATATTGATTATATTGAACATATACATCATTCAATGTTTTTGCGTGTAAGCTATTTCTCTTCTTTGTGTGAAGCTACAATAAAATGTTAAATTGCATGTAATGGATAGTTGCAAATTAGATTGTTGATTGCTCTACAAATTAGTAAAGTAAGATTTACATTCTCATTGAAAATTGTAAAAGACTTACAAGGAGCCATTGTCTTTGAGACTTACATTCTCAAAGGCGCTCTAGTTCAGCTCACAAAGAGATGCACTACAGGTCTAGGAGAGAACTTTAATAGCAAGTTTTTGGAGAATTAGACATTCAGCCCCAAAAGTGACCCACCACTCGCTGACAAAAGTTAAATAACAGTTAACACTTGGGAAAATTAAGGAAATCTAATACTCAAGAAAAAATATTTGAAAATTATAAAAAACTTACAAGGATCCATTGTCTTTGAGACTGACATTCTCAAAAACACTTATAGTTCCGCTCGCAAGGAGATGCACTAGAGGTTTGGGGGAGGACTTTGATAGCAAGCTTTTGGAGAATTGGGCATTTAGCCCCAGAAGTGACCCACCACTCGCTTACAAAGTTAAATAACAGTTAATACGTAGGAAATAAAAACATAAATTAAGAAAATCTAACACCCAAGAAAAAAGATTTGAAAATTATAAAAGACTTACAAGAAGCCATTGACTTCCTCTTCAATTGAGCCAAGTTAGTAGCTAACTTGATCTGCCACACTTTTTTTGGGCTTAGCTTGTCAATCACCTTATTTGCATCATCCTTATTTGTAGAGAGAGTATTGATGATATCAAATAGGCCTTGTTTAATAAATATATCGACCTCAACATCTTACTTATCACAGTAGAATGCATGGTTAAGGTAATAACCAGCTCCATGCAAGGGTTAACAAAGCTGATTCATTCATCTGCTATCTGCAATGCCACAGATATGGGGGCCTCTCATTCATTCTCTTTAAGATTTGCTCTAATCTTTTCCTTTGTTAGTGTGACATCATCATAAACATAGCCTATTGCAGGCTTCTCTTTGTTATTTATCAGCCTTGACACCTCTATAAGTGAGGCTATTATCTTTAAACAAAATGAAGTATTGTTCCATAAGGAGCTATAGTTGACAATGTTCTGAACTCTTTGACTGACTTGCGTATTGCTCTATTTATAATTGCTCAATGCTTGATGGTGGAACATCTGCTTCAATATCGCCCTCACATTATGAATACTCTCTAAGCTTAGGATGTTTGTGGCCAAAAGGGCGACTGCAAGTCTGGCCAATTCTCTTTGTTTGGTCATTGTTCTCGTCAAATGGAGGACATGTGTGTGACTATATATGAAAACAGTCATTGCCTTTGCTTCTCTCATGGTATGCTTTACTTTCGACAATTTTCAATGGCTTCCAACATCAAATCAACACAATGTATTGCACAGGGTGTCCAAAATAAATTCTTCCTCATTTGTATATGTCTCCCCGTAACTACATAATTTGCTGCATTGTTCGTGGTGACCTGTAATAGGGAATAAAATTCATGAGTAACTATTAAAAATTTTAAATATTAAAATTCTTAACAAAAACAAAACTGAGGTTGGGAGGAGGGATTACCTGGAGAATATTTTCCTTTTTAGCATCATCTATGATATTATCTGACATCTTTACAATCAAATCTAAGCTCTTTATATGCTCAGATCCATGAATTGATTTTAGGAAAACTGTCCCAGTTGGATAGTTTACTAAGAAATTGATCAAGGTGCGATCATTACCTTTGGTCTACCAATATGATATTATAGAGTACCTGTATCATGCCCAATCTTTTCTATACTCGTAGACGAATTCGTTCGTCTTTTCGACTTGCCTTTTAAGAAGTGGCACCCTCAACTCATGGTAAGAAGGTGCCTTGAAACCTTAAACATAGAAATAAACACCAATTAAATATCGCTAACTTAAAAACATGCATAAAATGTACCAAGATATAAATGAAAACAAAAAAGAACATGTACCTAGGCCATATTGTGCAAACAGACTTAAAAATGGTTTGAAATGATTGACACCGAGGTGTATTAAAGGCAATGCCATTTTCATAAAACGAACTTGCTAAATAATCACTTGCTCTTACCCTGAGCTCTTTCTTATATGCATTATTTATTGTGATCTGCTGCAAAGGAACTTTCTTGGGATTATGGGCAAAGTGAAGATCAAGAGGTCCTTTATACAACTCTTAAACTTCTTGTCGCTCCTAATAACAATCCCACTAGAGCCGCTATCACCAAAGAATAGGTCTCCCACGGTTAGTGTCAACATCAAGATCAACAACTTCATAGTCTTCATGAATCCCAAACAAGTCCTCTTATCGCGTTTGCTCCATAATAATTCTCTCTTTCACCTTCTTCTTCTTTGAGTCAATAATATAATCGCTTATGCTCTTTGATAACTTTGGAGTGACATTGTTGCACTTTTCCGCATTCCTACGCCTTTCGCCTAAATGTTGTTTCAAACTTATAAATCCCACCACTAATTCTCACACAATTTGCACCGAACTATATTTTTATTACTTGAAATTCTTAGCTCTCTATACTTCCACCCTATATCTGTGATTTGGAAACAATTGATGAATACGAAGTGTCTAAATTTGAACCCATTGATGATGACACCTTTAAGTTCTAGTCCTAAAAACTAGAAAACAGAAAAGAGTTAATACTTTCAACAATCATAATTCACAACTAAAGAAAAGCTATATATGTGAATGGAAATAAATTTAAATGAGGAAATGTAAATAAAAAAAAATTAAATTAAAACTTATTTTTGTAACTCAAGTTATTTTTAAAAATTGAAAAAAAAAACCTTAAAAATGAAAAAAAAATGAAAAAAAAAATCCCACATGCACTCACAATCAAAGGGAAGCTATATATGTGGATGAAATCTGTTTCAACGAATAAAGGCAAAAAAAGAACATTATTTTTAATTTTTGTAATTGTTATTAAAAAAAAAGAAAACCCTTCAAGTACAAAAGAACATGAAAAAAAAAAATCACTCGTGCACTCACAAGAAAAGGGAAGGTATATATTTCGATGGAAATTTGTTTTAATGAATAAAGGCATAGAAACGAAAATTATTTTCAATTTCTGTAACAGCTATTTCTGAAAAAAAGAAAAAAATTCACATGGACTCACAAACAAAGAAAAGCTATATATGTGGATGGAAATCTATTTCAACAAATAAAACGAAAATTATTTCCAATTTCTGTAACTGTTATTTATTTTCAAATTTTTAATTGTTATTTTTGAAAAAAGAAAATATAACATTAAAAATACAAATAAATGGAGAAAAACATCGCACATGCACTCACAAACAAAATGAAGCTATATATGTGGAGGAAAATATGTTTCAACCAATAAAGACAAAAAAATGAAAATTATTTTCAATTTCTGTAACTATTATTTTTGAAAAAAGAAAAAATAACCTTAAAAATACAAAAAAAAAGGAAAAAAAGAATCACACATGCACTCGCAAGCAAAGGAAAGCTATATATGTGGATGGAAATATGTTTCAACCAATAAAGGGACAAAACAAATTTTATTTTTTTTCCAATTTCTATAACTGTTATTTTTGGAAAAAAAGAATAACCTTAAAAATACAAAAGTAAAGAAAAACATTATACTTGCATTCACAAGCAAAGGGAAGCTATATATATATATATATATATATATATATATATATAGATGGAAATATGTTTCGACGAACAAAAGACAGAAAAGCAAAAAAATGGAAAAAAACATCACACATGCACTCACAAGTTAAATCTATGCAAAGAAACATAAAAATCAAATGGAATGTTTGTTTATACCTATAGCACAAGATCATCAAGATTTATACAAAAAATGAACAAATTGAGAATACGGTACTGCTTTTTACATTTTTAACAGAAATGGTGCTTGAAGGAAGATTCATGAATCCATACCTTTCTTTGCTTAGATCTGTGAAATATTGAAGAGGGGTGGTCATTTCCACCGTATGAGCTCTCAGAAGAAGAGAAAATAGGGAAGATGAAAAAAAGGAAAGAACGAAGTTGGTATTTTAACAGGTCGTCAACTGTACCCAGGAATTGGAGGTGAGCCTGAATGCAGGCTCTAGGCGCACCCAGGTGCGCCTAGGCACTGGCACCTCGACCCCCTTGTGACTTCACACCATTCAGGAGCTGATCGTGCAACTGGCGCCTAGACGTGCCTGGGCACACCTCTAACTATAGCACCTGTAGGGTCATCTGAATTGAGTGATGATCTCTTTCTATTTGAGCCACTCAATTGGAATCAACAGGATAAGAAGTGATTCAACAGAGCTAGTTGTCAAAGAAGTTATTATTAAGATTTGATGATGTCTCTCTTTGATGGAAGAAATCAATCCTGGTTAGCTTCTGGGTTCTGGTCATAGTCCCTCCCTTCCGAGATCAAATGTGGGAAAGCCCATCACTATTTTTTCCATGAATGTAGCAAGGAAAATCAGCACCAGACTTCAACTTGGGCTTCTTTATGAACAAGAGGATGAATATTATAGCTTTGATGAAGTTGCTTAACCTTATCTATGTATTCTGGAAAGCAGTAAAATCTATGGATAAAGGTAACAGACAAAGTAATATCCGTGAAACAGGTTCCCCATGATTTGATATGAAATTAAATTGTCAGAATGTATCAGTTAGAAAATTAATCATGCAAAAAACACTTGTAGTCATGGGGAATAGCTCCACCCAATGCATGAGTACCTGGTTCCTGAGGCTTGTTGTAGTCTTGCCATGCTACTCTTTGATAAAAACTTAAATGGAATATTTTTCACAAAAAGAAGAGGAATTTAGAAGGGAAAACAACACCACATTGAGTAAAATGTTTTTCTATATGTTCTAGATCTTTTGGTAAGAAAATTCTTCTGTCCACCACCTTCACCAAATTCATTATGATGAAGTGAACTATGGATTAGTGGTTATGAAGCTTGCTTGTTAGTGAGGTTTGAAAGACTGCATTTGTGCCTGAGGGGAGAGTAGTAGTTTACATATTTGCTGTAAAGAGGAAAAACGAGAAATAGAACAGGAGAAGCAATTTACGTTAGCACAGTCGTAAAAAATTCGAGTATTTGTCTCTGAACTTGACTATTTTGTCCTCTCTTTGTTGAGTAATGAGTAACAAGCCCCAAAAGTTTCAGAGAATTAAACATAATTGGAGGAAGAACTATGTCATCAGTAACTGCTCATTATCTGGAATCTAATCAAGTTGTCATTAATCTACCCTCGAGAATGGAATGATCATGATCAGGACTACTAAATGCTGATTCAGAATCGTCTGTTGACAAGGATTCCAAAAACCATACGTTGCTGTGGAGATAACTCTTTTGCTTTCCTGAAGTCACTAAGGAATAGGTTCTCAGTGTTTAAGAACAGCTTCAGGCTCCAGAACAAAAAAATTTCATCCACTGGATGCTAGTCAACTGACTGCCGGAGTGATGCTTAGAACTTGTCCAAGTTCCTCTCTGGATCTGTATGCCTTGAGAAGTTATGACTAGTGTTGGACCGGAGACTATTGTCTCATCAACTCATATTGAAAAAGAGTAGAACTCTTATCTTTCTCAGGAAGGGGCTGAAGATTTTCCTCTAGTGCATCTAGTAATTGAATCATCAGTAGAAAGTGATCCCTGTCATGGCTGCAAAGTCCACCCCATAAACATATCTTCTATTTTTCGAGGTATTCATGGTTTTATGAACATCAACTAAGATCTGTTTTCTCAGGGCTAGCCAAAAGATAAATGACTATAATTGAGTTTCTTCATTGACTGAACCTGAAAAATAGGATGTTGCTCTTCAGGAAATGACTAGTTGAATGCGTCTGTGGGAGACTTCACTGCAGATGCTGGATTATAAACCTGTGTTATTGTTCTAGAAGGAAATTGCTAGAAAATGAGGTGCTAGTTGAATCATGTAAAACATAATTTGAAGTTGCAAGTGATAAATAGAGAGACGATTAGTTTTCATAACTAACTTTAAGATAAGTTGCAAGTTGGGTTTAACTGGATTTTCAGTTTCACCTTTTTGCATGAGCAGCAGATTTGCACTTATCATATCTAATGCTAATAAAATGTTTCAGGAATCGATCTATCAATTTTGATTTCAAAATTATGGCAAGAATTGACTGCTGGATTGGACGAGTGTAATTAGTTTTTATGTTTCACCTTTTGCATGAAGAGAATCAATCCTCTGATGTCTCTTGCAGGCTAATCAAGTGCTACATGAGTTCTTCATACACTGCCCTGATGCAAATATGACAAGCGAGGTCCCTGAGGCCTATATAGAGAAACTGATAAGGTCTCTAGGACTGCAAACGAGAAGAGCATTCATGATTAAGAAGTTAGCAAAGGAATAAGTGAAGGACAATTGGACTCATGTGACCCAACTTCCTGGTGTTGGCAAGTAAGTTTAACACGAATCTGTCTGATAGCCGAGCCAGGCGGGTGTCTCACCCACTGATACCTATCGAATATCCATCGAATTCCTTCATCATACGTGATTTGTTCTGATCCAAGTTTTTCTTCTCTTATTCTTCTGTTTTGTCCAGGTACGCCGCAGATGCATATGCAATATTTTGTACGGGGAAGTGGAAAGAAGTCCGACCTGAAGACCACATGCTGAACAAATACTGGGAGTTCCTCCACAGTGCTAGCAAAACATCACATATTGACAGTGCCACTATTTATTCTCCTCTAGAACCATGTAGGCTAGACAAATAACAGAAGTGAGAGTCCCTAATCGTTTTTTGCTGCACAACGATGGAGCACTGGACTCAGGTTAAAGTATTTAACATATATTTGCTTTGTATAGAAAATTATTTTAGTTTTGTAAGTTAATAGGTGCAGGAGGTTAAACAGTTAAATGTGTGTTAGCATGTATGTGCAAGGTGCGTTTTGGGCCTATCCAGTTAGCAGCGTGCTTGTAGAAAGCAGCACTGAGAAGTTACCATTTGCAGTTTTAAGTGTACGAAAGTGTCCAAGGGATACCAAGAGTTCCTGCCATGGACATAGCATGAACTTGTCTTTTGTTTTCTACGAGTTGTATATTTTGAAGCTTGCTATTGCTATTGCAAGGAATGGTGGGGGAAATGTGTGCTGAAAATGGTTGATCTGTGTTTTAGCTCTTCTTCATCTTCAAACCGACTGCGTGGTGAATTTCGAACTTAAACTTCAGTTTTATTCCTCCATAACGGACAGCCTTTGTGTGATAAGAATGTCACATCCCATGCATTTTAAGATCGAATCTTCTTCAGGGTGCAAATTCGTAGAAAAATCATTTTTCTTAAAACCTCTGCTGGCCTTCACGAATCCTTGCTCGAAAGTTTTGATAGCTCTAGATTTCAGTGTTTGACCTTATGAGATGAGAATAAACCCTATAATCTACAGCAAACGTGTTATTCGTCATAAGCGTATTCTTCATCTTATGTCTATTGGTTTTTGTAGTAGCTTTTCTTCATTATAGTCTTCAGTGATCACATAAGACTGCTTTGGGCTAATATTCTTCTTTAAAGTTATTGTTTTACGGAGTCTCTTTTTGCTCTATTTATTTTTCGTATCTTGAACGCACGGGCACTCGCGAGCTGTCTTGAACCTGCGATCTCTGCGAGAGACCCGTACTTGTGCTCCTGTGCTGGAAGACTGCTATTTTCTTCTGCATCGTTGTGCCGGTACGCTTTTCCATGTTCTTTTCATGATATCCGTAACATTTCAAATCCAATTCCATCTTTTGACAATTATTTTGGACGACAACATTATACTAAGAACCAACTCTAACTTGCCATACTTATTCTTGGGACAACTCTCTTAATTGGCAAGCACCTTTCATCTCCTAAAGAGATGTGATGTGCTACTTTGAACCTATGACCTACTTATGGAAGAGGGGTTTTAGCTTAACTATATGGCTATATTGGCTTATGCACGTTGAGGACATGTGCAGTGATGAGACGAATGACAAGGTCTATATATAGACTTATTGGTGTGTGAACAGTTTCAAAAAGAAGAAAGAAACCTTCTTCAACTCGATTCAAGACCCAAGAGCCTCACACGACCTCCTACGGTTGTGTTAGTTGTATAAGCAGTAAGTATGACCTAACTAATGAAGAAGTCAACGTATGTTGCTTCCTTGTCTGCAAGTTTTCTATAATAATCGTCACAGGTTTTAATCTTCTTTTGGTTCCTTTTTCGGTTTTGTTTTGCACTGAATCCATTTCTTTTCTAGACAAGAAACTTTTCTGTACTTTGTCAAAGCTGATGGTACCAGGGATTGATATTATTGTTCTCCAGATCAACAATAAGCGCCCCTTCTCTTTTTTTAGAATCCTGGTCGGTGTGCATACTCTTGAGCGTGAGTGCGAGCAGAAGTTCCCACTTTTATTTTTTCATCTGTGGTGAAACTTTGTGCAGCATGTTTAAAATAGCTTAGAAAAGTTAGAGATCAAATTTCATGTTCATTGGATGTTCTTAGCCAATGTTTTCGTGACCATAAAATATTGATCATCTATTTTTATTCATTTTCTTAAAGGCCCAAAAGCAGTTAGGATCAATCAATTCATTTATCTCTTATTGGTTACTTAATTTTGGCATAGAGTACACGGTAAGCAGCATAATACTACAAAAAAGAAAAGAAAATCATGCATGAAAAAAGATGGGAGTGAATTTCTTCTAATGCTCGAGAGCTTGTATGCCTACTAGGAGCATAGGCTAAGTACCAAATTTGAGACACATCAGATAATTTATCCGATGTATCAAGTTGAAAGTTAGAGCCATACCTAATACTAGGATTCTTTAAGTTAAATATCACAGTAGATAAAAACATGGGATAAAGTATCAAATGGGCTTGAAATTTGGTATCCAGCCTATTTAAGCCATTCCCAACAAGGTGAATGGCTTATATTTACAGAGGCAATTAAAGCTCACTTGGCCTCATATTAGTCTAAGTGTGCAGTGGGATTATCATTCCTCTTATTTTCAAATGATCAAAATGGTCTTAGATAATGTTCTAATTTATCCTGCTCCATCTCTTTAATGCATTGAGATCTGGAACTTTGCTTGCCATTGCTGCATTTTGCGACCTCCATCTCACCACCAATAATTTCTCCACCTGGTTTATGTGAAGAATTATTAACTTCGGCTACTATACCCTTAAGCTTCCAAAACCAATAAGAAACTTTCATTTTCATTTTTAGTATTATAATCTAAAATTATCTTTGTCCATTTCAGTTTCGAAAGGACGAGAAAAACTAGACAGTGATTTAGACCCAAAAACAAGTCTTGTAAGGCATTGCGACAACGGTGACAACAGACTGGGGAATGATTCGACCGTGTATCTCCATTGGAAGAGATTGGGACATTTATACTTGACCGTCAGTCAATAATGGAGGTAGGGATGAAGTTTAGCGATTTTGATATCCCATGTGTCATGGAGTGGGTATTTTGTTGGTCCGTGCTGCACTTTGCAAACATCTCTTGTTGCAAAGATGTCGCCTATCCTTCGGCGTCACCGCACTCAGCAAGGTCACACATGCACCTAACACAGAAGCAAATGTAACAAGCAAGAGGACAGCACAAGTCAAGCAATGAATAAGCTCTTTCTCAGGTATCCTACTTGATAACAGATGTATGCAGCAACTGGCCTAAGGGGCTCCCCGATTCCTGCTAGGGAAGTGTGGTACAAACTCCACGTACCACTCTTATACTAACCAGTACCTAATGTATAGTTGAAGCAAAATCCTTGTCTAGCAGGGAGTGCCTCTAAAAGACCTTTTGGTTGTATAGTTTAGATAACACATGAAATGGGTGGTCGGCCCTTGGCAAGTAGGGGGCACATTTATCAACATCAAGGCCAAAGCAGGGCTACAAGAATAAGGCCCATACACGGCACTTCTATAAGCAATAATTTACATACATGCACAAACCAAAGGACATGCAAAGGGTGGTTGTGACATCCGCGCCCTATTCTGTCAACATCTTGATAACCCTTCAACCCAGTGTTCTCAATACTATATTGAATTCCACGCCAGTCTTAGTCCATAATGGTATGTACGAACAACATATATAGTATTGGTTGTATATGAATTATTTTGACTTAAAAATATTAAAATATGATCTTATGATCTCGCAGCTGATCCCAAAGCTTGGAACAGGCATAAAATTCTTTGGCAAATCTTTAGCATGAATCTAAAGCATACGACATTTCTCAAGCTAGGGCGCTTGCCATAAGCAATGACCTGCATCAGAGCTTGGATGCAGTGGGAAGTGGGCAAGGGCTACTGGGGCATTTCCCTGTAAGAGACGTGCTGCATCGAATTTTGGATGCAGTGAAAAATGGGCAAGGGCTACTAGGGTATTCCCTCGTAAGCGATGTGTTGTGTCAGATCCCACATGCAATAGAAAGTAGGTAGGGGTTCCTGCACCTTTCTAAATATGTGCAAGTAAAGAGACTAGCTTAGGAAAATAAGATACATATAGCCAAATAGAATATAGGTTGATTGACAAGTAAGAATATGAAGTGAGTAGATATGATGAAACGTTGGAGAGTCAACATAGCTTGTGTTTAAGAAACCGAGTGAAAAAGCACTAAAACTAGAGAAATTCATGGGCATAAGCTTTGGTATGTGGCAACGGAGAATAATAGAAATGACATAGGGATAATGGTGGATAAATATTTAAAGGATAAAGTTGTAGATGTTAGAAGAGCTAGTGATACAATTTTACTAATAAAACTTATCTTAGGAGAGAAGATTATAAATATTATAATTGCATATGCCTAATAGGTAGGGTTAGAAGATAGAATCAAGAGACAATTCTAGGAAAATATAGAAGGAATAATACAAGAAATTTCCAACACAAAGGAAATATTTATAGGAGAGGACTTAAATGGTCATGTAACATGCAAGGTATGATGTTGGAGAAAGAAATGAGATGTGGGAAGCTATCCTCAATTTTTCTTTGGAATATAACCTAGCTCTAGCAAACACATACTTTAAAAAGAGTGAAGACCAACTACGTTCAAAAATGGATCATATAAAAGCCAAATTAACTTCTTTCTACTTAGGAATACCAAAAGATCAATGTGTTAGTATTGCAAGGTGATGCCCAAAGGAGAATTTAACCACACAACACAGGTTAATTGTTATAGATATTTAGATTAAGAGATGGAAGAAAATAAATGAACGTAATAGGTGTCCATAAACTAAAGTTTGGACCTTAAAAGGAGAGAAGATAACATTCACAAACAAGCTGATGGTAGAAGAAAAATAGAACAATGAAACAAAAGTAAATACCATGTGGCCTGATATGGCTACATCCACTAAGAAAGTGGTAAAAGATGTTCTAGCAGTATCTAAAGGTAAAACACAGTGGTGTAGCTTTAAAATTACTTGCAAATGGACGAATCAATGTAGCATGTTCACACAAGCGAGGCTGATCCCACAAGGAATCTAATAGATTTGAAATGGATTGGACTCTATTTAAATTGATTAACTTCAGCCAAAGAGATAGAGATGTGATTAAACTAGGAAATTCAAAGAAATTAAGAAGGAAATATGCATGGTGTTGTTGTTTTAATTAAAACTTGCAAGCGTTGAATCATTTGCAATATAGTATGCTAATGAGGTCGATTCCACAAGGAGTTGAATAAATGTGATGCTAATGGTGCCTACGTTAAACTATCTAATCTAGCCAAAATTCAAGAGATTCATACTGTAAACTAAAGATGAAATTTAAGACAAGGAATGAGAAATTATGCTAAATTAAAACTTTCCTAAAATATGAAATTTCTAAAAATAAACTTTTCTAAATTGAGAATTTTCTAATTTGATTACTTTCCTAAACTAAAAACGTTTCCTAAAGTGAAAATTTCCTAAATTGCACTTAAGCAATTTTCCTAAAGTAACTTTCCTAAACATGAAATTAAACAACTAACCTAAGGAAATATGCACTAACCACTAAATTCTTAGTCATGCTACTTTCTAAAGAATGCAATGAAAATTAAAAAAATGAACTTCATCAACTAACAACAAACTAAACAAGATCAACTTGACTACTTTTTCCTAACATGAATGATTGCCATGACTTAGATTTCAATCAATCAACAATCATTCAAAACTATGCATACCACTTATGGACAGCATGCATAGTTCCAATATGATTGTATAATTGCATTCATACTTGATTAGATGGGTAGTGAAATGAATGGGGCATGGATGGGGAATCAAATCAACAAACCTATGCAAATTTCTACCGTAAAATTTTTCAAGACCACGCGTTTCACCAATGGTTTGCATGCATGATTTTGATTTCCTTTTGGGTTGGATTGATTGGAATGGCTGGAACAATAATATGAAATTAACTAATCAACCATGAAATAACATGTAAAACAACATCATCATCCGTCAACCAAAGGAATGCCATGAAATATCAAATTGTATTGCATAAACAACGTTTGCATGGATGGCGCATTCCACTCTAGGTGAGTACACACCACTTTTTCACCAAAAGTAGACACTAAAGATGATTACTCCTCCAACAACTTGAGATTTAAGGGAAAATCTGTTGGAATAGTAAGGCAATCAACTGATGGAAACTTAAAGATCAATAATGGAATTCAATGAAAGCTGAAAAGAGATTAAAAGAAAAAATGAAAGGTAAAGGAAAGACTAGATTCAAGATGACTTCCCTTGGCTGTCACTTCAAGGGAAAATCAGCCTTGGATCCTAGTTGTTAAGATAAGGAACACAAAAGAAAGCAAGGTAAAACAAATTAGAATGAAAGGATCAAGGAACTAAAGTAAATAAGAGAAGAAGTGAGATGACCAACCTTGAAAAGCACCAAAACCAGATGTGGATCACTTGAAGGGATGCCTCACACCTTAGGACAAGAGTAGCAGAACCTAAGGAGATGAAATCCAAAGCAAAAGAGAGGAGAATGGAGTAGGAAGAGGATGTCCTTCTCTAATAGAGGAGGCATCTTTTTCCTTAGAGAATGGGAGTCCTCTAACTTATGTTTTACGCTAGCTTTTATATTTTTTCTCCTATTTTTTCTAGGTTGTGCTACTAATAAGGTGTGGTGGGGATGATATTAAGCTATTTTGGTTGGTTAAGATGAGAGAAATGCTAGGGTTTTCAATTAGGAAACAAGGGAGATAAGGTGGCTGCCTTTTTTATGTGGAGTAGGTGGGAGACGCCACCTTTTTAGGAAGGGGCATATCCCCCTTCAAAAATCATTGAAGCTTCTAAAAAATAGTAAAGTGGGTGGGGTGATAAGGTAGGAAAGAGATGGGAAGAAGAAAGGAAAGTGGGGTGTAGGAAAAACTTAGGAAAGTGATGTGAGATGGAAGTTTTTAATTGGCTAGTTGATTTCCTAAGGACTTGGGATTCGTTGGGTGGTTAGGTGTAATATCCTTAATTTTTAAGATAAAAATAGGAAATTATTAAATAAATTAAAATAAAAATTTATGGATGAAATTCTTTCCTGAAAACATAATAATTAGAAAGTGCTCGTCGATACAAATCCAACACCACCAAGAACGCGAAAAACGGAGCTCAAACGAGGGAGTTATGAGCCGTCAAAGTTGGAAGGGCAATTTGGTCATTTGGTAGAGACGTATTAGACAGGGGTCCAAATTGATACTGGCACCCCCGTCTTCCACACGTCTCTACCAGTGCCGGAAAAATCGCCGGAGAGACGTGGAAAGAGGCGTGTGGGGAAGAGTTTCTCTTCCCCAAGACTCTAAAACCCTATATCTATGCTCCTCTAGGAGCCAAAACGCTCCACTTTGAGCGTTTTCCATGAATGCTACGCAAAACCCTAGACCTGCAAAAATCTGAAGTTTCCGGCGAGTGGAGCCCCGGCAACACGAGCAAACCCGACCAGGCACAAGGTAAGCCTCAAATCCATGTTTTTCTGTATTTATTAATTAGAAAATTAATTAGAAAACCATTTAAAAATTAGGAAAAAAATCAGATTTTTTGGGGGCTTTGTGCACGCTACTGTTGGAGCGTGATTTCATAGACCAAACGTCGTCCGTTTGGAAATCGCACCGTCCAACTAGTGCACAAGAGACCCAAGAGCAAACCCTTTAAATTTGGGAGTGATCCAACGGTGGATTTCTCCAGAAAATCCAAAAACCAGTACCTAGGGATGTTTTTAGGAACTTGGGAAAAATCGTTTAAAAACCATGGTTTTTGGAAAAATCAGTGCAAAAGGAAGGCATAAATGGATTCTAGAGAGAATTATGAAGAAAATGGCACAAAAATCACGCAAAACGGAGCTCTGTAGCTCCGCAGGAGGCGACCGGAATCTGGTCGTCTTCTCCGGCGTCGTCAACGGTGTCGGCGCCTGGCGCTGACGCCAGGACGCACTTGGTGACGCCCGAGGGACGACGTCATACGACGTCGTCGTCGCACGCGTGCGCGGCGCCGCGCGCGTGCGGGACGGCCTCGGTATGCTGTCGCGGTGGGACCGGGACGCGGCGCGTCCTGGCGACCGTGACGCACACGACGCGCGTCCCGTACGACGTCTGCGTCGGCGTGCGTCTTCGTGCGCCCGTGTACGTCGGTGTAAACCAGCGGAAAAGGGTGCCGCCGGTTTAAACCACCTTATGGTGGTCCGGCAGGCCCCATTTTAGTGTAGTTTTCACTAAAACTTGATTTTTGGGAGCTAGAGAGGTCCAAATCACGATCCGGAAGAGGAGTTGTGACCGTATTGACGACGCGGACCTAGTTTTAACTTAAAAACTTAGAAATGACCACTTTTTATTTAGAAAAATTTTAAAATAGTGATGTGACATGTACAGGTGCACTTGAATATACCAATTAAAGGGAGTTATTAGCAAGCTAGTGATCTCACACTGAGGTAGGTGACGACAACTAATGTTTTGCCTTGATTTTAAACCATGTTTAAACAATAGCATCATGTGTGATTGTGTTTTAAATTGCGATTTTTATTTACCATGGATTTCATGCGACATTGCGTATGTGATGGTTATTCCAAATTGAATTCTTTTACCGAATAAACTTATTTAAAATGATGGTACAAGCATGATGTTAATTAGTTATGCTTAATTAGAGATTTATTTCTTATTATATATATAGAAAATGCATGGATTTACATGGAAATGAGAATAGAGGCTTATTAGTGGTCCTTTTATAGGCTAACCCCGTGATGAGGGGCATGTCTTGGGGATTGCAAGCTATAAGTGCTCTTGAGTTTTAGCATATACATATGATTTCCGTGTTTTATATTTGATGACGGGTGCTCTCGCCGGTGGGCGTCATGCTAGGAGGGATAGTGGCCGCCACCCACCTTCCGAGATTATGATGTGATGAGTTTGTGATATGATAGACACCTGCCCATAGATGGCATTCGGTAGGGGTTTGGTAACATGGATAGTCCACACTACCGGTCGAGCCTTTCCATGGGGACGACGCTAAGTCTCCCGTTATGGTGTCGACGGAGAGCCAAAGCGGGTTGATACCCATGGAGGGTTGCCACCGCAAAGATGATGGCCCATATTCTTGTTATGTGTGCGTGCATGATGAGCATGGTTATGGATGGTATGCCTGGGTGTGACGACACTCAGAGGTTGACTATGTGTACTCCTGATCGTGATGTTAGTGCGATGTGGTGGGACCCATTACCTTAGGGTGCCCTTATTCTGGATGTATGCTCCATTTTATTGATTCATGTCATGTTTTAACTCTGTAAATTTCATGTTTTAGCATATGGAATAAATTGGCATTTATTGAACATGGCATTATGATATCACTATCTTCATAAATGTTAGATTTTTCATCAGTATTGTTCATTATTTCTTGCATTTATTACATTAATTGTCTATGTACCTACACAAGCGATAGCTTGCTGAGGCATTGCTTTGTTTTGCAATGCCTTAGATCTCGAGCGCGATAACAGCAAAGGCAAGGCTGTTGAGAAGCCGTGAGAGCAGCTCAAGACCATTTTTCTATAGTATTAGACAAAGGATGTGAGTCATTAAACAGATTATCATTTGGATTTTTATTATGGACTGCATATTTTATATTGGGATGTGATTTAGATCTTTGGACATATGTTGGACATTTATGTGGGATGTTATGATGGATAGACCCTGGGCCATATTATTATTGTCTTTTGAACGTTTATTTGATTTAAAATAAAGGCGCCTATTTATTTGACGTTGATTTATACGCGGATTATTTATTTATGTTTAAATTACATGTACGCCATTTTGTGAAAGGAAAATTAACACCCGGAGTTTTTAAGATAGGTTTAGTAAAATGTTAAATAAATCTTTTCTCATGGGATCCCAAATGCTCTTATTTAAAATGCCATTATTATATAAATAAAAAAAAATTGTCTTAAAAATCCGGGGTGTTACATTAGGATAGGAGTTTAGGAAGATGGAAGAGTTATGGGATGGTAGGAATCTTGAGTGGAAAGTCAAATTTATGGCGGTTTTTGGTGGTGAGGTGGAAAGTAATCAAAAGGTGGGAAAAAGTAAGAAAAACATCAAAATTGGAAGGTCAGTCATCCTATTGGTCAATATGTCAACTTATCCTAATAATATTTTCCTTAATTATCTTCAAAATATCCCTTAAAATTGCATGGATAAATCTCCTCATAGCATTCCATTTAGCTTAACTTGATGGCTAACTTTAAAGGCTCCTTTGGCTAGGCTTCATGGATGGCTTTGGTAGCTTCCTTTGCTTGCCTTCACGGCTCAATCCATTGGCTTGAGTGGCTTGAATTCCTTAGTCAGGCAACATTCTCTCATGGCTTATATGACTAAGGTGGCCTAAGTACTTTTCATGCAAAGGTGGTGAGAATGCATAGCTTACTTCATGAGCCCACTTTGGCCATCTTTAGCTTCTTTAATAGCATTTATTGCCGGTCCACTAAATGATCTCGACCTTTTTTTTTTCTTCACGTTGATTGATGATTTTGGGATTTTGAATCGATCTTTTGTTCTTGATCTTCAATTTCATCATGATTGATCTCAGCCATTAGATCACTATTTTACTTCCTACAAAAAGTGAAAAACCCTAATTAAATCATAGAAAAATATGATTAATGGCATACTTACCTTGGATTGGCTTTAGGACCTACAAAATAACAAACTTTTGCTTCATTAGGTAAAAAAATGCATGTGTTATGAATTTTGGTCTAAAAACCCTAATTTACCCCTATAAGTTGTAACACATGGGTAAACTAATTGGGTGATTTTTATAAAAAAAATTAAACATTTATCACACCCCCAACCAGAATTTTACTAGTTCCAAGCAAAAGATATGAAAAATCATTTTCCAAAAAAACAAAAATTCCACTTTCGTAGATACTCATGATTGCATTTAGCACATGCAACAAGCCCTTATACCCTTAGTGGACAAATTATTCTCTTGAGGATTTGTAGTGAATATGCCCACAAAATTCTCAAAATTTTTATTCAAGTCCTTTATTTTTCTGAGAAAATTCTCTTTAATTTAGCTCATCCTAACTTTAATATGCTAATAAAGATGAACAAAAAGGCTCAAAATCCTACCCTTTTGCGAAGGATATCCCATTATTTTGTTGAACTTCAGAAGATGAGTGTGTGATATAGTTGATATATAATTATAGTCTCCAAGTCAAATATAACCTAAATTACTATCTAAATGTATGCTTTCATTTCAATTCTCATCGGATATACTTGACACTTAGAAAGAAGTCACTCAATAAGGTTTAAATCTCTCATTAATATGTGAGTAGAATATTGTTCGTCAAATGAAAAATTCTTACTTATTCCATACATAAGAAAAATAACATAGAAAGAAGGATAATGATCTCATGAAAGGATATCAAATACTAAGAATGTTATAATCTACCAAACTCCCTATTCATTTAAAAGCATAGCTAAGACGGACTACTCCTAGGATCAAGTTAAGACTTCTATTAGGATGAAATGTAGGCTTGGGTAAGGGTTATCAAAAGAATGGATATAAAGGTTAACAAAGGTTGTCAGGAAAATATGTAAAGGTCATCTATCAATGTATGGCCAACTTTTTCATTTTTCCTCTCAATGGGCTACCTAGTGGAAAATAACTTAGGGAAGGCTAAAGGCTCTATGTTAAACAAGGATGGCTTCTATCATTTTCTAGGTTTCATGAATGAACATAAACTTACGAGATATATAGTATAGTCTTATGTATTTTCTTAATAGTTGACTAAGATGAAGAATAATGAGACCAAGTAAGAAATAATGTCCGCTAAAGAAAATTTTGAATTTATGTATAACCCCCAAAAAAATAAGAATGACTCAAAACTCACTTGGGTTATGTCTCCACAGATCTTCTTCAGGATCTCTTAGTTATATTTTTTCTTCAACTTAAACTATATATAGCTATTTTGTGCAATTAATATTCCAAGTTTAATTTTTCGAGAGATATTATAGAAAAAGAATAAAATAGTCAACTAATTGTATACAACTTTATTAATAAGCTAAAGTTTAAAAGTTAACTAAATATTTAGAAAATCTTTCTCCTCTTTGTAAAAGAACTTTTTTTCTTTTCAAAATTGAGAGAAAAGACTTAGAAATCTCATTTCTACACCCCCAACCAAAAGTAAACATTGTCCTTAATGTTTTGAAATATAGCACACCTAATTGATAAATGGTTAATGCAGTCTAATGAGACTTTCTAAAAAAATTCCTGGGTTGCCTCCCGCTAAGGGCTACGTTTAACATCTTTAGCCGGACAAGGCCTACAACTAACCTAATTTCTCTTAGATTTAACTAGTTAAACTAATTTTTTCTAATCATAATCTTAAGAATGAAATGGCAAGTGGTAATCTATATATTGCTTCCACCTTGAAATTTTACGTGGTGATATCATTATAACACCATAGATCACCACGATTTTGAATATTGTGAGACCATATTAATGATTTCCCATTTTTAGTATTTCACAGCAGTCAATATAATTCCTCTACCTTGAAAATTGAGATGGTGTTAACATAATGATAATTTGAACTATTGTGAAATTACAATGTGTTGGATCATAAAGAAGTGAAGGGTCCTCTTCTTGATCAAATTGAAGGATAACATTGACCATTGTATTCAATTTATGTTTTTCCTCCACCTCCCTTACATTGTCCTAAAATAAGGTTATAAGCTGACTTCGCCATTCTCTAAAAGGTTGTTCTTGTATTACCAGAGATGAGGACATGGTTTTGCTTAAACCCTGATTATCTTCTAATGTGTACCCTAGAGTAGGTTGATATATATCAACTGACTCTCCTTTTTCCTATTATGTGGGCACATGTAAGGTGTCAAATGGGCCTACATGACTATCTTGTGATTGTTCAAATAAGGTTGGTAGGCTCAATTAGGTACATTTTCTACATTGCAAAGCTCAATTTGAATTTCAAGCTTTATAAGGGGATCTACTCTAGCTTGTCCTTGAGAAGTGTTCATTAAAGGCATAGTATCCAACAAGTCATTTACCTCCTCAATGGATGTGTCTTCATCAAATTTACAAAAATGAGTATGACATGACTCTAGAGGATCTAGGTTGGATGTTTCTATGACTTCATTTTCTCATCAATCAAATTCTCTTCATCATAATTGTAACAAGGAGCAGAACATGGCCTGAGTAGATATGAGTTGGAGGTTTCTATGGATAGTTGTGGACTTTGTAGCTCATAATAATCATAAGAAATTTCCATCCCATTAGCAGTAATAAATGACTCATCATTATCCTCAATATGTTTCATTTCCTCAGTCCTTTTTTATAAATTTAACAATGTTTCTGTTAGTATTTTCCCTTATTGGTTTCATCATCTCTTCCCATTCCTCCATCTTTGGTATCATTTCCTCATTCGTCTTATTAACGGTAGCCATCCCTTGTTCTATTATCTAAAAAATATGCTCCATATTCTCTTCTAATGGTGGATCTTCATGTTGTAGAGGAAACGACACATAGGATTGGTATTGCTATGGCATTGGGGTATTGACAAAGGGCTAAGCAGGTTGAACCCATAATGGTTGACCCTGATAATCTAAATAATCATGGTAGTATTGACTAGGGTGGGACCATTGTTTTCTTCTTGATGTTGGTAATCCTAAGACCATGGTTATTCATGATGCCTAGCGCATCCATTACAATTTGTCTCAAGATATTAATCATTGCTGGGGTATGTGAATGCATTAGGTGCATCCATTGGCTCCTAATAATAACCATTGTATGTGGAGCTTGTTGGCCACAAATGAGTGGGATGGGGATGCTCATAATAGGTTTTAATTATTATGGTACTGAGGTTGTGACATGACTTGCCTAGAAGTTGTTCTCCTAAGAAATTGACTTTGCATACTATCTAGCCTAGTAATTGTTGTATGAAATCTATCTCCTTCTTAATAGACCTTTGTTCTCAACTTTATATACAATGAAACTAGTCATTATATACAATGAATGAGGTTTGTTTTATATGTGTGTGTGTGTGTGTGTGTGTGTGTGTGTGTGGAAAAAATCCTAACTAAATGCTAGTCCTAAGCTAAATGATGCATAATCAAATCCTAGTATTCACTAATTGAGCAGTGTCTTGATTATGTTTTCATAGTGCACAGGTGTTAGCTTCTTAGACCTAGATCTAAACAGCTCATTTTATCCAGATATGATTATTGCTTACTAGTTGGGTTCTGCTCAAAGGTAGTTAATACAATCCTTATGTTAGGAGGCATTTAGATCTCAACTAATGTCAACATAAGGCATGGAAAAATCACTTGGATTTTGAGACACCCACTATAACCACAATGCTCAGAAGCTGCCGGAGTGACAATAGATTGTGTCCTTCTAAAATGGGTCCTATAAGCTGGATACCCTAAGTCTCTTTCCACTTGATTTTAAAATTAAAGTTCAAGGGTTAAGATCATGACATACAAGGATGTTGATTGATTCCTAGGTGGGTCAAGGAGTTGATGATCAAATCTAGTCCTTATCTTATAAGGGTTCTTATGGGGCCCTTACTATCATTAATTCCATTCCACCATAAAGTTGTAAAGTGCAGTGTAGAATAAAAAGCAAACTAATGCTACTTAATAAGGGGTTAGGCACCTTAACAGATGGGGACATTATAACCATTCAGCCTATACTTTGGTTATAGCCGAGCTCAGACTAACCTTTGTTAAATAGGTCCACAACTAATGCAACAATCCTAAGTATAGATGAAATAATTATCAATGAATATTCCTAATCTATATGAATTATACTAATATTCAAATGTAAAATTATACTAAATGCAAATTATCCTAAAAATTAAAATTTGACTGAAGAATTCTCATAGTGAGGGGTCCGATGATGATTAAGTGTGGGCTACCATACCCCACACTTGCCTTATATTATTACAACCCATTTAAAAATTGAATAATAAAGAAATTAAAATTACAAATGGACCTCACTACAATTTCACTCAAATCCTAATCGAGGAAAGTAATAAAACCTAATCCAAGATGATGAAGCTATGTCCCACAATATCGCCACCGCTCCATTGCCGATTTCCCTTGTACAAAAATTAAAGAAATTGGTTAGTATGAGAAAAATAGCAAACGTATGTAAAAATAAAGTAAAAACTCAAATATAATGCACCCTAAACCTAGAGTAGAGGAAAATAATCTAAAGTGTGCAACACTACACAAATGTTGCAGCTCCTCAGCAATGGCACTAAAAACTTAATGATGTTTTAATTAAAACTCGCAAGCTCATGAATCACTTGCAATATAGCATGCTAGTGTGGTCCATCACACAAGAAGTTGAAATAATGTGATGCTAGTGTGGTCCTAAACTAAAGATGAAATTTAAGACAAGGGATGGGAAATTATGCTAAATTAAATTTTTTTGAAAATATGCACTTTCTAAAAATAAACTTTTCTAAATTGAGAACTTTCTAATCTGATGACTTTCCTAAACTAAAATTTTTTCCTAGAGTGAAACTTTCCTAAATTGCACTTAAGCAATTTTCTTAAAGTAATTTTCCTAAACATGAAATTAAACAACTAACCTGAGGAAATATGCACTAACAACTATTCTCTTAGTCATGCTACTTTCTAAAGAATTCAATGGAAATTAAGAAAATGAACTTTATCAACCAACAACATACTAAACAAGGTCAACTTAACTACATTTTCCTAACACGAATGATTGCCACAACTTAGATTTCAATCAATCAACAATCATTCAAAACTATACATACCACTTACGGACAACACGCATAGTTCCAATATGAATGTATAATTGCAATCATACTTGATTAGATGGGCAATGAAACTTATGGAACATGGATGGGTAATCAAATCAACAAACCTATGCAAATTTTGTAACCTAAAAGTTTTCAAGACCATGCATTTCACCAATGGTTTACACACATGATTTTGATTTATTTTTGGGTTGGATTGATTGGAATGGCTGGAACAATAATATGAAATTAACTAATCAACCATGAAATAACATGAAAACAATAGGATCATCCATCAACCAAAGGAATGCCATGAAATACCAAATTGTATTGCATAAACATTGTTTGCATGGATGGTTCGTTCCACTCTAGTTGACTGGACACCACTCTTTCACCAAAATTAAATCCAAAACTAGATAGTAAAGATGATTACTCCTACCACAACTTGAGATTTAAGGGAAAATATGATGGAATAGTAAGGCAATCAACTAATGGAAACTTAAAGATCAATGATGGAATTCAATGAAAACTTAAAAGAGATAACAAAGGTAATGGAAGGTAAAGGAAAAAATTGATTCAAGCTAACTTCCTTTGGCTATCACTTCAAGGGAAAATCAGCCTTGAACCTAGTTTTTAAGACAAGGAACCCAAAAGAAAGCAAGGCAAAACAAACTAGAATAAGAGGATAGAGTAACTAAAGTAAACAAGAGAAGAAGTGAGATGACCAACCTTGAAAAGCCAAAAACTAGATGTAGATCACTTGAAGAGATGTCTCACACCTTAGGACAGGAGTAGTAGCACCTAAGGAGATGAAATCCAAAGCAAAAGAGGGGAGAATGGAGAAGTAGGAAGAGGACATCCTCCTCCATAATGGAGGAGGCATCTTTTTCCTTAGAGAATAGGAGCCCTCTAACTTATGTTTTGTGCTGGATTATATATTTTGTCTCCTATTTTTCCTAGGGTGTCCTACTAATAAGGTGTGGTGGGATGAAATCAAGCTATTTTGGATGGTTAAGATGAGAGAAATGCTAGGATTTTCAATTACGAAACAAGGGGGATAAGGTGGCTACCTTTCTAATGTGGAGTAGGTGGGAGATGCCACCTTTTTGGGAAGGGACATCTCCCCCTTCAAAAATCATTGGAGTTTCTAAAAAATAGGAAAGTGGGTGGGGTGATACGGTAGGAAAGAGATGGGAAGAATAAAGGAAAGTGGGGTAAACTTAGGAAAGTGATGCAAGATCGAAGTTTTTAATTGGCTACTTGATTTCCTAAGGACTTGGGATTGGTTGGATGGTTAGGATAGGAGTTTAGGAAGGTGAAAAAGTTATGGGATGGTAGGACTCTTGAATGGAAAGTCAAATTTGTGGCGGTCTTTGGTGGTGAGTGAAAGTGATAAAAAGGTGGGAAATAGAAAGAAAAACATCAAAATTGGAAAGCTCTCATCCTAATAAGATTTTCCTTAATTATCTTCAAAATATTCCTTAAAATCTCATGGATAATTCTCTTGAATCTCCTCCAATCCTATGCTTCCTTTTAGCTTAGCTTGATGCTTAGATGGCTAACTTTGAAGGCTCCTTTGGCTAGGCATCATGGTTGGCTTTGAAGCTTCCCTAGCTTGACTTCATGGCTTAATTCATTGGCTTGAGTGGCTTGAATGGTTTGGCTTAAATTCTTTAGTTTACCACCTTCTCTCATAGCTTATATGGCTAAGGTGACTTAAGTGACTTCCACGCAAAGTTAATGGGAATGTATGGCTTACTTTATGGGCTCACTTTGTCATTGTTTCACATCCATTGCTAGTCCACAAGATGATATTGACCTTTGTTTTCATGTTGGATTAATGATTTTGGGACTTTAGCTTGATCTTTAATTTCATCTCAATTAGTCTCCGCTGTCAGATCACCACCTTACTTCCTACAAAAATTGAAAACCCTAATTAAATTTTAGAATAATATGATTAATCACATACTTACCTTGGATTAGCTTTAGAACCTATAAGATAACAAACTTTTGCTTCATTAGGTAAAAATGTATGTGTTATGAATTTTGGTCTAAAAACCCTGACTTACCCCTATAAGTTGAAACACATGGGTAACTAATTGGGTGATTTTTATGCAAAATTAAATACTTAACACATGGAATTAGAAAGTAGGATTAAAAGAAACTTTATAAAAGGAAATCTAAGAAATTTGAATGGAAACCTACCTAACTAAATGCATGCACTTAAAGAAAACTAATGTTGAATTGGAATGAATCAAATTAGGCAACTAATCTTAAGGAAACTACTGAAATTAGAAACTTTCCTAAATTAACACATTGCCAAACTAGAATTAAAACTTTCTAAAACCAAATTAGGACACTTTTTAATGCAACCTTAAGCAAGGGGAAAGAAACCAAGTTCCTATTCCCATGGCCAAACCACCAGCAGAAGTCAAGCGATATTTATTAGAGATTTTTATGCACCACTCTAGCTCAACACCCTGTCTTGCATAGCTCTACCCCCACCAAATGCAAACCACTTCGAGTTAAAATGAGAATCATACAATTACTCCCCACTTTTTATGGTCAATATCAAGAAGACCCATACCTACATATCAAGGAGTTCCTAGATATTTGTGCCACAGTAGGTTCTAAATTTTTTTGATGATGCTATTAAGGTGAGGCTATTCCTTTTTTTGACTTAAGGATAAAGCAAGTTATGGCTCAATTCCTTGGAGGTGGGTTCCATTAATACATGGGACCAATTGTCTAGGAAGTTTTGACATAAATTCTTCACTGTTCACAAAACAAATGCCTTTCATCAAGAAATTATCAATTTCCAACAAAGGGATTATGAACAATATTACAAATGTAGGGAATGGTGGAATGAACTGCTGCAAAAATGCCCACATCATGGATTCAACAAATGGCAGCAAGTTTAATACTTCTATGAGGCATTAATGCCTCAGAATAGACAAATGGTAGATGTCGCAAGTGGAGGGGCCCTCATGTTAAAAGATGAGAGAGAGGCTTGAGAGTTCTTTAAAACATTAATGGATAATTTCCAACAGTGGGATTATTCAAACAGAAGAGAGTGAAATTACTAGCCTCAAAAGAAAGGGGGCCTATATGAGATAGGAGTACATATAGATCTATCCCATAAGCTCGACTCTGTTCTTGAAAAAATGGATAAGTATATTGGAAGAGCAGACAAACTTGAAACTATGTTTCGATCCCTCATGGCTACCAAATCTATTAAGCCTCCACAAGAAGTATGTGTTCTCTATTCTAGCCCAGCCCATATGACCTCATTATGTCCATCAAATAGAGCACTTGACGCTATCTTGTTGATCAAGTGAAAGCATTAAATGCATATTGGCACTGTAGCAACAATCCATACTCTAAGACCTATAATCTTGGATGGGATAGGCATCTAAACTTCTCCTAATCAATGAATAATTACCAGGGGTAAGCATTTGTGAACCCCCTTAACCAAAACTTTCCTCGAGCTATAGTTCATCAACCGCCATGTGGCTTCCAAATACCTCAGCAACCAAAGAAACCATTTTCTAAGGAAAACATACAAGACATTATTGAAAGATCTTTAAAGCAAAACGAAGATACTAAAAAGGCTCTGAACCAATTGCAAAATGCCAATTCTCAAGCCATAGCCAAATTAGAGATGCAGGTTAGCAAATTGTTAACTATATTACAAGATAGAGGAAAGCTCAGTTCCCTAGTCAGCCCATCCCTAAACCTAAGGGTCAATTTAAGATAGGGTCTAGTTCTCAAACCTATAACCCTCATGAGCATGTCAAGTCTATAACCACCCTTAAGAGTGGCCGTCAAGTAAACAACAAAGTAGGGCAAGCTAAGGAAACTGAAGAGGAAAAGCAAGCAACCAAAACACATGATAAAGAGAAGAGATAAAAATCTCAGAACATATAGTGGAGGCACCCTATGTGCCCAAAGCCCCATTTCCTCAAGTATTGGACAAGGCTAGAAAGGGTACAAACTTCAATGAGCTTATGGTTGTATTTAAACATATCTAAATTAGCATTCCATTTCTCACTGCAATAAAAGATGTCCTCGCATATGCCAAGTTCTTAAAAGAGCTCTGCACTAGAAAGCGAAAGCTAAATGTACAGAAGAATGCTTTCCTCACCTAGCAAGTGAGCTCTTTATTACAACACAAGACCCCACCAAAATTTAGAGACCCAAGGTATCCTACAATTTCTAGTATAATTGGAGACTATGTCCCAAATAGGGCACTGCTTGACCTAAGGGCAAGTGTTAACTTGTTGCCATACTCTATCTATGAGCAACTAAGGGTTGCTAGGGCGTTCTCCTAGAAGAGACACGCTACATCAGATCCCAGGTGTAGTGAAAAATGGGCAAGGGCTACAAGAGCATCCCCTCGGAACCGAGGCGCTGCATCAGAACCTAGGTGTAGTGAAAAGTGGATATGGGTTCATACCATGGAGGTCGAGAAAGGAGATAGTAAATAGGGTATCTCCAGAACATAAGATTCGTATTGCCACATGGAATATAAAGACATTGACAGGTAAGATTTTAAGAGTTAGTAGACGCAATGAAATGTAGGAGAGTCAACATCGCTTGTATCCAAGAAACCAAGTGGAAAGGGGCTAAAGCTAGAGAAATAGATGAGTATAAATTATGGTACGTAGGAAAAGAAAATAACAGAAATGGCCTAAGAGTAATAATGGATAAGGAATTAAAGATAAAGTTTTGGACGTTAAAAGAATTAGTGATAGAATTATAATAATAAAACTTGTTCTAGGAGAGCAGATTATTAATGTTATAAGTGCATACGCACCACAAGTAGGGTTACAAGATATAACCAAGAGACAGTTTTGGGAAGATATGGAGGGAGTCATGCAAGAAATTCCCAACACTTAGGGGATATTTATAGGAGCAGACTTAAATGGCCATTTAGGAAAAGATTAGGAAGGATATGATAGAATACACTGAGGGTATGGTATAGGTGAACGAAATGAGATGGAGATGGGGGAGAATATCCTCTATTTTGCTTTGTCACATAACATGTCCATTACAATTACACTCTTTAAGAAGAGGGATGAACACTTAATAACCTTTAAAAGTGGAGTTCATAAAAGACAAATAGACTTTTTTCTATTTAAGAATAATGAATGATCTATATGTAAGGATTGTAAGGTGATACCCAGTGAGATTTTAACCTCAGAACATAGGTTAATGGTTATGGATATCCATATCAAAAGATGGAGAAAAAGAACTGAACTTAATACACATCCAAAAACTTGGTGGTGGAACTTAAAAAGAGAGAAAATAACCTCATTCAAAAATAAGTTTATGGTAGAAGGAAATTGGAACTATGAAACAGAAGTAAATACCATGTGGACTAATATGGCTGAGTCCATTAAGAAAGTGGCAAAAGATGTCTTAGGAGTATCTAAAGGTAAAAGGTTATTAGCAAAGGAAACATGGTGGTAAAGTGAAACAATGCAAAAAGTTATTAAATAAAAATGGATGCTTTTTAAAGCATGGCAGAAGATTAGAAATAATGAAAACTATGAACAATGTAAGAATGTAAAAAATGTTGCTAAGAGAATAGTAAGTGAGGCTAAACTTAAAGTATATGATGAGCTCTACAATAGACTAGGAACAAGAGAAGGTGAGAAAGATGTCTTTAAACTTGCAAAAGTAAGAGAACAAAAGGGTAAGGACTTAGATCATGTTAGGTGTATTAGAAGTGATGATCAAATGGTATTAGTCAAAGATGATGACATCAAACAAAGGTGGGAAACATACTTTCAAAAATTGTTAAATGACAATGGCTTTGTGAATATAGGGATTGAAAATACTATAAATCTAAATAACATGGGATATTATACATATGAACGTAGGATTAGAATACCTGAAGTAAAAGAGGCCTTGGAAAAGATGAAATCAGGCAAGGCCATGGGGCCTGATGGTATACCAATAGAGGTTTGGAAGCATATGTGAGATATTGGGGTAGTTTGGTTGACCAGGTTGTTTAACAAGATTATAAAATCAAACAAAATGCCTGATAAGTGGAGGAAAAGCTCCATTGTACCAATCAATAAGAATAAAGGAGACATAGAGTTGCACTAATTGTCAAGGGATCAAACTGATGAGCGACACTGTGAAACTTTTTGAAAGAGTGATTGAGAAGTGGCTACGACATGAAACAAGTGTATTGAAGAATTAGTTTGGTTTCATGCATGGGAGGTCTACCATGGACGCTATTTTCTTACTAAGACAATTAGTAGAGAAAAATAGGGAGAGGAGGAAAGACCTCCACGTGGTCTTTATCAACTTAGAAAAAGCTTATGATAAAGTCCCTAGAGAGTTAATATGGAGGGTGTTGGGTGCCAAAGGGGTTTCTCAGGGATATATAGACATAATTAAAGATATGTATGAGGGAGTGGTAACAAATGTTAAGACCACTAGTGGCGTGACTGGTGATTTTCCTGTCACTATAGGATTCTACCAAGGATCGGCATTGAGTCCATACCTTTTTACATTGGTTATGGATGAGTTAGCAAAACATCTGCACGAGGAGATTCCCTAGTGCATGCTATTTGCAGATGATATAGTCTTACTTGATGAGACAAGGGAGGGTGTAAACATAAAGCTAGAGTTATGGAGAGAAGCATTAGAATCCGAAGGATTTAAAATTAGCCGAACTAAGACAGAATATGTGGAATGTAATTTTAGCAAGGAGAGTAGGAGTAGAACACCAGTCAAGATTGATAACCAAGAAGTCCCTGTTAAAGACTACTTAGGATCAATGATTCATGAGAGTGGAGAGATTGAGAGCGAGGTTATCCAGAGAATCCAAGCAGGTTGGAACAAAAGGAGATGTGCATCTGGAGTTTTGTGTGATTGGCGAGTGCCACTCAAACTAAAAGGAAAATTCTATAGGATGGCCATAAGGCCGGCCATACTCTATGGATAAGAGTGTTGGGCAGTTAAGAAACATCATACTCATAGGATGAGCATCACAGAAATGAGGATGTTGAGATGGATGACTGGTAAGACAAGAAAGGATAGAATTAGAGATGAAAATATTTTAGAAAATTTAGGGATAGCACCAATAGGTAACAAGATGAGTGAGACTAGACTTAGATGGTTTGGACATGTTCAAAGGAGACCAACAACAGCACCGGTTAGAAGAAGTGAGGCAATACAAGTAGAAGGTTCTAAAAGGGCAAGGGGAAGGCCCAAAAGAACGTGGATAGAAGTAGTGAGGAAAGATTTAAAAATGCTGGGACTAAATGAAAGTGGAATGGAGGAATAAGATTCATGTGCTGACCCTTAATTGGATAAGGTCTTGATGATGATGATGATGATGATGAGTGGAATAGTTCTAGGCCACATAATATCATATAATGGGATAAAGGTAAAGGCTACTGTGGATTTAATAGCCAACCTTCCCCCACCAAGGACGATGAATGAAATCTTCTCTTTTCTAGGGCATGCTGGGTTCTATGGAAGATTCAAAGACTTTTGCAAAATTTCCAATGATAAGTGTTTAATTTTGCATAAAAACCACCAATTAGTTACCTGTGTTACAACTTATAGGGTAAATTAGGGATTTTAGACCAAAATTCATAACACATGCATTTCTTGTCCTAATGAAGTATAATTTTGTTATTTTATAGGTCCAAAAGCTAATACATGGCATTTATGTAATTAATCATATTTTTTTAGAATTTAATTAGGGTTTTTCACTTTTTGTAGGAAGTAAAATGGTGATCTAACGGTCGAGATTGATCGAGATGAACATTAAATCTCAAGATAAAAAATTAGAGTCAAAGCCTCAAAATCATCAATCCAATATGAAAACAAAGGTCAAGATCATCTTGTGGACCAAAAATGGATACAATTAAAGGAGCTAAAGATGGCCAAAGTGGGTCCATGAAGTAAGCCATGTATTCCCACCATCTTTGCATGGGTTACATGTCAGCCATCTTAGCCGTATAATCCATGAGAGAAGTTGGAGAGCTAAGGATTTCCAATGGATTGAGCCATGAAGTCAAGAAAAGGAAGCTTCCAAAGCTAACCAATGAAGCCCTCAAAGTGAGTCATCTATGCCTTCAAGCTAAGCTAAATGGAAGCCTAGGATTGGAGGAAATTCAAGAGAATTATCCATGAGATTTTACAGGATATTTTGAAGATAATTAAGGAAAATCTTATTGGGATAAGTTGGAATATGCACCAATAGGATGAGAGCCTTCCAATTTTGATATTTTTCCCACTTTTTCTCACCTTCCACCTCACCACCAAATACCACCACGAATTTGACTTTCCATTCAAGAGTGCCACCATTCCATACCTCTTCCACCTTAGACTCCCATCCTAAACATCCAACCAATCCCAAATCCTTAGGAAATCACTTAACCAATTAAAACTTTTTATCTTACCTCACTTTCCAAAGATTTTCCTACGCCCCACTTTCCTCCCACCTTCTTTTCTTCGTCCCATCTCTTTCCTATCTTATCTCCTCACCCATCTTCCAAAATTGTAGGACCTTTAAAGATTTTTGAAGGGGGATATGCCCCTTTTTGAAAACATGGTGTCTCCCACCTACTCCAACTCCAAAGTTAGCCACCCTAGAACCCCTTGTTTCCTAATTGAAAACCCTAGCCTTTCCATTATCCTAGCCATCCAAAATAAGATTGCATCCCCACCACACCTTGATATTAGAGTATCATAGAAAAAATTAGGAAAATATGTATAAAACTCCACAAAAACCACAGCAAAGGTCACACTTCTCCACTTAAGAAAAAGGTGCCTCCTCCATTGGAAGGAGACATCCTCTCCCTAAACCATACTTTCCCACTCTTTTGCTTTGGATTTCAACTCTTGGATGCTACTACTTTCTTCCTAAGGTGTGAGGTATCTATCCAAGGCACTCCATGCCTAGTTCCTAGGTCTTTTGAATCTCCTTTAAAGGTTGGTTCTTCTTAACTTTCTCTTGTTTGATCTTAGACTTTCATGCTAGCTTTTGCTTTGATTTTCTTTATTTTTCCTTGCTTTTAAAGCTAAGATTCAAGGTTGGTTTTTCCTTGGAGTGACAGGCAAGGAAAATCATCTTGAATCTAGTTTTTCCCTTTAACTTCCATTGCAATTTGATTCTCTTTCATCTTCCATTGAATTCCAGCTTTGTTTGTTTTAGTTTCCATTGAGTTTAGCCTTGTTTATTTGAATTCCTTTGAGTTTTGCCATATATGCCATAAGAGTTCCCTTGGATTTCAAGACTATTAAAGGAAGAATCATCTTTAATCTTTAGTTTTGTATTTAAGTTGGAGAAAAAGATGGTGTTTTTTCATCAAAAGTGAACGCACCCTTCTTGTATTCCATTGTATTTAACTATTTGATGATTAATGGAATCCTACTTTGTTGATTATTGAAACATGTTTATTTCTTACTTGTTACATGTTGAAGATATCTTGAATTAGTACTAACTTTTGTTGAGATCATCAATTAATTCAATCAAGAGTCATATGAAGCCATGCATCCACTCCAAAAATGGAACGCATGGTTTTGAAAAGACTTCAAGGATGAAACGTGAATGAAGTTGTTAAGTGATTGTTCCTTGATCATTGTTTGATTTCATTGCTTCCTTAATAAAGTATGGAAAAAAAAAAAATTCAATTCATGTTGAAATCATGTATGCTGTCCATAAGTGGTGTGCATGTTTTGAATGAATTAGAGGAATGAGATCAAAGTTAGTTGCTTTCTTTCATGTTAATATAATTGGTGGTTGTTTGTTTAATCTCCAGGAGTTTGTTCATGTTGTTGCTTAGATTGTAGTTGTCAAAGTTTCATTTCCTAAAAATTAATTACTTTATTTGGCAGTTCAATGATTATGATAGTAATTGTTAAAGCATGTTTCCTTAGATTAGTTGATTAACTTCATGTTTAGGAAAGATATTTTAGTAATGTTGTTAAAATTTGCATTTAGGATAGTTTCAATTTAGGATAGTTTTTAGTCTAGGAAAGTCATCAAATTAGAAAGTTTTCAATTTAGGAAATCTTAATTTTATGTGCATATTTTAGGAAAATTTTCAATTTTAGCATATTTCTAATTCTTTGCTTAGTTTCCAATTGCATAATTTAATTTCCATTCTAGTATAGGTTAAAAATCTCTTGAATTTTGGCTAGGTTAGATAGTTTAAAGTAGGGACCACTAGCATCACCCTAGTTTAACTCCTCCTAGGATTGACCTCACTAGCATGCTTTATTGCAAACGATTTGTGCGCTTGTGAGTTTTATTTAAAACAATAATAGCCAAACCCCTTTGTTATTTACTAACAAAGGAGGCCATTTTTTACTTTGATGAGGATTGTAGGAAAGCATTTGAGTGGGATCTAACCTCTGCACCCATTATACGACCACTTGATTGGAACTCACCATTTAAGATTATGTGTGATGCATCAGATTATGCAATTGGAGCCATTTTGGGGCAACACATTGATAAACTTTCCCACGTGATATGCTACACTAGCAAAACAAGAAATGATGCACAACTCAACTATTTGACCACAAAAAAAGAGTAGTTGTTAGCTGTAGTATTTGCTCTAGACATGTTTAGATCTTACCTGTTAGGATCTAAAGTCATAGTTTACAAGGATCATGCAGCTTTAAAGTACCTCCTTTCTAAAAAGGATGCAAAACCTAGGTTGATCCAGTGAATACTACTGCTACAAGAATTTAACTTAGAAATACGGGACAAGAAAGGGTCTGACAATGCAACAGTAGACCACTTATCCAAATTCGTGGTGGAGCACACTAGCGATAATATGCCTATAACTAAATTGTTTTCGAACGAATAGTTACTACACATTTCCCAACTACCTTAGTATGGTAATATAGTGAATTAGCTTGTCACGGGACAAATGCCCAATCATTGGACCAAATAAGATAAGAAGAAATTTTATACTGAGGTTAAATACTTTACTTGGGATGATTCATACTTATTCAGGTACTGTCCTGATCAGGTGATAAGGAGATGCATGCCAGATAGTGAGCATAATAAGATCATCTCCTTTTGTCATGATCATGCATGTGGGGGACATTTTAGCTCTAGAAAAATCATGACAAAAATTTTGCCATGTAGTTTTTTTTTTGCCCACGATTTTTATATATTCACATGCCAGCTACACAACATGTGTGAAGTGCCAAAGGTTAGGAAGTATAAGGAGGAGACACAAGATGCCCTGAAAACCAATCCTTGCTATAGAGCCGCTCGATATTTGGGGCATAGATTTCATGGGACCCTTCCCTAATTCTTTTGAAAATTTATACATCCTAGTGGGAGAAGACTATGTGTCCAAGTGGGTGGACCCTGCAAAACCAATAACAACAAAGTAGTGGTAAGATTTTTAAAGGAAAATATCCTTGCAAGGTTTGGTACTCCACGAGCCATAATTAGTGATGGGGAAACACTTTTATAATAAAGTGTTTGAAACTTTAATGAAATGGTATGGTGTCAATCATAAGATAGCTACCCCATACCATCCTCAAACTAGTAGCCAAGTAGAGGTCTCAAATACAGAAATTAAGCATATCTTAGAGAATACATTCAATCCAAGTAGGACAAACTGGTTTATGAGACTTAAGGACACTTTATGGGCCTATCTCATAGCCTATAAAACCCTAATCGGCATATCACCCTATGGCTTGGTCTAGGAAAGGCCAGCCACTTTCTAGTAGAGCTAGAACATATGGCATATTGGACTATTAAAAAGCTCAATTTTGAATTAAATGTTATTGAGACCTGCTGAAAACTCCAACTCAATGAGTTAGAAGAATTGAGAAAGGATTCATATGATTTTGCAAGAATATACAAAGATTAGATGAAGGTTACCCATGATTGCCAAATCTTAAGGAAATCCTTCACACTTAGACAAAAAGGTCATTGTATAATTCAAGATTGCATCTCTTCCTAGGCAAACTGAGATATTGATGGACTGGACCTTACATTGTATGCATAGTATATCCTCACGGGGCCATTGAGATTGAGAAGGATGGTGAGATTCAAAAAATAAAATGAACAGAGGTTGAAACCTTTCTTAAAGTTGTTTAATCCTAAAATTGAAGAGACACTACATTATCATGATCCACCTTGGACTACCATAGGGATCTATGCAGATTATCATCCTTGCACTCATCATTATGTCTGGCTAAAGACATAAAACTTAGAGCTCACTGGGAGGCATCCCAAATGTTTTTTTTTTTCAAATCTCAGTCTTCTACATCTTTCCATTTTCATATAGAGTCCTAAGTTTTCAAAACATTGGGGGCAATGTTTTATTCGGGTTGGAGGGTGTAGATGCACATAGGGATTTTGGATTTCCTTAAGTTTTTCAAAAAAAGAAAATAAAAATGGAAGAGCTCCCATACTGTTATGAGAACTGGATTTTTAAACTTGGTTATTGTGACACCAAGGGATTTTCACAACAATATAAAAAAAATTAATGTGTCAGGATCCCTATTTTAAAACTTTGATTATTTAATCGACCAAAAACAAAAAACTCAAATAAAAGTCATTTATTTTAAAATCCCAAGACACATACAACCACAAAATCATAGATTTGATGGTGAAATGATATCCCCATTTCTACCAAAAATTTGACAGAGTCTCCTCGGTATTTTGGACCATCACACATAACATATGTAATACAACAACCACATGATAAATACAATAACATGACATGATACTTAGGAGACAGTCTCCATGCTCATCCATCCAAATTAAATACAATACTCGATAAAAACATATACTCCAACGGTGGATATGAAAATCAAGATATGAAAACATTACCCAGGTTCTGTCCATACATAGTTCAACATGAATATCCTTACATCCAATTCACAAAATAAATCATATTAAAGTACAGTACATAAGCCATAACTGAAGTAAGGTCTAAACAAACCTCATAATTTCTGAAATATCTTTAATACTTCACTAGAAACTACCATCGCATTTGGCTGCTCTATCAACGTGTCAAACCTACTGCTACTCTCTGTATCTGAGGTATTGCAAACCAAAGCAATGCCTCAGCAAGAAATTGCTTATGTAGGTGACCACATTTAATATCAATTTAAAGCATATATATTATGACATGTAAAGATCTGAGTTTCTAATAAGTTCATGGATATGAATCATTCATATAAAAAGCCTAATCATTAGATATCAAGAAAGAAAGAAAATGACGCATGAATAATACGGAATCAAAATCACTTACAAAAACCGATGAGGATATGGTTTCGCGCATAAATATCAAAATATAATATCCAAATACAACACCAAGCATGACAATGAACAATGCATGCTCATGCAACTAGTAAACCAATTTCAATCAAATCCATCATAACAAGGCATGAATGCATATCATAAATAGTAGAGCATGCAAGTCAAGCATGTCTCTAGAGTGTCCCACCACACTCTCATATCCGGTCATGAGTATTCATACTAATACTTAGATCCCTCACCTATACCTCACATACCAAGTAGCTTGCTCAGCCTGTAGGCCCACCCACATCTAGCTACCCACATAGGCTTCACCCTGAAGGTATATTTGATATAAACATGCCCCTATGTCATACTAAATGAGCATACAGAATAAGTGCATCGATTGCTATACTATAATGACAACCACCCCAGGGTATCAACCACTGCTGCTCACCATTGACACTAGAATGTGAGACTACTATTCATCAAGGCATGGGAGTCGATCAAACGGCATGGATGGCCTGCCCATGATTACCACAACCGCACACACTTTCCTCATATATCAAGGTGGGTGTCTATCATCCTTATACTCAGAGGGCGGGTGGCCAACCCTATGACCCTCCTAGCATAGCATCCAGCTGGTAGAAACACCTATCATAAAATTATCTAAAACATAAAATCAAGTATTGAAAATCAATGCATAACCATCCTCGATAAAATCAAGTCGATAGAGTATTTTAATGTATTAAAATTATGCATCAAAAATCAGTGTATAACATCCTCAAATAATCCAACTGATACAGCACGGAACATATAAAAAAACAGAACATAAATCATGTGCATTAAAAAGTAATATATACCTCGACAACACATGTTGAAAAGTCATCTAAAAAAATCATGAGTTTTGCATACACATCCATGCATCAAACATTCCATATAAATAAAACCATTAAGTAAATAATCATGATTTATAAAATCATAAAATAATAAATGTAGTCACCTACCTCAGATGAAGAACCACTCAGCTGTATCTCCCAAATCAGTTGAACTCCAACTCTAGCGTAGGTTGCCAAAGTTCTATCACCTGGATACATATCACATTCAAGTCATACTTAGAATCCAACTCATTTAACTTGGTTTCTTAATTACACAACATTATATTTTCATATTTCAATACGTCGTGTTCAAGACATTCCAATGATTTCCACCCCTAGAATCTTAAGGCAGGCCTACCCTAATTGGCTTATAATTCAAATCATACTGAATGGGTCCCACTCATAACCATTTAGTCCTTCTTCTTAATTACATCATTTCATATTTCAGAGCTACTAGACTCAAATCATATCAATCTTAGATAATTTATCATTCAAATCAACTAATTGAGCATTATGATATGGATTTCATGTTCAATCCATATCTAATAATAGTAAAATTAACCCATCAAATGGTTAAGATAGTAATCTTACCTTGTACTAGTCAATTTGAATAACATCCAATTGTCTGCTTAGTCAGATCGTCCATGGATTACCTCAGCTATCCTCGATTTTAGATATCCGTGATAATCTAGTCAAAATTCTTCACCTGGTCACCCCAGATCAAGGAATAGATCAAAAAATTTATTCATATAGTGTCAATGATTCATTTGAACGAAATGGATCATCAAACTCTATCCCACTCCACTCTAAAATCATATATTGATCTCGATCGTTGGTCAAGATCAGCTAGATCATCTCACCAATGACCCAGATCCACAATATCTTACATGGATCTTGATCTACATGTCACATGGATCACAATGGACAGTTTAGATCTTAGGATCTCATCTCATGGATCTTCGATCTAACACCATCCAAATTGGATAGTCGATGATCTTCGATCAAAGATCTAACCTCTCCATGGTGTAGATCATACCAAAATACACTTAAGGGGTGATTTTCACAAAATCCTAACAAGTCACTAGAGTTGATCGGCCATTGCCGGAGAAGGTAACTAGCACAATCACTATCGATGGCCCATTTTTTATCAGATCTCAAATTCCTCAAAAGGGTTTGTAGATTAGGGCCTCACCTTCACACCCCTAAAATTTGTGGAAATCTAACTTCATTTGATGCTCAAAAATGCAAAAAAATAATTGCTGGTCGTTGGATTTCTACCACTCACTAGCATCAATTCAACGGCTCTATTCTCCCTTGTTACTTGCCTGATCTTGGTGATTCTTGAGGCCTTTTGATTGTGAGATCATGGAGAATAGATTGATTGGTTCAAATCACCTATCTGAGTTGTCATTTTTCTTGGTAGCACCATGCAAATTGGCTGCCTAAAAACTGTGTTTTCCCCCTTCTTTCACCTGTTTTCACTCACTCACTTACGTCCATGCCATTATCGATGACTGCCTCTTCCTCTCTCTCTCTCTCTCTCTCTCTCTCTCTCTCTCTCTCTCTCTCTCTCTCTCTCTCTCTCTCTCTCTCTCTCTCTCTCTCTCTCTCTCTCTCTCTCTCTCTCTCTCTCTCTCTATTTCTTCCTTCACTTTCTCCCTCTCTCATGTGGCATCATGCGATAGTCCACAATTGTCACTTAACCAAAGCGGGGTGCCATTATCAAAACAACACCTCCCCTTTTGTAGTAATTTTTTTACTTAATGTTTGGATTTTCACATCTTTTCCGTCCGAACTCCAATTTCAGCAAAATTTGTGTCGTTGGAATCATCTCTCTAAGTACAATCTAATGATGGAGGTCTCAATACTAGATTTGATGTCTATCAAGTTTTCCACTCATAAAACTCCAAAAATATGATATTTTACTATTTCCTTTTTATTGTAATTTAATATTTTTAAAAATTCACTTAAATTGAGATTTAAAAATTAGGGTTGTTGATTCTTCCCTCCTTAGAAGAATTTTTTCCTCAAAATTCTTTCCATGTTATCCTCCAAACAAGTCTAGAAGCATCCCCATATCACGAGATATGTTAATCGTGTCAATAATTCCAAAGTCAACATCCATGAATTTTCCATGACATGTCATCATCTCAACTCATCATGTAAACCACTATATATCAATTCATCTCTTCATATACTTAGAACACATCATAACCACATATAACACAATTAGCATAAACCAAATTCCCATCTAGGAGTTAGTTATCTGTGCACAACTTGGTACAAATAAAATCACCATATCAATACAATTTAGAGCATCTCAGCTCATATATAGGCAAATCTATGCCAAAACTATACCAAAGTACATTATCTCACCAATCGATACCAGAGCATACCAGCTCACTAACATGCAATTATATCCCAATCAAAACCATAGCATACCAGCTCACTATCAGGCAATCATATGTCAATCAAAACCAGAGCATACCAGCTCACTATCAAGAAATCATATGCCAATCAAAACCAGTTCATGGCATGATCATACTCTTCAAGAAATCATATGCCAATCAAGAAATCATATGCCAATCAGACATAATTAAGTTCAGAAACATACAAATATAAAGGTAGTGATCTCCATGCTACTGCCTTAATACCTTGTGGCTTCCTCATCATTATCGGCACAGCCACTATCTTCCTATAAATCCAATAACAATAAATAATTAAAGAATAGTTATGTAAATTAATTTAAGTAAATATTAGAGTTAACTATTAAGACTTAAGAGTCGTCTTCTTGTACCTCTTCCTCATTAGGAAGATCAAGATCGTCATTAGAATCATCTCCCTGAGAAATATAGACATCCTCCTCAGTCTCCTCGTCGTCTTGCTCTTCTCCTACATCCTCATGTGGTTCTTGATGAGTTTGAGATTGAGAAGTGCGGCTCCCCTTCTACCCCCTCTCCTGTCTCTGGTATTGCATCGTAAATGGAGCATCGCGTTCACTTGATCCTTCAGCGAGCTTAACATCTAACCAGGTGAGGTCA
Organism: Warburgia ugandensis; assembly: GCA_035236585.1. NCBI lineage: Eukaryota > Viridiplantae > Streptophyta > Magnoliopsida > Canellales > Canellaceae > Warburgia > Warburgia ugandensis. Next base: position 83,150,824 of record CP141131.1, on the reverse strand, counting down.
TCACCTAGATGCACCAAGTCATCTCTTGCATCTTTTTCAACCAAATCTCTTTTTTTGTAAATCTTATCATAAGATGAAGGACATGTGTGTGACTATATATAAAAATTGTCATCGACCTAGCTTTTTCCATGGTTTTCTTCACAATTGGTAATTTACCTATGTCCGCTAACATTAGATCAATGCAGTGAGCTGCACAAGGGGTCCAATATAAACATGACCTCCTCACCATTAACTTCCTTCCCACAGCCACGTAATTGGAGGCATTATCAGTCATGACTTAAAGTACGAAAAAAGGTAAAATTATATAGGATGAACTTGCATTTTAAACAAGTTAAAATACTTAACAAATTATAAATATAAAATTAAACAATTATTTGAACTACATTGTTCCCCCCAACTTCATCAATCACCTTCTCTAGCATGTCAATTATTAAGTTTGCACTCTTGACATGCGCAGACCCATCAAGAAATTTCAAAAAAACTGTCATAGTTGGACAATTTACTAAAAAGTTGACAAGGGTGCGACCCTTGCCATCAGTCCACCAATCCAACATGATGGAGCACCTATACCTATAAGCATAATGGAGCACTGTTGTTGTCAGTGTCAACTTGAGACTTGACACTTGAAACTTGAAAGGAATATGCAATAATAGTGAACACTTACCTAATCTAGTAAGCTTTAAGCTGCTCTATGTACTCTTTTGTCTTTTCTACTTGCTTTTGAAGAAGACTCACCCTCAAGTCGTGATACGAGGGCGCCTTGAAACGTTAGTCACATAAGATTATAGGATGTAAGATTAGGTAAGAGGCTAAAATAAGTATTAAACTATTTATTATTAAAAATATAAGATTCTAAAAGGAGACCAACAACGGCACCGGTTAGAAGGAGTGAGGCAATACAAGTAGAAGGTTCTAAAAGGGCAAGGGGAAGGCCCAAAAGAATGCGGATAGAAGTGGTGAGGAAAGATTTAAAAACTTTGGGAGTAAATGAAATCATGGTATTTAATAGAGTGGAATGGAGGAATAAGATTCTTGTGACCGACCCCTAATTGGGATGAGGTATTGATGATGATGATGATGATTATTATTATTATTATTATTAAAAATATAAGATATATACCTTGATCAGGTTGCGCAATTGCTGTCTGAAAGGAATGGCTACGAGTAGCATTGAACGCAATGCTATGTTCATAGAATCAAGAGGCGATGTAATCGCATGCTCTTGTCCTAAACTCCTTATATGCTCTGTTCATTGTTGTCTGCTGCATGGGTGCTTTCCCCTTACCCTGCTGCGCCTCAAGGTTGGGAGCAAATAGGTAGTCAATAGGCCCCTTTGTTGTTTGCATGGGTGCCTTTCCCTTGCGCTTCTTGCTTCCAATGTAAATGCCACCAATCCTAGTACTATCAATCTCCTCCACACCACCACCACCATCATCATCGTGCAAGCTACATAAATTCTCTAGCATCTCCATCTCCTTTATTATTCTCTCTCTGTTCTCTTTCTTCTTCTTTGATTCATTCATATAATCTAATATCTTCTTACAAATGTCAGGAGTGACAAGAAAGCATGTTTTTTGCATTTCTATGACCACCCGTCAAATGTTGTTTCAATCTAAATATTCCACCGCGGTACCTATTCCTACAAAGCTTGCACCAAACTAAATTTTTTGCATTTGGATCCCTTGCCTCTCCATATTCCCATCCTGGATCTGTTGATTTTTATAATGCATTGTTAGAACCCCTTGATGGAGAAGTAGTGGAATGGAAACCTAAGCTGAACCCTACAAACAAAGTTAACAAACATAAGAAATAAACAAAGTAAAAAAAACAGTATTACCACTGAAACTAACAAAAAAAACAGAGCTATTTCATGATTTTTACAAGAAAGAAACGGGAAAAAAAAAACAGTAAAGGAAACATACAAATTATGCAAAGGATGATGTGGAATTATCATTTTTTAGCATTACAATGATATTTTTAGTATTGCTACTGAATTTAACAAAAAACAGTAGCTATTTCATGAATTTTACAAGAAAGTAACAGAAAAAACAAAAACAGTAAAGGAAACATACAAATTATGCAAAGGAAGATGTGGAATTATCATTTTTTAGCATTACAATGATTTTTTTAGTATTGCTACTGAATTTAAAAAAAAAGTAGTAGCTATTTCATGAATTTTACAAGAAAGCCAAAAAAAAAGAAAAGTAAAAAAAAAAAACATACAAAATATGAAAACATTGATATAGGGTTGTCGATTTTAGTATTAGAAAGGAAAATTTTACACATGTATTACAAAAACGAACACAAACAAAAAAAACCCTATTGTATAATGTGTTTTACGATTTTCACTATTAAATAATGAAAAAAAAAGGAGGTAAAAAAAACATGAAACAAGACCACTGAAATGTCGCTTTTAGCTATGTAATGCAAACCTATGGATGTATTTCACAAAAAATTAGAGAAAAATACTGATATAAATTGCAATTTTCAAGGAAAAATACAGAAAACTGAAAAAACAGTGAATACTAGATTAAATCTATGAAAAGAAATGGAAGTGATGAAATGGAGTTTTTGTTTTTAGCATTAGAGTGTAGATATGTTGATATTTTAGACAAAAAACAAGCATTGATCATTATAAATGACAAAACGGCATGTTTTTACTGATGTTTTCCAGAAAATGAAAATTACTTAAATACCTAATGAAGATCTGTAATTTTTTACCTTTCATCACTTCAAGAAACCTTTAATCGCCAATTGGAAGGTGAGGATGGTTGCAAGAAGAAGAAAGGAAGTGTGGGATAAAAAGAAGAAGAAGAAAGGGGAAAAAAAAGGGTTTTATGTAAGTGAGGAGGCTCTTGGAGTCAGGGGAGCAAAAAGTGCAGGGTGTGAGGCATAGCAAGTCGCGCGCCTAGGCGCACTGCTCCTTAAACCCGCTGCGCCTGGCCTTAGTCGAGTTGTGAGGGGTGCGCCTTTTTGCGCCTAGCGACTAGTCGTGCAACTAGTCACGCCTGTGACTACATAGCTCATTGGACAAGTTGGAATGCTCGCTATATCTGGATTTCCTGACAGGAAAGGAATATTGAGGAATCAACCACTAGATTTGGAAAGATTATCGCTCTTGGGGTAGAGAGTTTTGACATGATCAAGAACTTAAAAGCCAAGATCCAATGTAAAGAAGGTTTGGAGTTCCTAGTGATTAATAGAGGATGATCTTCAATGGCAAGCGACTTGAGGACGGCCTTGGTTGACTACAACATTAGAAATAAAAGAGTCTAGATGAAGGCTTTAGAGAAGCTGAGGAGAAACTTCCATCAGATCCAATCGATCTGATAATGCTGTTGCAGATGAGTTCGATTCTCTTTTGCTACAGGAGCACGGATCCGATCAATCTATGTGATGGGATGATGGATTGCCGTCCTAGCTCTGATACCATGTGAAATATCTAATCTCTTTTTTTAATTCATTTAGAAAAGCATTACAATATGATAGATTTATGCACAAAATTTTTCCTAATTTACGCCTATAATTAAGTCCTAAATGAAGGGAAATTGCAGCAAGTAATGACAGCTGCTATTTTACACATTTTCCGCAGATGGTATTTGGAAAAATAGTGCCAAGAAGAAGTAAAGGATGTCTTCTAGCAGAATTTGGAGGGGGATTTACAACAACTCATGCAGTCGTAGGACAAGTTGATTGCTGATCTTACTTCTGGATTAAAGGAAACCATTGATGTGCTTTTCCAGCATTATCTATGGTCTCAGCACAACGTCCAAGAAAACCAAGGAGACAGAGGAGAAGCAGGTGCCAACCATGAAAATCAAGGAAATGTGCAAGAAGAACCTGTTGGAGCCAGTGTTTTACTGAAAGATCTACCAAAAACCGACAAAGTACTACAGTCCTTGCATTCAAGATCCTTTGCGATATAAAAATCCCTGTTGAAGAAAGAACCATTGAAGAGAATACCATTGAAGTAAGATTCTTTTTTGAAGAAAATGAGTAAAAGAAGATTTACATCATAAGAGACCAACTGCTTATGGAAACTGGGTGACAGAATTTTTAGTTAAAGGAAAAATGATACAAGGTTCTTTTTCTGCAATTTTGAACTTGAGAAGTTCTTTTGAAGGTGGAGCAAATAATGCAGGACCATCATTCTTGAAGGATTTTCAGAAATTATGATAAAAGAAGACTACTAACTAGAAAAGAAAAAAGAATTACTGTTCATGTGTCAGTGTTCATGTGAACAATGAAGTTTTAGTTTTGGAAAGGCTAATGTGTTTAGAAGTCTTGTGCTGTTTAAGAATATTGGTAGTTTAATTTTGAGGAGTTAAGTAGTCTCTTCTTTCAGGTTTTCTATTCAAGTGTTATTCTTATGGCTTTTTTAATAGGTTACTCCAAAAACAAGTACTAGGTTACTTGGGAGTCGATTAAACCCTCTCTTAAGTTCATAAAAGAGAACGGGTTTTTCTATTGTAATCAATTGAGTGGTCTTTGATCAAAGAAGTTTCAGTTTTAGTTTCTAGTTCTGATTTTTTGGTTCTTTATTTTTTCTTAATTTGGACAGAATTCAAAAGTTAGAGAGTTCTAGCAAGATTTGTTCAGGTTTGAATTGCAAACCCTTCTCGAGAACTCTCGATTTCCACCCCTGGAAATTGTGCTTTAAACTATTAGCTCCAGAAGAATCGAGTTTTCTCACTTCTTGTAACCTATGTAGTTAGAGGCGCAAGCACAACTAGGTGCATGGGTTGTGCCTGGAGCTTGGAGGGCTTAGGCACATGCCTAATCACTGGGAGCAAAAATAATTATTTAAAAATTACAAAAATCTAAAAAAAGTAAGAAAACATTGAAACATAATTCTATAATGAAATATTACCAAAACATGTTAATTTCTATAAACAAAATAATATACAACTATGGTCAAGCCAAATAACTTTTAAGAGTTTAAGACTACTCACTTTAGTCATCCTTGAAGGGATTTTTGGGGTTCAGATTATCATTAGAGCTATCATAATCTTTATCAACATATTAAGCAAGACCACTACCTGACCTTGCAACTCCTTAGTGTCCTCCTTAAAACCAATTTTCTCTACTAGTTTAGTAACTACCTAATACATGTTCATCTGACCTAGGCTTTGTCTCCTCTGCCTCTGTTACTATCTAATAGGGGGAGCAACATGTGAACTGGTTCCAATAGCATGCTCAACGTCACGCAATGTGAGATTATCATGTGGATGGACGAGGTCATCCTTAGCATCTGTTTCATTGATCCATTCATTACTTTCATCAACCTCTCTAAAGTAGGATCTGTGTATGTTTGCTATCTTAAACGATCATCATGTTGATGGTAGAGATATTGATTATATTGAACATATACATCATTCAATGTTTTTGCGTGTAAGCTATTTCTCTTCTTTGTGTGAAGCTACAATAAAATGTTAAATTGCATGTAATGGATAGTTGCAAATTAGATTGTTGATTGCTCTACAAATTAGTAAAGTAAGATTTACATTCTCATTGAAAATTGTAAAAGACTTACAAGGAGCCATTGTCTTTGAGACTTACATTCTCAAAGGCACTCTAGTTCAGCTCACAAAGAGATGCACTACAGGTCTAGGAGAGAACTTTAATAGCAAGTTTTTGGAGAATTAGACATTCAGCCCCAAAAGTGACCCACCACTCGCTGACAAAAGTTAAATAACAGTTAACACTTGGGAAAATTAAGGAAATCTAATACTCAAGAAAAAATATTTGAAAATTATAAAAAACTTACAAGGATCCATTGTCTTTGAGACTGACATTCTCAAAAACACTTATAGTTCCGCTCGCAAGGAGATGCACTAGAGGTTTGGGGGAGGACTTTGATAGCAAGCTTTTGGAGAATTGGGCATTTAGCCCCAGAAGTGACCCACCACTCGCTTACAAAGTTAAATAACAGTTAATACGTAGGAAATAAAAACATAAATTAAGAAAATCTAACACCCAAGAAAAAAGATTTGAAAATTATAAAAGACTTACAAGAAGCCATTGACTTCCTCTTCAATTGAGCCAAGTTAGTAGCGAACAGTCCTGCCACACTTTTTTTGGGCTTAGCTTGTCAATCACCTTATTTGCATCATCCTTATTTGTAGAGAGAGTATTGATGATATCAAATAGGCCTTGTTTAATAAATCTATCGACCTCAACATCTTACTTATCACAGTAGAATGCATGGTTAAGGTAATAACCAGCTCCATGCAAGGGTTAACAAAGCTGATTCATTCATCTGCTATCTGCAATGCCACAGATATGGGGGCCTCTCATTCATTCTCTTTAAGATTTGCTCTAATCTTTTCCTTTGTTAGTGTGACATCATCATAAACATAGCCTATTGCAGGCTTCTCTTTGTTATTTATCAGCCTTGACACCTCTATAAGTGAGGCTATTATCTTTAAACAAAATGAAGTATTGTTCCATAAGGAGCTATAGTTGACAATGTTCTGAACTCTTTGACTGACTTGCGTATTGCTCTATTTATAATTGCTCAATGCTTGATGGTGGAACATCTGCTTCAATATCGCCCTCACATTATGAATACTCTCTAAGCTTAGGATGTTTGTGGCCAAAAGGGCGACTGCAAGTCTGGCCAATTCTCTTTGTTTGGTCATTGTTCTCGTCAAATGGAGGACATGTGTGTGACTATATATGAAAACAGTCATTGCCTTTGCTTCTCTCATGGTATGCTTTACTTTCGACAATTTTCAATGGCTTCCAACATCAAATCAACACAATGTATTGCACAGGGTGTCCAAAATAAATTCTTCCTCATTTGTATATGTCTCCCCGTAACTACATAATTTGCTGCATTGTTCGTGGTGACCTGTAATAGGGAATAAAATTCATGAGTAACTATTAAAAATTTTAAATATTAAAATTCTTAACAAAAACAAAACTGAGGTTGGGAGGAGGGATTACCTGGAGAATATTTTCCTTTTTAGCATCATCTATGATATTATCTGACATCTTTACAATCAAATCTAAGCTCTTTATATGCTCAGATCCATGAATTGATTTTAGGAAAACTGTCCCAGTTGGATAGTTTACTAAGAAATTGATCAAGGTGCGATCATTACCTTTGGTCTACCAATATGATATTATAGAGTACCTGTATCATGCCCAATCTTTTCTATACTCGTAGACGAATTCGTTCGTCTTTTCGACTTGCCTTTTAAGAAGTGGCACCCTCAACTCATGGTAAGAAGGTGCCTTGAAACCTTAAACATAGAAATAAACACCAATTAAATACTGCTTAACTTAAAAACATGCATAAAATGTACCAGTATATAAATGAAAACAAAAAAAGAACATGTACCTAGGCCATATTGTGCAACAGACTTAAAAATGGTTTGAAATGATTGACACCGAGGTGTATTAAAGGCAATGCCATTTTCATAAAACGAACTTGCTAAATAATCACTTGCTCTTACCCTGAGCTCTTTCTTATATGCATTATTTATTGTGATCTGCTGCAAAGGAACTTTCTTGGGATTATGGGCAAAGTGAAGATCAAGAGGTCCTTTTATACAACTCTTAAACTTCTTGCTGCTCCTAATAACAATCCCACTAGAGCCGCTATCACCAGCAATAGGTCTCCCACGGTTAGTGTCAACATCAAGATCAACAACTTCATAGTCTTCATGAATCCCAAACAAGTCCTCTTATCGCGTTTGCTCCATAATAATTCTCTCTTTCACCTTCTTCTTCTTTGAGTCAATAATATAATCGCTTATGCTCTTTGATAACTTTGGAGTGACATTGTTGCACTTTTCCGCATTCCTACGCCTTTCAGCTAAATGTTGTTTCAAACTTATAAATCCCACCACTAATTCTCACACAATTTGCACCGAACTATATTTTTATTACTTGAAATTCTTAGCTCTCTATACTTCCACCCTATATCTGCAGATTTGGAAACAGGTGATGAATACGAAGTGTCTAAATTTGAACCCATTGATGATGACACCTTTAAGTTCTAGTCCTAAAAACTAGAAAACAGAAAAGAGTTAATACTTTCAACAATCATAATTCACAACTAAAGAAAAGCTATATATGTGAATGGAAATAAATTTAAATGAGGAAATGTAAATAAAAAAAAATTAAATTAAAACTTATTTTTGTAACTGTTATTTTTTAAAAATTGAAAAAAAAAACCTTAAAAATGAAAAAAATGAAAAAAAAAATCCCACATGCACTCACAATCAAAGGGAAGCTATATATGTGGATGAAATCTGTTTCAACGAATAAAGGCAAAAAAAGAACATTATTTTTAATTTTTGTAATTGTTATTAAAAAAAAAGAAAACCCTTCAAGTACAAAAGAACATGAAAAAAAAAAATCACTCGTGCACTCACAAGAAAAGGGAAGGTATATATTTCGATGGAAATTTGTTTTAATGAATAAAGGCATAGAAACGAAAATTATTTTCAATTTCTGTAACAGCTATTTCTGAAAAAAAGAAAAAAATTCACATGGACTCACAAACAAAGAAAAGCTATATATGTGGATGGAAATCTATTTCAACAAATAAAACGAAAATTATTTCCAATTTCTCAGAATCGTTATTTATTTTCAAATTTTTAATTGTTATTTTTGAAAAAAGAAAATATAACATTAAAAATACAAATAAATGGAGAAAAACATCGCACATGCACTCACAAACAAAATGAAGCTATATATGTGGAGGAAAATATGTTTCAACCAATAAAGACAAAAAAATGAAAATTATTTTCAATTTCTGTAACTATTATTTTTGAAAAAAGAAAAAATAACCTTAAAAATACAAAAAAAAAAAGGAAAAAAAGAATCACACATGCACTCGCAAGCAAAGGAAAGCTATATATGTGGATGGAAATATGTTTCAACCAATAAAGGGACAAAACAAATTTTATTTTTTTTCCAATTTCTATAACTGTTATTTTTGGAAAAAAAGAATAACCTTAAAAATACAAAAGTAAAGAAAAACATTATACTTGCATTCACAAGCAAAGGGAAGCTATATATATATATATATATATATATATATATATATATATATATATATATATATAGATGGAAATATGTTTCGACGAACAAAAGACAGAAAAGCAAAAAAATGGAAAAAAACATCACACATGCACTCACAAGTTAAATCTATGCAAAGAAACATAAAAATCAAATGGAATGTTTGTTTATACCTATAGCACAAGATCATCAAGATTTATACAAAAAATGAACAAATTGAGAATACGGTACTGCTTTTTACATTTTTAACAGAAATGGTGCTTGAAGGAAGATTCATGAATCCATACCTTTCTTTGCTTAGATCTGTGAAATATTGAAGAGGGGTGGTCATTTCCACCGTATGAGCTCTCAGAAGAAGAGAAAATAGGGAAGATGAAAAAAAGGAAAGAACGAAGTTGGTATTTTAACAGGTCGTCAACTGTACCCAGGAATTGGAGGTGAGCCTGAATGCAGGCTCTAGGCGCACCCAGGTGCGCCTAGGCACTGGCACCTCGACCCCTTGTGACTTCACACCATTCAGGAGCTGATCGTGCAACTGGCGCCTAGACGTGCCTGGGCACACCTCTAACTATAGCACCTGTAGGGTCATCTGAATTGAGTGATGATCTCTTTCTATTTGAGCCACTCAATTGGAATCAACAGGATAAGAAGTGATTCAACAGAGCTAGTTGTCAAAGAAGTTATTATTAAGATTTGATGATGTCTCTCTTTGATGGAAGAAATCAATCCTGGTTAGCTTCTGGGTTCTGGTCATAGTCCCTCCCTTCCGAGATCAAATGTGGGAAAGCCCATCACTATTTTTTCCATGAATGTAGCAAGGAAAATCAGCACCAGACTTCAACTTGGGCTTCTTTATGAACAAGAGGATGAATATTATAGCTTTGATGAAGTTGCTTAACCTTATCTATGTATTCTGGAAAGCAGTAAAATCTATGGATAAAGGTAACAGACAAAGTAATATCCGTGAAACAGGTTCCCCATGATTTGATATGAAATTAAATTGTCAGAATGTATCAGTTAGAAAATTAATCATGCAAAAAACACTTGTAGTCATGGGGAATAGCTCCACCCAATGCATGAGTACCTGGTTCCTGAGGCTTGTTGTAGTCTTGCCATGCTACTCTTTGATAAAAACTTAAATGGAATATTTTTCACAAAAAGAAGAGGAATTTAGAAGGGAAAACAACACCACATTGAGTAAAATGTTTTTCTATATGTTCTAGATCTTTTGGTAAGAAAATTCTTCTGTCCACCACCTTCACCAAATTCATTATGATGAAGTGAACTATGGATTAGTGGTTATGAAGCTTGCTTGTTAGTGAGGTTTGAAAGACTGCATTTGTGCCTGAGGGGAGAGTAGTAGTTTACATATTTGCTGTAAAGAGGAAAAACGAGAAATAGAACAGGAGAAGCAATTTACGTTAGCACAGTCGTAAAAAAAAAATTCGAGTATTTGTCTCTGAACTTGACTATTTTGTCCTCTCTTTGTTGAGTAATGAGTAACAAGCCCCAAAAGTTTCAGAGAATTAAACATAATTGGAGGAAGAACTATGTCATCAGTAACTGCTCATTATCTGGAATCTAATCAAGTTGTCATTAATCTACCCTCGAGAATGGAATGATCATGATCAGGACTACTAAATGCTGATTCAGAATCGTCTGTTGACAAGGATTCCAAAAACCATACGTTGCTGTGGAGATAACTCTTTTGCTTTCCTGAAGTCACTAAGGAATAGGTTCTCAGTGTTTAAGAACAGCTTCAGGCTCCAGAACAAAAAATTTCATCCACTGGATGCTAGTCAACTGACTGCCGGAGTGATGCTTAGAACTTGTCCAAGTTCCTCTCTGGATCTGTATGCCTTGAGAAGTTATGACTAGTGTTGGACCGGAGACTATTGTCTCATCAACTCATATTGAAAAAGAGTAGAACTCTTATCTTTCTCAGGAAGGGGCTGAAGATTTTCCTCTAGTGCATCTAGTAATTGAATCATCAGTAGAAAGTGATCCCTGTCATGGCTGCAAAGTCCACCCCATAAACATATCTTCTATTTTTCGAGGTATTCATGGTTTTATGAACATCAACTAAGATCTGTTTTCTCAGGGCTAGCCAAAAGATAAATGACTATAATTGAGTTTCTTCATTGACTGAACCTGAAAAATAGGATGTTGCTCTTCAGGAAATGACTAGTTGAATGCGTCTGTGGGAGACTTCACTGCAGATGCTGGATTATAAACCTGTGTTATTGTTCTAGAAGGAAATTGCTAGAAAATGAGGTGCTAGTTGAATCATGTAAAACATAATTTGAAGTTGCAAGTGATAAATAGAGAGACGATTAGTTTTCATAACTAACTTTAAGATAAGTTGCAAGTTGGGTTTAACTGGATTTTCAGTTTCACCTTTTTGCATGAGCAGCAGATTTGCACTTATCATATCTAATGCTAATAAAATGTTTCAGGAATCGATCTATCAATTTTGATTTCAAAATTATGGCAAGAATTGACTGCTGGATTGGACGAGTGTAATTAGTTTTTATGTTTCACCTTTTGCATGAAGAGAATCAATCCTCTGATGTCTCTTGCAGGCTAATCAAGTGCTACATGAGTTCTTCATACACTGCCCTGATGCAAATATGACAAGCGAGGTCCCTGAGGCCTATATAGAGAAACTGATAAGGTCTCTAGGACTGCAAACGAGAAGAGCATTCATGATTAAGAAGTTAGCAAAGGAATAAGTGAAGGACAATTGGACTCATGTGACCCAACTTCCTGGTGTTGGCAAGTAAGTTTAACACGAATCTGTCTGATAGCCGAGCCAGGCGGGTGTCTCACCCACTGATACCTATCGAATATCCATCGAATTCCTTCATCATACGTGATTTGTTCTGATCCAAGTTTTTCTTCTCTTATTCTTCTGTTTTGTCCAGGTACGCCGCAGATGCATATGCAATATTTTGTACGGGGAAGTGGAAAGAAGTCCGACCTGAAGACCACATGCTGAACAAATACTGGGAGTTCCTCCACAGTGCTAGCAAAACATCACATATTGACAGTGCCACTATTTATTCTCCTCTAGAACCATGTAGGCTAGACAAATAACAGAAGTGAGAGTCCCTAATCGTTTTTTGCTGCACAACGATGGAGCACTGGACTCAGGTTAAAGTATTTAACATATATTTGCTTTGTATAGAAAATTATTTTAGTTTTGTAAGTTAATAGGTGCAGGAGGTTAAACAGTTAAATGTGTGTTAGCATGTATGTGCAAGGTGCGTTTTGGGCCTATCCAGTTAGCAGCGTGCTTGTAGAAAGCAGCACTGAGAAGTTACCATTTGCAGTTTTAAGTGTACGAAAGTGTCCAAGGGATACCAAGAGTTCCTGCCATGGACATAGCATGAACTTGTCTTTTGTTTTCTACGAGTTGTATATTTTGAAGCTTGCTATTGCTATTGCAAGGAATGGTGGGGGAAATGTGTGCTGAAAATGGTTGATCTGTGTTTTAGCTCTTCTTCATCTTCAAACCGACTGCGTGGTGAATTTCGAACTTAAACTTCAGTTTTATTCCTCCATAACGGACAGCCTTTGTGTGATAAGAATGTCACATCCCATGCATTTTAAGATCGAATCTTCTTCAGGGTGCAAATTCGTAGAAAAATCATTTTTCTTAAAACCTCTGCTGGCCTTCACGAATCCTTGCTCGAAAGTTTTGATAGCTCTAGATTTCAGTGTTTGACCTTATGAGATGAGAATAAACCCTATAATCTACAGCAAACGTGTTATTCGTCATAAGCGTATTCTTCATCTTATGTCTATTGGTTTTTGTAGTAGCTTTTCTTCATTATAGTCTTCAGTGATCACATAAGACTGCTTTGGGCTAATATTCTTCTTTAAAGTTATTGTTTTACGGAGTCTCTTTTTGCTCTATTTATTTTTCGTATCTTGAACGCACGGGCACTCATGAGCTGTCTTGAACCTGCGATCTCTGCGAGAGACCCGTACTTGTGCTCCTGTGCTGGAAGACTGCTATTTTCTTCTGCATCGTTGTGCCGGTACGCTTTTCCATGTTCTTTTCATGATATCCGTAACATTTCAAATCCAATTCCATCTTTTGACAATTATTTTGGACGACAACATTATACTAAGAACCAACTCTAACTTGCCATACTTATTCTTGGGACAACTCTCTTAATTGGCAAGCACCTTTCATCTCCTAAAGAGATGTGATATGCTACTTTGAACCTATGACCTACTTATGGAAGAGGGGTTTTAGCTTAACTATATGGCTATATTGGCTTATGCACGTTGAGGACATGTGCAGTGATGAGACGAATGACAAGGTCTATATATAGACTTATTGGTGTGTGAACAGTTTCAAAAAAGAAGAAAGAAACCTTCTTCAACTCGATTCAAGACCCAAGAGCCTCACACGACCTCCTACGGTTGTGTTAGTTGTATAAGCAGTAAGTATGACCTAACTAATGAAGAAGTCAACGTATGTTGCTTCCTTGTCTGCAAGTTTTCTATAATAATCGTCACAGGTTTTAATCTTCTTTTGGTTCCTTTTTCGGTTTTGTTTTGCACTGAATCCATTTCTTTTCTAGACAAGAAACTTTTCTGTACTTTGTCAAAGCTGATGGTACCAGGGATTGATATTATTGTTCTCCAGATCAACAATAAGCGCCCCTTCTCTTTTTTTAGAATCCTGGTCGGTGTGCATACTCTTGAGCGTGAGTGCGAGCAGAAGTTCCCACTTTTATTTTTTCATCTGTGGTGAAACTTTGTGCAGCATGTTTAAAATAGCTTAGAAAAGTTAGAGATCAAATTTCATGTTCATTGGATGTTCTTAGCCAATGTTTTCGTGACCATAAAATATTGATCATCTATTTTTATTCATTTTCTTAAAGGCCCAAAAGCAGTTAGGATCAATCAATTCATTTATCTCTTATTGGTTACTTAATTTTGGCATAGAGTACACGGTAAGCAGCATAATACTACAAAAAAGAAAAGAAAATCATGCATGAAAAAAGATGGGAGTGAATTTCTTCTAATGCTCGAGAGCTTGTATGCCTACTAGGAGCATAGGCTAAGTACCAAATTTGAGACACATCAGATAATTTATCCGATGTATCAAGTTGAAAGTTAGAGCCATACCTAATACTAGGATTCTTTAAGTTAAATATCACAGTAGATAAAAACATGGGATAAAGTATCAAATGGGCTTGAAATTTGGTATCCAGCCTATTTAAGCCATTCCCAACAAGGTGAATGGCTTATATTTACAGAGGCAATTAAAGCTCACTTGGCCTCATATTAGTCTAAGTGTGCAGTGGGATTATCATTCCTCTTATTTTCAAATGATCAAAATGGTCTTAGATAATGTTCTAATTTATCCTGCTCCATCTCTTTAATGCATTGAGATCTGGAACTTTGCTTGCCATTGCTGCATTTTGCGACCTCCATCTCACCACCAATAATTTCTCCACCTGGTTTATGTGAAGAATTATTAACTTCGGCTACTATACCCTTAAGCTTCCAAAACCAATAAGAAACTTTCATTTTCATTTTTAGTATTATAATCTAAAATTATCTTTGTCCATTTCAGTTTCGAAAGGACGAGAAAAACTAGACAGTGATTTAGACCCAAAAACAAGTCTTGTAAGGCATTGCGACAACGGTGACAACAGACTGGGGAATGATTCGACCGTGTATCTCCATTGGAAGAGATTGGGACATTTATACTTGACCGTCAGTCAATAATGGAGGTAGGGATGAAGTTTAGCGATTTTGATATCCCATGTGTCATGGAGTGGGTATTTTGTTGGTCCGTGCTGCACTTTGCAAACATCTCTTGATGCAGCATGTCAGTCTATCCTTCGGCGTCACCGCACTCAGCAAGGTCACACATGCACCTAACACAGAAGCAAATGTAACAAGCAAGAGGACAGCACAAGTCAAGCAATGAATAAGCTCTTTCTCAGGTATCCTACTTGATAACAGATGTATGCAGCAACTGGCCTAAGGGGCTCCCCGATTCCTGCTAGGGAAGTGTGGTACAAACTCCACGTACCACTCTTATACTAACTAGTACCTAACAGATAGTTGAAGCAAAATCCTTGTCTAGCAGGGAGTGCCTCTAAAAGACCTTTTGGTTGTATAGTTTAGATAACACATGAAATGGGTGGTCGGCCCTTGGCAAGTAGGGGGCACATTTATCAACATCAAGGCCAAAGCAGGGCTACAAGAATAAGGCCCATACACGGCACTTCTATAAGCAATAATTTACATACATGCACAAACCAAAGGACATGCAAAGGGTGGTTGTGACATCCGCGCCCTATTCTGTCAACATCTTGATAACCCTTCAACCCAGTGTTCTCAATACTATATTGAATTCCACGCCAGTCTTAGTCCATAATGGTATGTACGAACAACATATATAGTATTGGTTGTATATGAATTATTTTGACTTAAAAATATTAAAATATGATCTTATGATCTCGCAGCTGATCCCAAAGCTTGGAACGAGGCATAAAATTCTTTGGCAAATCTTTAGCATGAATCTAAAGCATACGACATTTCTCAAGCTAGGGCGCTTGCCATAAGCAATGACACGCATCGAGCTTGGATGCGGTGGGAAGTGGGCAAGGGCCTCTTGGGGCATTTCCTGTAAGAGACGTCTTTGCATCGAATTTTGGATGCGGTGAAAAATGGGCAAGGGCTACTAGGGTATTCCCTCGTAAGCGATGTGTTGTGTCAGATCCCACATGCAATAGAAAGTAGGTAGGGGTTCCTGCACCTTTCTAAATATGTGCAAGTAAAGAGACTAGCTTAGGAAAATAAGATACATATAGCCAAATAGAATATAGGTTGATTGACAAGTAAGAATATGAAGTGAGTAGATATGATGAAACGTTGGAGAGTCAACATAGCTTGTGTTTAAGAAACCGAGTGAAAAAGCACTAAAACTAGAGAAATTCATGGGCATAAGCTTTGGTATGTGGCAACGGAGAATAATAGAAATGACATAGGGATAATGGTGGATAAATATTTAAAGGATAAAGTTGTAGATGTTAGAAGAGCTAGTGATACAATTTTACTAATAAAACTTATCTTAGGAGAGAAGATTATAAATATTATAATTGCATATGCCTAATAGGTAGGGTTAGAAGATAGAATCAAGAGACAATTCTAGGAAAATATAGAAGGAATAATACAAGAAATTTCCAACACAAAGGAAATATTTATAGGAGAGGACTTAAATGGTCATGTAACATGCAAGGTATGATGTTGGAGAAAGAAATGAGATGTGGGAAGCTATCCTCAATTTTTCTTTGGAATATAACCTAGCTCTAGCAAACACATACTTTAAAAAGAGTGAAGACCAACTACGTTCAAAAATGGATCATATAAAAGCCAAATTAACTTCTTTCTACTTAGGAATACCAAAAGATCAATGTGTTAGTATTGCAAGGTGATGCCCAGTGAGAATTTAACCACACAACACAGGTTAATTGTTATAGATATTTAGATTAAGAGATGGAAGAAAATAAATGAACGTAATAGGTGTCCATAAACTAAAGTTTGGACCTTAAAAGGAGAGAAGATAACATTCACAAACAAGCTGATGGTAGAAGAAAAATAGAACAATGAAACAAAAGTAAATACCATGTGGCCTGATATGGCTACATCCACTAAGAAAGTGGTAAAAGATGTTCTAGCAGTATCTAAAGGTAAAACACAGTGGTGTAGCTTTAAAATTACTTGCAAATGGACGAATCAATGTAGCATGTTCACACAAGCGAGGCTGATCCCACAAGGAATCTAATAGATTTGAAATGGATTGGACTCTATTTAAATTGATTAACTTCAGCCAAAGAGATAGAGATGTGATTAAACTAGGAAATTCAAAGAAATTAAGAAGGAAATATGCATGGTGTTGTTGTTTTAATTAAAACTTGCAAGCGTTGAATCATTTGCAATATAGTATGCTAATGAGGTCGATTCCACAAGGAGTTGAATAAATGTGATGCTAATGGTGCCTACGTTAAACTATCTAATCTAGCCAAAATTCAAGAGATTCATCTTGTAAACTAAAGATGAAATTTAAGACAAGGAATGAGAAATTATGCTAAATTAAAACTTTCCTAAAATATGAAATTTCTAAAAATAAACTTTTCTAAATTGAGAATTTTCTAATTTGATTACTTTCCTAAACTAAAAACGTTTCCTAAAGTGAAAATTTCCTAAATTGCACTTAAGCAATTTTCCTAAAGTAACTTTCCTAAACATGAAATTAAACAACTAACCTAAGGAAATATGCACTAACCACTAAATTCTTAGTCATGCTACTTTCTAAAGAATGCAATGAAAATTAAAAAAATGAACTTCATCAACTAACAACAAACTAAACAAGATCAACTTGACTACTTTTTCCTAACATGAATGATTGCCATGACTTAGATTTCAATCAATCAACAATCATTCAAAACTATGCATACCACTTATGGACAGCATGCATAGTTCCAATATGATTGTATAATTGCATTCATACTTGATTAGATGGGTAGTGAAATGAATGGGGCATGGATGGGGAATCAAATCAACAAACCTATGCAAATTTCTACCGTAAAATTTTTCAAGACCACGCGTTTCACCAATGGTTTGCATGCATGATTTTGATTTCCTTTTGGGTTGGATTGATTGGAATGGCTGGAACAATAATATGAAATTAACTAATCAACCATGAAATAACATGTAAAACAACATCATCATCCGTCAACCAAAGGAATGCCATGAAATATCAAATTGTATTGCATAAACAACGTTTGCATGGATGGCGCATTCCACTCTAGGTGAGTACACACCACTTTTTCACCAAAAGTAGACACTAAAGATGATTACTCCTCCAACAACTTGAGATTTAAGGGAAAATCTGTTGGAATAGTAAGGCAATCAACTGATGGAAACTTAAAGATCAATAATGGAATTCAATGAAAGCTGAAAAGAGATTAAAAGAAAAAATGAAAGGTAAAGGAAAGACTAGATTCAAGATGACTTCCCTTGGCTGTCACTTCAAGGGAAAATCAGCCTTGGATCTAGTTGTTAAGATAAGGAACACAAAAGAAAGCAAGGTAAAACAAATTAGAATGAAAGGATCAAGGAACTAAAGTAAATAAGAGAAGAAGTGAGATGACCAACCTTGAAAAGCACCAAAACCAGATGTGGATCACTTGAAGGGATGCCTCACACCTTAGGACAAGAGTAGCGAGAACCTAAGGAGATGAAATCCAAAGCAAAAGAGAGGAGAATGGAGTAGGAAGAGGATGTCCTTCTCTAATAGAGGAGGCATCTTTTTCCTTAGAGAATGGGAGTCCTCTAACTTATGTTTTACGCTAGCTTTTATATTTTTTCTCCTATTTTTTCTAGGTTGTGCTACTAATAAGGTGTGGTGGGGATGATATTAAGCTATTTTGGTTGGTTAAGATGAGAGAAATGCTAGGGTTTTCAATTAGGAAACAAGGGAGATAAGGTGGCTGCCTTTTTTATGTGGAGTAGGTGGGAGACGCCACCTTTTTAGGAAGGGGCATATCCCCCTTCAAAAATCATTGAAGCTTCTAAAAAATAGTAAAGTGGGTGGGGTGATAAGGTAGGAAAGAGATGGGAAGAAGAAAGGAAAGTGGGGTGTAGGAAAAACTTAGGAAAGTGATGTGAGATGGAAGTTTTTAATTGGCTAGTTGATTTCCTAAGGACTTGGGATTCGTTGGGTGGTTAGGTGTAATATCCTTAATTTTTAAGATAAAAATAGGAAATTATTAAATAAATTAAAATAAAAATTTATGGATGAAATTCTTTCCTGAAAACATAATAATTAGAAAGTGCTCGTCGATACAAATCCAACACCACCAAGAACGCGAAAAACGGAGCTCAAACGAGGGAGTTATGAGCCGTCAAAGTTGGAAGGGCAATTTGGTCATTTGGTAGAGACGTATTAGACAGGGGTCCAAATTGATACTGGCACCCCCGTCTTCCACACGTCTCTACCAGTGCCGGAAAAATCGCCGGAGAGACGTGGAAAGAGGCGTGTGGGGAAGAGTTTCTCTTCCCCAAGACTCTAAAACCCTATATCTATGCTCCTCTAGGAGCCAAAACGCTCCACTTTGAGCGTTTTCCATGAATGCTACGCAAAACCCTAGACCTGCAAAAATCTGAAGTTTCCGGCGAGTGGAGCCTGGCAACACGAGCAAACCCGACCAGGCACAAGGTAAGCCTCAAATCCATGTTTTTATGTATTTATTAATTAGAAAATTAATTAGAAAACCATTTAAAAATTAGGAAAAAATCGGATTTTTTGGGGGCTTTGTGCACGCTACTGTTAGAGCGTGATTTCATAGACCAAACGTCGTCCGTTTGGAAATCGCACCGTCCAACTAGTGCACAAGAGACCCAAGAGCAAACCCTTTAAATTTGGGAGTGATCCAACGGTGGATTTCTCCAGAAAATCCAAAAACCAGTACCTAGGGATGTTTTTAGGAACTTGGGAAAAAACGTTTAAAAACCATGGTTTTTGGAAAAATTAGTGCAAAAGGAAGGCATAAATGGATTCTAGAGAGAATTATGAAGAAAATGGCGCAAAAATCACGCAAAACGGAGCTCTGTAGCTCCGCGAGGCGGCAGGAATACGGTCGTCTTCTCGGCGTCGTCAACGGTGTCGGCGCACAGCGGCCGCCGGGGCGCACTTGGTGATGCCCGAGGGACGACATCATACGACGTCGTCGTCGCACGCGTGCGCGGCGCCGCGCGCGTGCGGGACGGCCTCGGTTGGCTGTCGCGGTGGGACCGGGACGCGGCGCGTCCTGGCGACCGTGACGCACACGACGCGCGTCCCGTACGACGTCTGCGTCGGCGTGCGTCTTCGTGCGCCCGTGTACGTCGGTGTAAACCAGCGGAAAAGGGTGCCGCCGGTTTAAACCACCTTATGGTGGTCCGGCAGGCCCCCTTTTACCGTAGTGTTCACTAAAACTTGATTTTTGGGAGCTAGAGAGGTCCAAATCACGATCCGGAAGAGGAGTTGTGACCGTATTGACGACGCGGACCTAGTTTTAACTTAAAAACTTAGAAATGACCACTTTTTATTTAGAAAAATTTTAAAATAGTGATGTGACATGTACAGGTGCACTTGAATATACCAATTAAAGGGAGTTATTAGCAAGCTAGTGATCTCACACTGAGGTAGGTGACGACAACTAATGTTTTGCCTTGATTTTAAACCATGTTTAAACAATAGCATCATGTGTGATTGTGTTTTAAATTGCGATTTTTATTTACCATGGATTTCATGCGACATTGCGTACAGGATGGTTATTCCAAATTGAATTCTTTTACTGAATAAACTTATTTAAAATGATGGTACAAGCATGATGTTAATTAGTTATGCTTAATTAGAGATTTATTTCTTATTATATATATAGAAAATGCATGGATTTACATGGAAATGAGAATAGAGGCTTATTAGCTGGTCCTTTTATAGGCTAACCCCAGGATGAGGGGCATGTCTTGGGGATTGCAAGCTATAAGTGCTCTTGAGTTTTAGCATATACATATGATTTCCGTGTTTTATATTTGATGACGGGTGCTCTCGCCCGGTGGGCGTCATGTTAGGAGGGATAGAGGCAGGCCACCCACCTTCCGAGATTATGATGTGATGAGTTTGTGATATGATAGACACCTGCCCATAGATGGCATTCGGTAGGGGTTTGGTAACATGGATAGTCCACACTACCGGTCTGAGCCTTTCCATGGGGACAGACGCTAAGTCTCCCGTTATGGTGTCGACGGAGAGCGGCAGTGGTTGATACCCATGGAGGGTTGCCACTGCAGCATGATGGCCCATATTCTTGTTATGTGTGCGTGCATGATGAGCATGGTTATGGATGGTATGCACAGGTGTGACGACACTCGAGAGGTTGACTATGTGTACTCTACGATCGGGGATGTTAGTGCGATGTGGTGGGACCCATTACCTTAGGGTGCCCTTATTCTGGATGTATGCTCCATTTTATTGATTCATGTCATGTTTTAACTCTGTAAATTTCATGTTTTAGCATATGGAATAAATTGGCATTTATTGAACATGGCATTATGATATCACTATCTTCATAAATGTTAGATTTTTCATCAGTATTGTTCATTATTTCTTGCATTTATTACATTAATTGTCTATGTACCTACCAAGCGATAGCTTCTTTGAGGCATTGCTTTGTTTTGCAATGCCTTAGATCTCGACGCGATAACGGGAAAGGCAAGGCTGTTGAGAAGCCGTGAGAGCTACTTGAAGACCATTTTTCTATAGTATTAGACAGTGATGTGAGTCATTAAACAGGATTATCATTTGGATTTTTATTATGGACTGCATATTTTATATTGGGATGTGATTTAGATCTT
The DNA here is from genome assembly GCA_035236585.1 of Warburgia ugandensis. Taxonomy (NCBI): domain Eukaryota; kingdom Viridiplantae; phylum Streptophyta; class Magnoliopsida; order Canellales; family Canellaceae; genus Warburgia; species Warburgia ugandensis. Next base: position 83,129,356 of record CP141131.1, on the reverse strand, counting down.
TGGACATATGTTGGACATTTATGTGGGATGTTATGATGGATAGACCCTGGGCCATATTATTATTGTCTTTTGAACGTTTATTTGATTTAAAATAAAGGCGCCTATTTATTTGACGTTGATTTATACGCGGATTATTTATTTATGTTTAAATTACATGTACGCCATTTTGTGAAAGGAAAATTAACACCCGGAGTTTTTAAGATAGGTTTAGTAAAATGTTAAATAAATCTTTTCTCATGGGATCCCAAATGCTCTTATTTAAAATGCCATTATTATATAAATAAAAAAAAATTGTCTTAAAAATCCGGGGTGTTACATTAGGATAGGAGTTTAGGAAGATGGAAGAGTTATGGGATGGTAGGAATCTTGAGTGGAAAGTCAAATTTATGGCGGTTTTTGGTGGTGAGGTGGAAAGTAATCAAAAGGTGGGAAAAAGTAAGAAAAACATCAAAATTGGAAGGCTGTCATCCTATTGGTCAATATGTCAACTTATCCTAATAATATTTTCCTTAATTATCTTCAAAATATCCCTTAAAATTGCATGGATAAATCTCCTCATAGCATTCCATTTAGCTTAACTTGATGGCTAACTTTAAAGGCTCCTTTGGCTAGGCTTCATGGATGGCTTTGGTAGCTTCCTTTGCTTGCCTTCACGGCTCAATCCATTGGCTTGAGTGGCTTGAATTCCTTAGCTGGCAACATTCTCTCATGGCTTATATGACTAAGGTGGCCTAAGTACTTTTCATGCAAAGGTGGTGAGAATGCATAGCTTACTTCATGAGCCCACTTTGGCCATCTTTAGCTTCTTTAATAGCATTTATTGCCGGTCCACTAAATGATCTCGACCTTTTTTTTTTCTTCACGTTGATTGATGATTTTGGGATTTTGAATCGATCTTTTGTTCTTGATCTTCAATTTCATCATGATTGATCTCAGCCATTAGATCACTATTTTACTTCCTACAAAAAGTGAAAAACCCTAATTAAATCATAGAAAAATATGATTAATGGCATACTTACCTTGGATTGGCTTTAGGACCTACAAAATAACAAACTTTTGCTTCATTAGGTAAAAAAATGCATGTGTTATGAATTTTGGTCTAAAAACCCTAATTTACCCCTATAAGTTGTAACACATGGGTAAACTAATTGGGTGATTTTTATAAAAAAAATTAAACATTTATCACACCCCCAACCAGAATTTTACTAGTTCCAAGCAAAAGATATGAAAAATCATTTTCCAAAAAAACAAAAATTCCACTTTCGTAGATACTCATGATTGCATTTAGCACATGCAACAAGCCCTTATACCCTTAGTGGACAAATTATTCTCTTGAGGATTTGTAGTGAATATGCCCACAAAATTCTCAAAATTTTTATTCAAGTCCTTTATTTTTCTGAGAAAATTCTCTTTAATTTAGCTCATCCTAACTTTAATATGCTAATAAAGATGAACAAAAAGGCTCAAAATCCTACCCTTTTGCGAAGGATATCCCATTATTTTGTTGAACTTCAGAAGATGAGTGTGTGATATAGTTGATATATAATTATAGTCTCCAAGTCAAATATAACCTAAATTACTATCTAAATGTATGCTTTCATTTCAATTCTCATCGGATATACTTGACACTTAGAAAGAAGTCACTCAATAAGGTTTAAATCTCTCATTAATATGTGAGTAGAATATTGTTCGTCAAATGAAAAATTCTTACTTATTCCATACATAAGAAAAATAACATAGAAAGAAGGATAATGATCTCATGAAAGGATATCAAATACTAAGAATGTTATAATCTACCAAACTCCCTATTCATTTAAAAGCATAGCTAAGACGGACTACTCCTAGGATCAAGTTAAGACTTCTATTAGGATGAAATGTAGGCTTGGGTAAGGGTTATCAAAAGAATGGATATAAAGGTTAACAAAGGTTGTCAGGAAAATATGTAAAGGTCATCTATCAATGTATGGCCAACTTTTTCATTTTTCCTCTCAATGGGCTACCTAGTGGAAAATAACTTAGGGAAGGCTAAAGGCTCTATGTTAAACAAGGATGGCTTCTATCATTTTCTAGGTTTCATGAATGAACATAAACTTACGAGATATATAGTATAGTCTTATGTATTTTCTTAATAGTTGACTAAGATGAAGAATAATGAGACCAAGTAAGAAATAATGTCCGCTAAAGAAAATTTTGAATTTATGTATAACCCCCAAAAAAATAAGAATGACTCAAAACTCACTTGGGTTATGTCTCCACAGATCTTCTTCAGGATCTCTTAGTTATATTTTTTCTTCAACTTAAACTATATATAGCTATTTTGTGCAATTAATATTCCAAGTTTAATTTTTCGAGAGATATTATAGAAAAAGAATAAAATAGTCAACTAATTGTATACAACTTTATTAATAAGCTAAAGTTTAAAAGTTAACTAAATATTTAGAAAATCTTTCTCCTCTTTGTAAAAGAACTTTTTTTCTTTTCAAAATTGAGAGAAAAGACTTAGAAATCTCATTTCTACACCCCCAACCAAAAGTAAACATTGTCCTTAATGTTTTGAAATATAGCACACCTAATTGATAAATGGTTAATGCAGTCTAATGAGACTTTCTAAAAAAATTCCTGGGTTGCCTCCCGCTAAGGGCTACGTTTAACATCTTTAGCGGACAAGGCCTACAACTAACCTAATTTCTCTTAGATTTAACTAGTTAAACTAATTTTTTCTAATCATAATCTTAAGAATGAAATGGCAAGTGGTAATCTATATATTGCTTCCACCTTGAAATTTTACGTGGTGATATCATTATAACACCATAGATCACCACGATTTTGAATATTGTGAGACCATATTAATGATTTCCCATTTTTAGTATTTCACAGCAGTCAATATAATTCCTCTACCTTGAAAATTGAGATGGTGTTAACATAATGATAATTTGAACTATTGTGAAATTACAATGTGTTGGATCATAAAGAAGTGAAGGGTCCTCTTCTTGATCAAATTGAAGGATAACATTGACCATTGTATTCAATTTATGTTTTTCCTCCACCTCCCTTACATTGTCCTAAAATAAGGTTATAAGCTGACTTCGCCATTCTCTAAAAGGTTGTTCTTGTATTACCAGAGATGAGGACATGGTTTTGCTTAAACCCTGATTATCTTCTAATGTGTACCCTAGAGTAGGTTGATATATATCAACTGACTCTCCTTTTTCCTATTATGTGGGCACATGTAAGGTGTCAAATGGGCCTACATGACTATCTTGTGATTGTTCAAATAAGGTTGGTAGGCTCAATTAGGTACATTTTCTACATTGCAAAGCTCAATTTGAATTTCAAGCTTTATAAGGGGATCTACTCTAGCTTGTCCTTGAGAAGTGTTCATTAAAGGCATAGTATCCAACAAGTCATTTACCTCCTCAATGGATGTGTCTTCATCAAATTTACAAAAATGAGTATGACATGACTCTAGAGGATCTAGGTTGGATGTTTCTATGACTTCATTTTCTCATCAATCAAATTCTCTTCATCATAATTGTAACAAGGAGCAGAACATGGCACAGTAGATATGAGTTGGAGGTTTCTATGGATAGTTGTGGACTTTGTAGCTCATAATAATCATAAGAAATTTCCATCCCATTAGCAGTAATAAATGACTCATCATTATCCTCAATATGTTTCATTTCCTCAGTCCTTTTTTATAAATTTAACAATGTTTACATTAGAATTTTCCCTTATTGGTTTCATCATCTCTTCCCATTCCTCCATCTTTGGTATCATTTCCTCATTCGTCTTATTAACGGTAGCCATCCCTTGTTCTATTATCTAAAAAATATGCTCCATATTCTCTTCTAATGGTGGATCTTCATGTTGTAGAGGAAACGACACATAGGATTGGTATTGCTATGGCATTGGGGTATTGACAAAGGGCTAAGCAGGTTGAACCCATAATGGTTGACCCTGATAATCTAAATAATCATGGTAGTATTGACTAGGGTGGGACCATTGTTTTCTTCTTGATGTTGGTAATCCTAAGACCATGGTTATTCATGATGCCTAGCGCATCCATTACAATTTGTCTCAAGATATTAATCATTCTTTGGGGTATGTGAATGCATTAGGTGCATCCATTGGCTCCTAATAATAACCATTGTATGTGGAGCTTGTTGGCCACAAATGAGTGGGATGGGGATGCTCATAATAGGTTTTAATTATTATGGTACTGAGGTTGTGACATGACTTGCCTAGAAGTTGTTCTCCTAAGAAATTGACTTTGCATACTATCTAGCCTAGTAATTGTTGTATGAAATCTATCTCCTTCTTAATAGACCTTTGTTCTCAACTTTATATACAATGAAACTAGTCATTATATACAATGAATGAGGTTTGTTTTATATGTGTGTGTGTGTGTGTGTGTGTGTGTGTGTGTGGAAAAAATCCTAACTAAATGCTAGTCCTAAGCTAAATGATGCATAATCAAATCCTAGTATTCACTAATTGAGCAGTGTCTTGATTATGTTTTCATAGTGCCGCAGTGTTAGCTTCTTAGACCTAGATCTAAACAGCTCATTTTATCCGGATATGATTATTGCTTACTAGTTGGGTTACTGCTCAAAGGTAGTTAATACAATCCTTATGTTAGGAGGCATTTAGATCTCAACTAATGTCAACATAAGGCATGGAAAAATCACTTGGATTTTGAGACACCCACTATAACCACAATGCTCGGAAAAGCTGCCTTAGGAGTGACAATAGATTGTGTCCTTCTAAAATGGGTCCTATAAAAGCTGGATACCCTAAGTCTCTTTCCACTTGATTTTAAAATTAAAGTTCAAGGAGTTAAGATCATGACATACAAGGATGTTGATTGATTCTAGGTGGGTCAAGGAGTTGATGATCAAATCTAGTCCTTATCTTATAAGGGTTCTTATGGGGCCCTTACTATCATTAATTCCATTCCACCATAAAGTTGTAAAGTGCGGTGTAGAATAAAAAGCAAACTAATGCTACTTAATAAGGGGTTAGGCACCTTAACGGATGGGGACATTATAACCATTCGGCCTATACTTTGGTTATAAGCCAGAGCTCAGACTAACCTTTGTTAAATAGGTCCACAACTAATGCAACAATCCTAAGTATAGATGAAATAATTATCAATGAATATTCCTAATCTATATGAATTATACTAATATTCAAATGTAAAATTATACTAAATGCAAATTATCCTAAAAATTAAAATTTAGTGAAGAATTCTCATAGTGAGGGTCCGATGATGATTAAGTGTGGGCTACCATACCCCACACTTGCCTTATATTATTACAACCCATTTAAAAATTGAATAATAAAGAAATTAAAATTACAAATGGACCTCACTACAATTTCACTCAAATCCTAATCGAGGAAAGTAATAAAACCTAATCCAAGATGATGAAGCTATGTCCCACAATATCGCCACCGCTCCATTGCCGATTTCCCTTGTACAAAAATTAAAGAAATTGGTTAGTATGAGAAAAATAGCAAACGTATGTAAAAATAAAGTAAAAACTCAAATATAATGCACCCTAAACCTAGAGTAGAGGAAAATAATCTAAAGTGTGCAACACTACACAAATGTTAGCAGACTCCTCGGCAATGGCACTAAAAACTTAATGATGTTTTAATTAAAACTACTTAAGCTCATGAATCACTTGCAATATAGCATGCTAGTGTGGTCCATCACACAAGAAGTTGAAATAATGTGATGCTAGTGTGGTCCTAAACTAAAGATGAAATTTAAGACAAGGGATGGGAAATTATGCTAAATTAAATTTTTTGAAAATATGCACTTTCTAAAAATAAACTTTTCTAAATTGAGAACTTTCTAATCTGATGACTTTCCTAAACTAAAATTTTTCCTAGAGTGAAACTTTCCTAAATTGCACTTAAGCAATTTTCTTAAAGTAATTTTTCCTAAACATGAAATTAAACAACTAACCTGAGGAAATATGCACTAACAACTATTCTCTTAGTCATGCTACTTTCTAAAGAATTCAATGGAAATTAAGAAAATGAACTTTATCAACCAACAACATACTAAACAAGGTCAACTTAACTACATTTTTCCTAACACGAATGATTGCCACAACTTAGATTTCAATCAATCAACAATCATTCAAAACTATACATACCACTTACGGACAACACGCATAGTTCCAATATGAATGTATAATTGCAATCATACTTGATTAGATGGGCAATGAAACTTATGGAACATGGATGGGTAATCAAATCAACAAACCTATGCAAATTTTGTAACCTAAAAGTTTTCAAGACCATGCATTTCACCAATGGTTTACACACATGATTTTGATTTATTTTTGGGTTGGATTGATTGGAATGGCTGGAACAATAATATGAAATTAACTAATCAACCATGAAATAACATGAAAACAATAGGATCATCCATCAACCAAAGGAATGCCATGAAATACCAAATTGTATTGCATAAACATTGTTTGCATGGATGGTTCGTTCCACTCTAGTTATTTGGACACCACTCTTTCACCAAAATTAAATCCAAAACTAGATAGTAAAGATGATTACTCCTACCACAACTTGAGATTTAAGGGAAAATATGATGGAATAGTAAGGCAATCAACTAATGGAAACTTAAAGATCAATGATGGAATTCAATGAAAACTTAAAAGAGATAACAAAGGTAATGGAAGGTAAAGGAAAAAATTGATTCAAGCTAACTTCCTTTGGCTATCACTTCAAGGGAAAATCAGCCTTGAACCTAGTTTTTAAGACAAGGAACCCAAAAGAAAGCAAGGCAAAACAAACTAGAATAAGAGGATAGAGTAACTAAAGTAAACAAGAGAAGAAGTGAGATGACCAACCTTGAAAAGCCAAAAACTAGATGTAGATCACTTGAAGAGATGTCTCACACCTTAGGACAGGAGTAGTAGCACCTAAGGAGATGAAATCCAAAGCAAAAGAGGGGAGAATGGAGAAGTAGGAAGAGGACATCCTCCTCCATAATGGAGGAGGCATCTTTTTCCTTAGAGAATAGGAGCCCTCTAACTTATGTTTTGTGCTGGATTATATATTTTGTCTCCTATTTTTCCTAGGGTGTCCTACTAATAAGGTGTGGTGGGATGAAATCAAGCTATTTTGGATGGTTAAGATGAGAGAAATGCTAGGATTTTCAATTACGAAACAAGGGGGATAAGGTGGCTACCTTTCTAATGTGGAGTAGGTGGGAGATGCCACCTTTTTGGGAAGGGACATCTCCCCCTTCAAAAATCATTGGAGTTTCTAAAAAATAGGAAAGTGGGTGGGGTGATACGGTAGGAAAGAGATGGGAAGAATAAAGGAAAGTGGGGTAAACTTAGGAAAGTGATGCAAGATCGAAGTTTTTAATTGGCTACTTGATTTCCTAAGGACTTGGGATTGGTTGGATGGTTAGGATAGGAGTTTAGGAAGGTGAAAAAAGTTATGGGATGGTAGGACTCTTGAATGGAAAGTCAAATTTGTGGCGGTCTTTGGTGGTGAGTGAAAGTGATAAAAAGGTGGGAAATAGAAAGAAAAACATCAAAATTGGAAAGCTCTCATCCTAATAAGATTTTCCTTAATTATCTTCAAAATATTCCTTAAAATCTCATGGATAATTCTCTTGAATCTCCTCCAATCCTATGCTTCCTTTTAGCTTAGCTTGATGCTTAGATGGCTAACTTTGAAGGCTCCTTTGGCTAGGCATCATGGTTGGCTTTGAAGCTTCTAGCTTGACTTCATGGCTTAATTCATTGGCTTGAGTGGCTTGAATGGTTTGGCTTAAATTCTTTAGTTTACCACCTTCTCTCATAGCTTATATGGCTAAGGTGACTTAAGTGACTTCCACGCAAAGTTAATGGGAATGTATGGCTTACTTTATGGGCTCACTTTGTCATTGTTTCACATCCATTGCTAGTCCACAAGATGATATTGACCTTTGTTTTCATGTTGGATTAATGATTTTGGGACTTTAGCTTGATCTTTAATTTCATCTCAATTAGTCTCATTGTCGGATCACCACCTTACTTCCTACAAAAATTGAAAACCCTAATTAAATTTTAGAATAATATGATTAATCACATACTTACCTTGGATTAGCTTTAGAACCTATAAGATAACAAACTTTTTGCTTCATTAGGTAAAAATGTATGTGTTATGAATTTTGGTCTAAAAACCACGACTTACCCCTATAAGTTGAAACACATGGGTAACTAATTGGGTGATTTTTATGCAAAATTAAATACTTAACACATGGAATTAGAAAGTAGGATTAAAGAAACTTTATAAAAGGAAATCTAAGAAATTTGAATGGAAACCTACCTAACTAAATGCATGCACTTAAAGAAAACTAATGTTGAATTGGAATGAATCAAATTAGGCAACTAATCTTAAGGAAACTATTTGAAATTAGAAACTTTCCTAAATTAACACATTGCCAAACTAAATTAAAACTTTCTAAAACCAAATTAGGACACTTTTTAATGCAACCTTAAGCAAGGGGAAAGAAACCAAGTTCCTATTCCCATGGCAAACCACCAGCGAAGTCAAGCGATATTTATTAGAGATTTTTATGCACCACTCTAGCTCAACACCCTGTCTTGCATAGCTCTACCCCCACCAAATGCAAACCACTTCGAGTTAAAATGAGAATCATACAATTACTCCCCACTTTTTATGGTCAATATCAAGAAGACCCATACCTACATATCAAGGAGTTCCTAGATATTTGTGCCACAGTAGGTTCTAAATTTTTTTGATGATGCTATTAAGGTGAGGCTATTCCTTTTTTTGACTTAAGGATAAAGCAAGTTATGGCTCAATTCCTTGGAGGTGGGTTCCATTAATACATGGGACCAATTGTCTAGGAAGTTTTGACATAAATTCTTCACTGTTCACAAAACAAATGCCTTTCATCAAGAAATTATCAATTTCCAACAAAGGGATTATGAACAATATTACAAATGTAGGGAATGGTGGAATGAACTGCTGCAAAAATGCCCACATCATGGATTCAACAAATGGCAGCAAGTTTAATACTTCTATGAGGCATTAATGCCTCAGAATAGACAAATGGTAGATGTCGCAAGTGGAGGGGCCCCTCATGTTAAAAGATGAGAGAGAGGCTTGAGGAGTTCTTTAAAACATTAATGGATAATTTCCAACAGTGGGATAATTCAAACAGAAGAGAGTGAAATTACTAGTCTCAAAAGAAAGGGGGCACATATGAGATAGGAGTACATATAGATCTATCCCATAAGCTACGACTCTGTTCTTGAAAAAATGGATAAGTATATTGGAAGAAGCAGGTGAACTTGAAACTATGTTTGGAGTCCTCATAAGCTACCAAATCTATTAAGCCTCACACAAGAAGTATAATGTGTTCTCACATTCTAGCCTTGACCCATATGATCTCCTTATGTCCATCAAATAAGAGCATGACGCTTCATACTTGTTGATCAAGTGAAAGCATTAAATGCATGTTGGCACCGTAGCAACAATCCATACTCTAAGACCTATAATCTTGGATGAGGATAAGCATCCTAAACTTCTCCCTAATCAATGAATAATTACCAGGAGGGTAAGCATTTGTGAAGTTGTAACCAAAACTTTCCTCGAGCTATGGTTCATCAACCGCCATGTAGCTTCCAAATACCTCGGCAACCAAAGAAACCATTTTCTAAGGAAAACATACAAGACATTATTGAAAGAATCACCAAAGCAAAAGCTTAGAAAATGCACTAAAAAGGCTGCAGGAACCAATTTACCAAAAATACCAATTTCTCCAAAAGCCATAGCCAAATTAAGGGAGATGCGGGGTTAGCAAAATTGTGCTATATTACAAGATAGAGGAAAGCTCGGTTCCTAGTCGGCCCATCCCTAAACCTGAGGGTCAATTTAAGATAGGGTCCTAGTTCTCGAACCTATAACCCTCATGAGCATGTCAAGTCTATAACCACCCTTAAGAGTGGCCGTCAAGTAAACAACAAAGTAGGGTAAATAAGGAAACTGAAGAGGAAAAGCAAGCAACCAAAACACATGATAAAGAGAAGAGATAAAAATCTCAGAACATATAGTGGAGGCACCCTGTGTGCTTGAAGCCCTGCATTTCCTCAAGTATTGAACAAGGCTAGAAAGGGTACAAACTTCAATGAGCTTATGGTTGTATTTAAACATATCTAAATTAGCATTCCATTTCTCTTTGCAATAAAAGATGTCCTCGCATGTACGAGTTCTTAAAAGAGCTCTGCCTTAGAAAGCGAAAGCTAAATGTACGAAGAATGCTTTCCTCACACAACTTAGTGAGCTCTTTATTACAACACAAGACCCCACCAAAATTTAGAGACCAAGGGTATCCTACAATTTCTAGTATAATTGGAGACTATGTCCCAAATAGAGACTGTAGCAAACCTAAGGGCAAGTGTTAACTTGTTGCCATGTACTCTATCTATGAGCAACTGAGGGTTGCTAGGGCGTTCTCCCCAGAAGAGACACGGCCACACTCAGATCCAGGTGTAGTGAAAAATGGGCAAGGGCTACAAGAGCATCCCCTCGGAACCCCTTCGGCTTGCATCGAGAACCTAGGTGTAGTGAAAAGTGGATATGGGTTCATACCATGGAAATTCGAAAGGAGATAGTAAATGAGATATCTCCGTAACATAAGACCAAATATTGCCACATGGAATATAAAGACATTGACGGGTAAGATTTTAAGAGTTAGTAGACGCAATGTAAATGTAGGAGAGTCAACATAAACATCCAAGAAACCAAAGTGGAAAGGGGCTAAAGCTAGAGAAATAGATAATTATAAATTATGATGCGTAGGAAAAGAAAATAAACGAAATGGCTTTAGAGTAATGTGGATAAGGAATTAAAGATAAAGTTTTGAACGTTAAAAGAATTAGTGATAGAATTATAATAATAAAACTTGTTCTAGGAGAGCAGATTATTAATGTTATAAGTGCATACGCACCACAAGTAAGTTACAAGATGTGAGAGACAGGTTTGGGAAGATATGGAGGGAGTCATGTAAGAAATTCCCGACACTTAGAGGATATTTATAGGACGGAGACTTAAATGGCCATTTAGGAAAAGATTAGGAAGGATATGATAGAATACACTTTGAGGGTATGGTATAGGTAGAGCGAAATGAGATGGAGATGGGGAGGAATATCCTCTATTTTGCTTTGTCACATAACATGTCCATTACGATTACACTCTTTAAGAAGAGGGATGAACACTTAATAACCTTTAAAAGTGGAGTTCATGGAAGACAGAATAGACTTTTTTCTATTTAAGAATAATAGATGATCTATATGTAAGGATTGTAAGGTGATGCAGGTGAGATTTTAACCTCGGAGACATAGGTTAATGGTTATGGATATCCATATCCAAAGATGGAGAAAAAGCCGGAACTTAATACACATCCAAAAACTTGGTGGTGGAACTTAAAAAGAGAGAAAATAACCTCATTCAAAAATAAGTTTATGGTAGAAGGAAATTGGAACTATGAAACAGCAGTAAATGCCATGTAGACTGTATGGTGAGTGCATTAAGAAAGTGGCAAAAGATGTCTTAGGAGTATCTAAAGGTAAGGTTATTAGCAATGAAAACATGGTGGTAAAAGTGAAGCAATCTGCAAAAAGTTATTAAATAAAAATGGATGCTTTTTAAAGCATGGCAGAAAATTAGAAATAATGAAAACTATAGACGATGTAAGAATGTAAAAAATGTTGCTAAGAGAATAGTAAGTGAGGCTAAACTTAAAGTATATGATGAGCTCTGATAGGTAGGAACGAGAGAAGGTGAGAAAGATGTCTTTAAACTTGCAAAAGTAAGAGAACAAAAGGGTGGGACTTAGATCATGTTAGGTGTATTAGAAGTGATGATCAAATGGTGATAGTCAAAGATGATGACATCGAACAAAGGTGGGAAACATAGCAAAAATTGTTAAATGACAATGGCTTTGTGAATATAGGGATTGAAAATCTTATCATCCCAAATAACATGGGATATTATACATATGAGCGTAGGATTAGAATACACTGAAGTAAAAGAGGCCTTGGAAAAAGATGAAATCGAGGCAAAGTATGGGAGACTGATGGTATACCAATAGAGGTTTGGAAGCATATGTGAGATATTGGGGTAGGTTGGTTGACCGGGTTGTTTAACAAGATTATAAAATCAAGCAAAATGCACGATAAGTGGAGGAAAAGCTCCATTGTGCAATCAATAAGAATAAAGGAGACATAGAGTTGCACTTGGTGTCGAGGGATCAAAGCGATGAGCGACCTTTGTGGAAACTTTTTGAAAGAGTGATTGAAAGAAATTATTTCTGACGTGAAACAAGTGTATTGAAGAATTAGTTTGGTTTCATGCATGGGAGATCTACCATGGGTATTTATTTTCTTCTTAAGACAATTAGTAGAGAAAAATAGGGAGAGGAGGAAAGACCTCCACGTAGTCTTCTTTATCAACTTAGAAAAAGCTTATGATACAGAGTCACTAGAGAGTTAATATGGAGGGTGTTGGGTGCCAAAGGGGTTTCTCAGGGATATATAGACATAATTAAAGATATGTATGAGGAGTGGTAACAAATGTTAAGACCACTTGAGTACGTGGTAGTGATTTTCCTGTCAGCAGCAAGTTCTACCAAGGATCGGCATTGAGTCCATACCTTTTTACATTGGTTATGGATGAGTTAGCAAAACATCACACGAGGAGATTCCCTAGTGCATGCTTTATTTGCGAGATGATATAGTCTTACTTGATGAGACGAGGGAGGGTGTAAACATAAAATTTAGAGTTATGGAGAGAAGCATTAGAATCAGAAGGATTTAAAATTAGCGGAACTAAGACAGAATATGTGGAATGTAATTTTAACGGGAGAGTAGGAGTAGAACACCCGATCAAGGGTGATAACCAAGAAGTCCTACATTAAAGACTACTTGGGATCAATGATTCATGAGAGTGGAGAGATTGAGAGCCCGAGGTTATCCGAGAGAATCCAAGCGAGGTTGGAACAAAAGGAGATGTGCATGTCACGGAGTTTTGTGTGATTGGCGAGTGCCACTCAAACTAAAAGGAAAATTCTATAGGATGGCCATAAGGGCGGCCCATACTCTATGGATAAGAGTGTTGGGCAGTTAAGAAACATCATACTCATAGGATGAGCATCACGAAATGAGGATGTTGAGATGGATGGCCCAGTAAGACAAGAAAGGATAGAATTAGAGATGAAAATATTTTAGAAAGGGTAGGGATAGCACCAATAGGTAACAAGATGAGTGAGACTAGACTTAGATGGTTTGGACATGTTCAAAGGAGACCAACAAGCGACACTTAGGTTAGAAGAGAAGTGAGGCAATACTAGTAGAAGGTTCTAAAAGAGGCAAGAGGAAGGCCCGAAAGAACGTGGATAGAAGTAGTGAGGAAAGATTTAAAAACTTTGGGACTAAATGAAAGTGGAATGGAGGAATAAGATTCATGTGCTGACCCTTAATTGGATAAGGTCTTGATGATGATGATGATGATGATGAGTGGAATAGATCTAGGCCACATAATATCATATAATGGGATAAAGGTAAAAATTTCTTGTGGATTTAATAGCTGACCTTCCCCCACGGGGCGATGAATGAAATCTTCTCTTTTCTAGGGCATGCTGGGTTCTATGGAAGATTCAAAGACTTTTGCAAAATTTCCAATGATAAGTGTTTAATTTTGCATAAAAACCACAATTAGTTACTGTGTTACAACTTATAGGGTAAATTAGGGATTTTAGACCAAAATTCATAACACATGCATTTCTTGTCCTAATGAAGTATAATTTTGTTATTTTATAGGTCCAAAAGCTAATACACTTGGCATTTATGTAATTAATCATATTTTTTAGAATTTAATTAGGGTTTTTCACTTTTTGTAGGAAGTAAAATGGTGATCTAATGGTCGAGATTATTCGAGATGAACATTAAATCTCCAGAGATAAGAAGAATTAGAGTCAAAGCCTCAAAATCATCAATCCAATATGAAAACAAGGAGGTCAAGATCATCTTGTGGATTAAAAATGGATACAATTCGAAAGGAGAGCCAAGATAGCCGAAGTGGAGTCCCATGAAGTAAGCCATGTGTATTCCCACCATCTTTGCATGGGTTTACATGTATGTCAGCCATCTTAGCTGGTATAATCCATGAGAGAAGTTGGAGAGCTAAGGATTTCCAATGGATTGAGCCATGAAAGTCAAGAAAAAGGAAGCTTCCAAAGGCCTAGCCAATGAAGCCCTCAAAGTGAAGGTGTCTATTTACTTGTATTCAAGCTTGGCTGAAATGGAAGCACAGGATTGGAGGAAAGCCAGAGAGAATTATCCATGAGATTTCTGAGGATATTTTGAAGATAATTAAGGAAAATCTTATTGGGATAAGTTGGAATATGCACCAATAGGATGAGAACCTTTGGTACAATCTATTTTTCCCACTTTTTCTCACCTTCCACCTGCCACCAAATACCACCACGAATTTGACTTTTTTTTTCCATTCAAGAGTGCCACCATTCCATACCTCTTCCACCTTAGACTCCCATCCTAAACATCCAACCAATCCCAAATGTAGGAAATCACTTAACCAATTAAAACTTTTTATCTTACCTCACTTTCCAAAGATTTTCCCTCGCCCCACTTTCCTCCCACCTTCTTTTCTTAGTCCCATCTCTTTCCTATCTTATCTCCTCACCCATCTTCCAAAATTGCTTTAGGACCTTTAAAGATTTTTGAAGGGGATATGCCACGAAAACATGGTGTCTCCCACC
>CP141131.1:82679393-83114029 GCA_035236585.1 Warburgia ugandensis | reverse complement strand
CTTTTTCACCTTAGTTTCTTAGGGGGTTCAATGCAGTATTAATCCATTTTTAATTTCTAGCAAAAATGTGTTTAGGAGAACACTAACTTTCCACTTGATATGGATAAATTAACTAGAAACATTGCCTATAACAAGGGTGTAAGTACTTGAAAAGTAAGGCATAAGGAGTTCTGGGTACAATAGAACAAACTATAGGAAAGTAGGGTGTGTATGTAAATGACTAAAATATAAAGTGCATTAAGGTAGACTTAGGAAGGCTCATGGCTGGCTTTGCACACATGGGCAACTGGAGTGGCCTCATTTTTTGTGTGGGACATGAGGAAGGAGTTACAGGTTGGCATGCTTGCATCCCACGTGCTTTCCCTAAGTAGAAATAGAGACTTCAAAAACCAAACAAGAACCTTCTTCATCCTCTCCCCATATGTGTAAACTCATTGTAGGCCAAAAGGAGTGGCTGAAAGTTGGACACCTCGTAAGCAGCCTTTAGATGATGGGAGATTCTAGCACAAGGAAGGGTAAGCCGAGATGGAAATGGAATCTGTACAAATCCTTGATCTTAAAGGCTATTGCATGATAGAAAAGGGAGCTAGAGAAATTAGTAGCAAGGAAAGAAGAGTAAGGTTTGCTAAAGAGAAGAACAAGATACGAGGAGAAGGGTTGGATCATGGCGCCTGCGTGCGGACTGCAAGTAGAGGTGCTTCAAGCATTGAAAACCACTGTGCCTGTTTCCTTCAATGTTGAGCTGATTTGGGAGCTCAAAAGTTAAGATAAGTGGTGAAAGATTTATGGAAGGTTTTTGCATGGACAAGAGTGGGAGTTCTTGAGGGAAGAAAGAATTGAGTTTGGAGGAAGCTACAACCCTAAGTGGAAGAGTGTGCACCCTAAAGGGAGCTTCAATTCTAGGCTTCACAAACCCATTTTGTTTGGGCACTAGCAAGATTACACCAATTGAAAGGGAAATCAAGGGTGATTGTTGATCCTTAGGAGGTAAGGGTTTTAAGTTCCGAATCTAATTAATACTACTTGGTATAGCCCTTAAATTTAGCAAGCACGATGTATATGTTCTAAAATTTCTATTATAGTTCCATCAATGAATGTTAGTTTCTCAAGCCCTATAAGTTATGCTCCAATTTTGTTTGAGATTCTACTTTTCAGTTATCTTTATTTACCTACCATGTGATTATTATTAAATGATCCAAGTCACAAATTGAAAAGTGTACATGTTGTTATGCCCTAGTAAATTTTCTACTTTTAGTTTATCAATGAATCTCTACTCTTTCCATGTGCACTACATGTTATACTTGGATTCTATTTGGAATACCACTCTGGGTTACTTTTAGTTACTTGCCATGTATTCATTTTTGAATGATTCAAGCCATCAAGAATTTGCATGTTTACGTGCTTAGCATGTGCTAGATGTCAATAGTTAAGGAGCATAGGAAAAAGGAATATGATGTCAACAGATGGGGATAAACATTTTGGTAATAGTGTATGTGGGGCTTGGTGATGCTTTATGGGCCTATCATACATCATTTAAAACTCCTATAGGCATGTCACCTGTACCACTTCCTCTATGGAAAGGCTTGACGCCTTACTAGTAGAACTTGAACATAAATCATGTTAGGCCATCAAAAAGCTCAATTTTGACTTATACACAATTAATGGACACCTATAGAAAAACTTCAAAACTTAATGAGTTGGGACGATTTAAGAAAAGATGGCATATGAGTATGCAAAGCTATACAAAGATGACATGACAAGCCATCATGATAGACAGCATCTTAAGAAAGTCCTCTTCACTCAAGGATCGCCTTTGTATAATTGTAGATTGCATCTATTCCATGGAAAACTCTTGATCTCGATGGACTAGACCCTACATAGTACCTAATGCTTATCCTCTATGAAGCCATCAAGATAGAAAATGATGGAAGGATATCCAAAGTTAATGGATCTAAGGTCAAAACTCCTTCCTAGAATTGATAAACCCTAAAGTAAAAGAAACATTACTTAAGGAACCAGTATTTCAGGAAACACATTAGCAAGTCCAGTGACACCTACATGTATCAAAGTAAGATTCATCGTTATCATTGCATAGCATGTATGGCTAAAGACATTAAACTTAATGCTCACTACAAGGCAAACCCATGATTTGTATCTTAAAATTCCACACTTCTACATTACCCATTTATCATATAGGTGTCCTATATTTCAAAAACATTAGGGGACAATGTTTTGTTCAAGTTGGGGTGTGTAGACATGCATGCAGATTTCGAGTTTTTTCTTTCATGTTCTTGTTAAAAAAAAAAAAAATCAAAAAATCAAAAAATTCTAAGTTTTTAGGTCAAAGTTCCTCTATTGTGATGAGAATTGGATTTTTAAAAGCTTAGTATTTCTCCTACATTAACTTTAATGGGTATGCATATGATTAATTTTGTATTTTATTCATGATTTAATGTATTTTATGAAAGTTAAATCTCGAAAAACATTTACACGTAGTACATAAGTCTAGACTAATAGATGGTTATAACTTAAAGACCCTAATGAAATCAATGGAGACCTATATACCATATGAGTATTAGAGCTATTATCTTTTTGAGGGTTATAAATAATTCTATAATTTTCTTCAGTGTACATAAATTTGAAAGATTCTAATATTCTTTGTTTTTGTCAAAACGCCAAGAACTAAAAGGAGTAGTAACTTTTTTTCCTAAATATTTATTGTCTTAGATAGGTTTGAAGAAACCTAAGAAATAATATAGGCCATCCTTGTTCAAGCCTAGAGACATAAAACCTAGCCAATACATTATACCACTAGTTAGACCTTTAAGTCATTTTGAAAAGCCTTTTCTTTCTTAAACCCAATTTACCCAAACCCAAAGAAACCCTAGTAAGAATATGCACTACCTACCTTTCAAAAATGAGTAGAGATGGTAAAAAAATTAGAAAAAAAGAACTGAAAAATATCAAAAGTGTCTACATAAAGAAAGCCTTTCTTCAAAGAAGTACAAAAAAAAGTATTCCTTTCAGAAATCCAAGACAAAGTGAAAAATGTATAAAAAAAGTAAAGAAAAGTTGAGAAAATAGAAAGCAAAATACAAAAGAGATATTCACTTCATTATAGTCAAGAGTTGAAAATTTATACTGCATCAATTGAAGGCCTCTACTTAGATTTGAAACTTTAAATCTTTATACCCATCTTTTCATAACCTCACCCAAGCCTACGTTTCATCCTATCTAAAGACCTATTGATCTTAGGTAGAATATCACTTTAATAAGGATATAAATAAAAAGGAATTAAGGTGAACTACCCAACTAGTCCTGGTAATAGCATCCATTCTGAGGGATCACATTTCTTTGTCTCATCCGTCTTTGAAAAGAAATTATGTCAACCATTAGTATCTTTGAATTCAGTCACGTAGTGAGAGAAAAGTGTTTTACCCCTTTTCTTTGAGAGCTTTATTTTTGAGTGTCTACCATTGAGAATTTAAGGTTAAGACATCTTTCCAATAAAGATAAGTATATCTATTTAGAACTCCTGACTTATGTAGTTGTACATAGATATGCACTCCAAGATTGAATTGTAATAAAATGGCTTTGGTATGTGAGTGACTCATAAAATTATTTATTCATCTTTATTAAGTTGTTAAAGCAAGTACAGTGCTAAAAGATGAGAATTCTCTGAGATAAAATAAAGGACTTAGCATTATTGAATTTTGTGGGTGCATTCACTACACACCCTCATGAGTGATAACTTGTCCACTAAGGGTAACCTAGGGGATTAAGGGTTGTTACATATGCTAAATGCAATCATGAGTACCTACGAAAATGACAACCATTTTATTTTTATGATTATTTGCATATTTTGCTCGAGACTAGCAAAATACTAGTTGTAGGGTGTGATAAGTATTCAATTTTGTATAAAACGTACCCAATAGTAGCCAACATGTTATAAAATATAATGTTATTTGTAGGGTTTTTTGAAAATTTATAACGCATGCACTTCTAATGTAATGATTCAAAAGTTTCATATTTTGCTACTTCAAAAGCTAATCCAGAGTAAGTCTGTGAATCATCATAATTTTGTAGGATTTAATTAGATTTTTTTACTCTTAAGTAGGGAGTGAGAACATGATCTAATGTTTCTCTTAGATCTATGAATCACCTATATTGCTCTTCACTAAGTTTCTTGTGGGTCAAGCTTCAAGTTAGCTTATTGGGGGTGCAAAGGGCATTGTACGCCTCCAGGGGTGTAGGGACGAAGCCCATGGAACAAAGTAAAGGTGTTTAAAATGAACCGTGCAAAAATTTATGCATTTTTATTACTTCACATGAGAATTGGAGTCATACATGAGGTTTCCTAGTCCAACTAGGAAGACTAAGGAAGCTAAGCTACTCAAGCCTTGAAGCCACTTAAGACACTAAGGAATGAACCATCAAGCAATGGATGAATGCCACATGAGCCAAATGATTGGAGCATCAAAACAAGCAACTATCCTATGTTAAATGTGTGATTTTTAAGGGATCTTAATAAAGAATTGTAAAAGGTAAGATGATCATGCATTGAGCAACCCATCAAGAGAGAAAACCCCACATTCCTAATCCATTTTGTAACTTTTTCCACCACATAAACTAGGGTTCCATGTTTTTTTACTTGAGGGAGCCACCTTCCTAGAAAGTGACACCTCCCCTATGTATAGTTGTTAATTTTTGTGGTTTCCTAATTAGGAAACCCCTAGATCTATGTCCATTCAAAGCACTTCAAACCCAGCTTTTTCCTACCTTTTTCACCTCATTTTTTATCCTTTTTATATCTCCATTCTAAGTAATTACCATGCAATTAGGAGGGGAGGAGTTCCACACCTCCCTCCTTTTTCTCAAATTAGAAACCAACCATGTCACCTCTTTCATCATCACTCCACCTCATCTTCCGCCTAGCTTTCCTCCTTCACTCTCTATCTAACTTTCCTACCTTGAAAACCTAGATCTAGATCTCCTTTCATCCTTAATTCATCCTTTTCTAAGTTAGAAAGCTAGCCATCAATAAATAATAATCAAGTAGAGGTTGGGTGAGAGAACCTCAAAACTTTACATTCTTTGCCTAGTGATCTTTGGAGCTAGACTTTGATTTTTTTTTTTTTTTCTTTCTATTCTTTCTTTGTATTTCTGGTTATTTCTTTGTTAATTCTTTCCAATTCAGGTTAGTAATTTTCTTTTGTTGTTTTATTTTCATTGCCTTAGTTTCCCATTATTTTTCTTTCTAGTTCTACATTCATCTTTCCACTTAGCATTCCCTCTTTTCTTTACTTCACTTTTTTTTTTGTAGCTAGTTCATCATCCTAGCCATCTTCTCTCTTGAATTCCTTTCTGGGTTTTCTTTATTTGCTATCATAATTTAGATTGGAAGCATTATATTGATTTTTGTTGTAGTCTAGACCAAGTTTTAGAGCTTTGAATTGTGCTCAATTTCCAACTTTTCCCGCATGTTATATGGCAAAATTTTTATCTATTTTGGCATTGATTTAATGAATTTCCTTGAGGATTCTTGTTATGGAATGTTTCTATCATCAAAGTCATTTATATTTGGGTTGTTATTTTGCATAAAATTTATTGGTTTAGTTGCTTTATATGCTTGATTTAAGTTGATGTTCTTGAGTACATGAAATCTAGAATTTTTCTCCTTAATCTTTTTGCTTTGTTTCTAGTCATCAAAATATCTTAACTGCTTGAATTCTTAGGAATCCATTTAGATTTTTAGGTTTTTAATTCAGTTCATAGCTTAGGTTGCATGTTAGTTTGCATCTAAACTATTAAATCTAGCCATTTTTCAACCTATGACCATGCGCACAATCCATAGATCATGTGCATGGTACTGTGTTACTTTTTTTCTTTGAATCTTGCTTAATTTAGTTGCTTGACCTTTTTTTAGCACTTATCATTTTTTTTTTTGCATATTAGTTTAGGTTTAGAAAATTTTCTTTTTTTATGTTTTAGAAAGTTTCAGTTTTAGAAAATTTCTAGTTTAGGAAAGTGTTAGATTAGAAAATTTTCCCTTTTAGTAGTTTCCGTAAGTTACTTGCTTAGTTTAATTCATGGTTGTTTTGTATTAGTTTCTTATTAATTGCATGTTAGTTAGATAAGTTTCTAATTCCATTACATAGTTTTAATTTTAACAATTTTTATTTAATTGTAGTTTCTAATTTCATGTATTTATTTTCCTAGTTTAAATTCAAATCAATTGACTCTCTCTTTCTCTCTCTCTCTCTGTGACTAAAGTTAAGAACTTTAACTAACATCCATCCAACATACAAATTTGTGAGATTTCTCATTGATTTGATCTCTCTCAAGTGCTAATACTCTGTTGATTCATGTGCTTGCAAGTAATAATAAAGCTACACTAGTTCCTAAGGGATAAAAGGGATAAATCAATGCAATTTATTTTAGATTTATGCAGGAAATTAATATCCCATAGAAGTGCAAAAAGGCTGTGGTTAATGATGTTTGTTTACACTTGGATATGGTGAGATGAATGCTGGAGTGATTTAGGCATGAAGTGAAAACATGATAAGCGAATTTTCCATGGGAAACCTGAGCTAAAGATACAAATCTTGAGGATGTAAAGGAGTCCAATTTCCTCTAGTTAGAGTGGGAAATTGACACCTAAAACTTATCTCCTCTTGAGTGTTGCATTGCCATAAGGTAAACTTGATAATTTAGTAACAAATGCATAAACTACTAACCAGCATAAATTATGAGGAGGATAAGCATAGAGGTGAGGTGGTATGGAATACAACTATCAACATTGCACCTGTCCCTAAACATTTTACAAGCTAAGGGAATTCTAAATAGCATATAGGACCAAAAATACAAACCTAAAGTGTTGCATGCTAACACTACCCTAGTGAAGACTAGGGACTTTCCTCAAACTACCTTAAGGACATGCAACCAACCATGGAATGGAAAGAAAAGGACAACCAAGCTCTAAAGGAATATAAATCCTATATGGAAATGGAGATAGTAATAAGGACAAATCTAAGACCTTAAGCTCTAAACTAAGCAAGGCATATCCCTGCTAACAAGCTTGAGAATTTTGGTAAGAAAAACTTCTAACACATTCAAAGAAAGTAGCATGAGATATTTCGGTATTAATGGTGGTTGTTTTTGGAAGTGTAGGAAACTTGAGATATTTGGGTTTCATCCTTTCCTTTTAGTCTTACTTATGAAAATAAGTAAACAAAGAGGTTGTGTGAACATAGTAAGAAGTCTACTACTTGAAGGATTTTGGGTTTGAAATAGTGAAGACACATGAATCATGGCACTATGTATGGAAAGCCCTACATTTTGCAAATCGGTTGAGATTTCTCATTCATTCATGGGACAGTGTGAAATATGAACCTTTCTATGTTTCCAATTATACTTGACTTGGAAAGTGATTTACTGATGATTGGAGTTTTTAAGGCAAGCAATCGTTGAGTAGTTTTAAGGCCAATTGATGGTGTAAGAGAGTTGCACCTGTCTAGGAGCATTCGATAGGGTGGGATAGATTGATGATGGTCCAGGAGAGTTGGATAGTCCATGTGCTTTAGATAGTATGAGAGATCTCTGCTGGAAAGACAAGTGTGTTAGTAACCTCAGGACAATACTAAATTGTTGCCTCGTATGTTATGTGTGGGTACTTGCATGATCTTGCAAACATATTTGTGAAACCCTTACTACTTTCCTCATCAGAGCATCTCATTCTATCTTTCATTATTGAGGATTCACTAGTTGCACTTTACTTGAGAGTTTGTATTTTGAGAGGTTTTCTAAATAGTTTCAAGTAACATGTTATTTGCACTAGACCTGAAGTTATTATTCTATTTAAGCATACCCATCTTATACATGCTCTAATTTTGTTTATACATGCTTTGATTGAATCAAAACACATTATGATGGCAGATTATTGCATCTTTTACTTATCTACATATGCATCTATACTGTGACAACCAAGGTTTTTATATGCATTTTTAAATGCAAAACTAATTCCTAATGTGGGATCGAGTCCCCATTTGAAAATAATAAAACATTTCAGATAATATCAATATAAAACATGCATGACTTTAAATGTATATTTTTCAAATGATCAAATCTACATTTTAATCTCACATAAATTGTAATATATAATATATCACAAAATCACGTGAATGCGTAACTTCTAAATTATGTGAAAGATCCACCATTTAACTTGAAAAATCAAATTCCATAAGATTCTCAAAATATTAAAGTAGTAATAGGTTAAACTGTGAAAGTCGACAATCCCAAACTGATAACATCATTATGTGCACATATCATCTAGGTGAACACATTAGCCGATTGGTCATGAGTACTCATCTAAAGACCATCATCAATCTTATCATACATAGTATCTCAAGGCAGAAAGCTCCTGGGACATTGTGCTCACAACCAGCTCATTGAAATTGAGACCAACCATCACAACCTCTATGGCAACTATGGATATGTGTCAAAAAGGGTGTTGTGAACACTTCCAGTGGCCATTTCCCTACCACAACAGTTAAGAAAAATAGCTACCTCTTGGGGCACAGATACCTACCACCTTTGGTGGTTAGAGGCTGGGAGACCGAACTTATACAACCACTTAGCACAGTGCCCACTGACTTATTAGCCTGAACAAACATATATCTCAATCCAAATGTCATTAAATTTTATAACATATATCTAATGCAAAAGAATGCATTTCTTTAACTCATCTTAAAGAATGGGATTGATACAATTTCAAGCATAATTACTTCTTTCAAAAAGATATAACTGAGTGTAATAGAATGAGCAACATCATTTTCATTTTCTATATAAAAGTATGATTCATGGTTATGAAGGTGCATGTATACAACCCACATGCCTCATTTGCAAATATTGCATTCTTTAAAAGCTAAAGTAATGCAATATGCTAAAATATCAATTTTATAATAGTAAAGTAGTCTCAAATTGAAAGGATGATAATCAAAAGATTTGATTATTTAAAATCTACATATTTTAGTAAAGCTGACGACCTATGCAAAATCCCAATGGCAAATAAATGTTAAAACTACCTACTAAGAACACAATTATCTCAATCATCAGAATGCTCAATAGGCTCAATTCATATTAGTCAGCAACTCTGTCAACACATATGTACATTACAATCTCATTTATCTTACTTACAATTTTTTAATTATGGCTTATGTAGCCTTTGATCGCCATTAACATGGTGATCTTGCATTTACCATTTTTTTATCATATGTATTCTTATTTATTTTTTCCATAATATCAAATCTTAACCATTGATTAAAGATCAATGGTCTAGATTATCTACTTGTCCTCAATTCCTATTAATCTCTAACTTATAGATAGTTTATTTCATATCTCAATGTTTGATTTATTGATCAGACAGTCAGATTGAATTTTGATAGGTCAAATCCATATTTTCCAATTAGTTTTGCTTCCTATTTTCTAATCCAAGGTCACCAAAGTCATTAAACCATTAGATTCACGATAAGAAATAGTTCAAAGAGCCTAATTGCTCTTCCTGGGTCCAATCCACCTTAGTCACACCTAATTTCTAAGTTTTCTATAATTTACTAGTCATAATATAAGTACAAATAAAATTTGATTAATTTAAATAAGTTTTGGTAGTAATATTACCACTAATTGTAAAAATCCAAGTATGATGTCATGTCTAAGGTGGTCTGATTGATTCTAATTGCCTCTGATCAAGTTGATCAAGGTCGTATCAAATCTTCCTCCTTAAATCAGTGCCCAATATTACATTTTAAGCACTAGCCATTAATCAATAGTCAAATTGTTTAAAAAGGGCCATACATGTCATTGTTTTATGGTTTTGGTGATGGATCAATAGTTAGATTAGGGCGAATACTTAGCTCAATCATGAATTGTGGTGTGCTATCAGTAATCTATATTCGGATCAATGTGTGGGGTTAAATCAATCACAGATCAAATGCTTTGATGTTCAATCTTTGGTCAGATCTACTTGGAAGCTTCAATGATAATACATCTAGGTCCTAAGCAGCTGATCAAAGGTTGGATTATCTTAAAGGAGTAGATTGGCTATATATTTAAGCATCTAGTAGCCCATCAATGGTTGGATCATAATAAAAAGTGAGATCGATCATAGATATGGTTCCTAGTAATTGATTAAAGGTTGGATCATGTGGAGGTATGTGGATTTGATCACTGATCTAATATTTGGTGTTAGATCAAGGGCTAGATGACAATGGATGGTCAGGTGGTCATATATCAACATGATCTTGGTTGTACATTCAGCTTTAGATGTAACACCCTGAAGTTCCAACAGTCACAATATTGTCAGCTTTTGGGGTGCCCATACTCCCCTCATGGCTTTGTTCTTCCCCAATTTCCTAGGAAAAATGTGTTGTGACTATTAGAGCTTCCTGAACTCTTATAAACATCCCAATTTCCTCTCCCCTAGGGATGTAGGACTAACTCCCTATCCTTCACCCCAGCCTAGAATCCTGCCAGCCTTCTCTTGACCCACCCTCATCAGCCCAGGGCTTCACATCTTCCCCCCTTAGGGAACACGTATCCTCACGTGATACCCATGACTAGGAACCCCGCATGTGGCTAGCCACTACACCACAAGGGGAACTAGCTCTAATACCATTTGTAACACCCTAGAGTTCCAACAATCATAATATTGTTTGCTTTGGGGCACCCATACGCCCCTCACATCTTTGTTCTTCCCCAGTTTTCTAGGAAAAATGCGTTGTGACAGTTAGAGTTTCCCGAACTCTTATAAATAGCCCAGTTTCCTCTCCCCAGGTAATGTGGGACTAACTCTTTGTCCTTCCCCCTAGCCTAGAAGCCTATTAGCCTTCTCTTGGCCTACCCTCATCGGCCTAGGGCTTCACATATCTAACATCCAAAATTTTTAAATGCCAATTTGAGAGAATTGTGGAAAAATGTGAAATTGTGATGAAAAGAATATATTGAATTCGATATTTTTGGAGTTTTATAAGTGAGAGACTTAATAGATATCAAATCATGTGTTGAACCTCCATAATTAGATTGTATTCAAAAAGACAATTCAAACAGCACTAAGTTTACTGAAATCGGAGTTCGGATGAGAAAGTTATGAACATTTTAAGTATGAGGACATTTTGGTAAAAAGGACAAGGACTAAAATCAGAGGGGGTCATTTTAATAATGACACCCCCTCTATCTTCGACTCTATCACCACCAGAGAAGAGGTTGGTGATTAGTGGTGTTAAAAACCCTTTTCCCCATCGAGATCTTTCTCCCAGATCTCTCTTTTCTCCCTTAGCTACCCTCCTCTCCACCTTAACCATCCATGTTACCAGCATTAGGGTTTCGACAAGCATAGACAAAACTATGACCACCGAAAAAGCCTCAGGAAACTTGTCTACAGTGAACCCAAGTAAGAGCCCTCGCTCTATCTCGTTTTTCCCTCTTTTTCAATGTTTTCCCTTTGGATCTGGAATTTTTTTTAGAAATTCAAAGTTAATCTTAGGAAAACCATGGAACAGTAGGAAACCATCATAAGGACACTTTAAATGGATGATATGAACCATCCATTGGATTCAGGGACCCTCCAAACCCTGGGAACAGTGAAAATAGATAAAAAATCTAGTCATTAGGAACCCTGATTGAGTCAAAACAAGATCAATGGTTCGGGTTCATCGTCCCTAATGGGTGATGTACCCAAGATACCAGCGTGGGATGCACAACGAAGACAGCGCGCAGCTGCTCTATCAGGCGCGCACGCAATGCGTGTGTGGGAAAACGCATTGTAGCACTGTCGCCGTATGCGCTCAATGCAGGTGCATCTTAGGAGCTCAAAACACATGCGGAGAGTTTTAGTGATTGGGACGCATGTGGCGCATCCTAGGTAGGTATGTCCTAGTGACACCGGGTGGACGACATCGTTCCAATCGGGATTTTGATCCAAACCATTGTTTCGTGATCTGAAATGATTTTTTTTTTTTTTTAGATTCTTGAGGCTACAGAAGCCCAACTTTCAATCTGAAAGGTTCATTGGAATTGTCTCGATGGTGTGGACATGATTTTAAATCTAAATCTTTATCTAAGCATATTTAGTTAGATCAAATCTATAAAATAGTATCCAATTGCTTAGATTTGGTTGATCGGATGATGATTAGGCCTTAGAACTTGAACAATTGGACGATCTAAAGGATGAATTGATAGATCTAATAAATGGATCATACGTATTTATCTTAGAAATTGATCTAAACTATCAATTTATCTAAGGACTTAGAATTGGGCAATTAGGGAGTAATCGGACCGTCAGATCAAGGCATGAATCATGAATATGCACTGGAATAAATTGATAAACATGAAATTGAATTAGTTTTGACTATTAAGATTAGAATTCATTATCAAAAAACAAATAAAGGTGATTAAGAACGATCCAATGGTTGGATCATCTCAATTTTCATTAAGATGGAATAAATTGATCATTTGGTGATCAAGAGATCTTAAAATAACTAATCTCAACTTGATTGATGATCAGATCAAGGAGATGGGTATTGGATGTCAAGAAAATTGATTATTAAAGATAAATGAGGTGATCTAGACTATTGATCTAGATCAACAGCAAGATAAGAGAATCATTAAACAAATGGACTTATGAATTGACAAAAAGAAAGAGTAAAATTTATAAAGGGGTATAAAGATGAAATGGAATAACATGAAAAAGTATTGTGGTATTGACAAGTGTATCAAAGCATGTGGTTTGAGAGGAGTATCGCCTAAATTGGTGATTTTTCTTCATCGAGGTAGGTGACGACATTTAATATTGCATATTGATTTTCCAAAGTCTTGAACTGTCATGGCATATTGATTACTTGGGATTATTATAGCATGGATTCTTTCATATGTGCACTTATGATTTTTGACTTGTTTTGCTATTGTAGACATGAGAATTTGATGATGTATTGAGGACATTTGAAATGATTGATCTTCCTTATTAGGTTTTGATACTGTGGATCTTATATATTTATTATAATGGATTGTAAACATCTTTTCTTTACTACATTAGTGAGTTTGGATGATTTTTGTGAAATTGGTGTTGGAGGCTTGGTGGCTAGTCCTTGAGAGGCTAACCTCGGGGTGAGGGGTAGTGCCTTAGGATGGTGAGCCACAAGTGCTCCTGGTTTTACAAGATACTCATGGAGGCTTGGTGGTTAGTCCTTGAGAAACTAACTCCAGGATGAGGGGGGTTCCACGAGTGCTCCTAGTTTTTATGAGATCTGTGATTTTTCATGTTTGTGATTTACGATGAGTGCTCTCACTCGATGGATGTCATGCTAGGAAGGATTAGGGCTGGCCACCCACCCTCTGAATTTATGAGATGATAGACACTTGCACACAAATGGCATTCAGTAGGGGTTGGTAACATGGGTAGTCCACACTACCGATCCCGACCTACCCATGGGGACAGACAACGAGTCTCCCATTATAGTGTCAATGGGGAGCGGCAGTGGTTGCGATCCTAGGGTGGTTGCCACTGTAGCATGACGATCCATACTCTTGTTCTGTATGCGTGTATGATGAGCATTGGGATATTATTATATACCTAGGTGTGACGACACTCGGAGAATTGGTATGAGTACTCATGACCCATTGTACTAGTGTATGGGACACTAGTGGGACCCACGTACCTTTAGGGTGCCCTGCCTATTTATTGTATGCTGAAAAACCCAGGTCATCACATTAGATCACCAATAAATCATCAATGATGGCCAAATTGATTGATGACTTTTGTTAGTGTCATGAGGATCGCGATGAACGGTGTGGATCTTGCAGATCGCACCCCGTTCTCTTAGATCAGGATTGCATCCAATTTGGGTAGTCAAATGATCTCAAATCCAAGATCCAACTTTTCCAATGCATAGATTAGGCCAAACTATGCCTAGGGCATGTTTTTCATTGAAAAATTCTAGATCGTCAGCATTGGTCAGCTGTCGCCAAAGAAGATGACTGGTGTGGTCACCGCAGGTGACTCATTTCCTAACAGATTTCAAAATTAAAATATGAGAAATGTAGATTGATGTCTCATCTACTTTCCTTCAATGTCTAGCGAAGATATGACATCGTTTGATGCTAGAAAACATCAAAATTGATTTGTCAATTGCCAAATTTTGCTTGTCGTTGGTGTTACCTTCTTTGCTTTGATTCTCCTTCATTTCTCACTCCATTTTGACTAATTTTTTTGGGCTTTTATAGATCTAAGTATGGGGAACACTTTGAATGGTGTAGATCATTCAAATATCCCTTCAATTTCTATCTTCTTTGTCATCTTCGTCACTATCATCCCAAGGAATTGGCAGTCAAGGTTTGCAGGTCACTAGAGAAATTCTCACGGCAACTCTCCCTCCCACGATCTCTCTCTTTCCCTTTCTCTTCTTTTCCTCTCCCTCTCTTTCTTCTTCCTTTTCTTCCTCTCCTTCTTCTTCCTTTTATCCCCCTTCCTCTTTTTTCTTTTTCTTTATTTCTTCTTTGCATTGGGTAATAGATTAGTACAATCTATTTTAGTTTTAAGAAAGGAGCGGGTGCCAATATCAAAATGGCCACCTCCTTTAGTAATGATTTTGCTTTTTCTTTTTCTTTTATTTTTTCTCTTTTTTTTAAACATTTAATTATGATGTTTTCTTTGCTTTAAGCATCATAATTTTGATAAAAAAGAGATGCATGCCACTCATGACAACCTTCCAATGTCTCTTCACTGTCAATCTTTGATTCATTTAAGTGAGATCCACTTAGAAAAATCTACAAAAATTAACTTTTGTGAGAAAAATGACAACTTATTAATCCATACTTCGATTTCAGTAAACTTAGTATTGTTAAAACTATCTTTTCGAGTAAAATCCAATTATTACGGTGTCAACACTTTATTTGGCTTTTATGAAAAGCTCATTTATTAAAACTTAAAAGTCTATTTCTTTTTAAAAAAAAATTCAAACAATAAGTTTTTAAAATTAGGGTTATTACATCCTTTCCCCCTTAAAGGAATTTTCATCCTCGAGAATTATTTCTATGTTGTTCCTCAAATAATTATGCATATGTCTTTCTTACTTTACCATCAATTTCAATTTTCAACTTTCCAGTTAAATGATTTTACAATGGACATTCCACCCAAGAGTTCTTACTTGTTCTTTCATACTATAACTCCTTTAATTAATGTCACCCTTGAAAAATCATGATTTCCAGCTTTAACATTTGATTATTATTATTATTATTTACATTTGTCGACACCCAATCTTCAATGTATTCGAATATTATCTTTTACTTTTCACCTCTTAGAAGCATGTTTTCTCTTTTCTTATCCTATATCAACACATTTCTCAATTATTTATCAGAGCCATCATCGATAACCATTCAACCTCAATTATAAAGAGCTGGCATGATGGTTGGTTCCATCAATTTCTAAAAAATTTCCTCTCATATGTCACCTCATACCCATCCTATGTCCTTAATCGCTATCTTAATTAACAGTAAAGTAATAATCATTCAATACAATATCTTAGAGTCTAGTAAGGTTTAGGAAATTCTATAATTCCATCACTATTTTAAATCTTTTCCTATTTCATTTCTACCTCAACTATCACTGGATCTAGTGCGATTATAAATTCAAGAATGACTTAGCCTATTAGGGGTACCTGATGGAAGACATTTATGGGTGGGCCAAAGGAGCTGTCGAGCTACTGTGTGGCAAGCTACAAGTGACACTGAGAGTATAGTCCCACATTGACTAGGAAGAATAAGTTTGGACTGGTTATAAGGGTCAAGGTATCTGTAATGGTGTCAATGCATTTTAAAACCATGCAGCTTTAGCCAAAGGGACAAATAGCATCGTTGGAGCCTCGACTATTATAGTTGGTTTCAGAGCTAGAACCCCTTGTGATGGTCGGGGTTAGATGGCACATGTGTAGACAAAATGAGGATTTTGACCAAATAAGAAGAAAAGAGAGAAAGAGATAGAGATGCAACTATAAGTATTCGATGAATATTGAATATTCAAAAGAAGAAGATCATGACTTTATAGAGATACATACAAATCTTTCATCTTGAATCCTATGGAAGGTAAACCACTCAAAAAGCATATCTATAGATAATCCGAATCTCATACATCGTAAATCATGCAATTTAGGCATTTGCTTTCAAAACATGCAAGCAATGCATAAAATCTGCACATGCCAGTAATCGCATTCAAAGCCATAATTTCGTATGCTTGTACAAAAACAACATATCTCAAAAAGCATGCTAAATACAGTAATTAAAGCTAAGTAAAGCATTCAGATTTGAAATGTACTTGAAAACTTAGTAGTATTAGACTACCTACCTCAATGTTTTCTGGAGTCGCATCCTTCATTACTCAACCCGACCCTAGGTCTCATTTCTAAACTCCTGGATATGAATGGATAACAAGGAGTCCTTATCAATTTATATCTATTTATAAATTACTATTTAGATCTCTAGATGAATGGCTATATCTGCCTTTTAGGGTCCATAGGTCCTTGCCTAATACAGTGTCAGGCTAGATCTTATGTATGGATCTACTATTCAATGGTTAGACCCTATAATTTGTCCTCTGATCCTAATTTTTATAGTCTCATTAGGTCCGCGTTGTTAATACGGATGCGGTGGTTGTTTTGGATCGTCAATCGGAGTCCTACAGCCTCTGTAACTGCATTTTTAGTGTCCCAAAATCATGGACGAGCCAATTTTGTCCACGCGGGGCCCGTACGTTGGCTTCTCGGCACACTTGCGTGCCCTGGTTGAGCCAGGACTCATACCATGCACGTCATGCATGCCCAAAGGCCGCGCCAGGGGTTGCACTCGCATGCGCACATGCATGCCCAAGCGACGTTATGACGAGCGTTCTGGCTGTCATCACACGGACGCTTTGGTTCAAGCACTGTGCGCCTCGGCTCTCGGGCCCTCGTGCATCCTGGTCGAACAAGGACCGCACCTGTATGTGGTCCACCCCCCACCCCCCGTACGACGTCGCATGCCCGAGATTTGTCCCATGGGGCACATCCCAGGTGCAAGTTACGCCGGCGTCCCTGGGACACCTGGTACGAATGGACCAACAGGTCCATTGAAGCCGGGTCTTCTCCGGCAATGTTTGGTTGTTGTGAAAGCAAATGACACTCGGAGTTTTCAAATTGAGTTTAAAACAAAAGATTTTTCTGTTGCATTGCATTGTTTTTATAAAATGGTTTTCAAATAGGGATGCATCCCGCCCTAGGAATTAGAGATTGCATTTAAAAATGCATGGGAAAACCCGGGTTATCACAACATGAGTGATAGGTCGCGGACCCAATGAGTTGTCGCACGTGGGGACATGTGTTCCCTAAGGAGGAAAGATGGGCACTTGGTGGCCAACATTTATGGGCAGACCATAGGAGCTATTGAGCTACCGTGTGGTGAGCTACAAGTGACCTTAAGAGTTTAGTCCCACATTACCTAGGGAGAAGAAGTTTGGGATAGATATAAGGGTCTGGGTATCTCTAATAATGTTGACACATTTTAAAATAGTGTGGCTTGAGCCAAAGAGGACAATATCGCATTGTTGGAGCCCCTACTGTTATAGTTGGTATTAGAGCTGGACCCCCTCATGAAGGTGGGGCTAGACCGTACATAAGTGCCATGTCGTGGACCCAAAGAGTGGTTGCATGCAGGGACGTGTGTTCCCTAAGGGGGGAAGAGGGGTACTTGGTGGGCTGCATTTGTGGGCCAGCTAGAGTAGCTGTTGAGCTACCATGTGGCGTGTTATAGGTGACCTTGAGAATTTGGGCCCACATTGCCTCGCAGAAAAAGTTTGGGTTGGTTATAAGGGTATGGGTATCTCTAATGGTGTCAACGCATTTTAAAATTGTGTGGCTTTGGCCAAAGTGGACAATATTGCACTGTTGGAGCCCCAGCTGTTACATATATTATTGGGTGTCTTGAAATTTGGGAGGACTAGTAGTGTTAGCTTTGTTACAAGGTGAGCATTTTAAGCTACCCTCCTACAAAAATTCTAGGAGATTTTGACAGGGCATGAGCAAGAGAGGAGGCACCTTCATAGCTAAGTGGTTCACATGGTATTTTTTATGTATGTGAGCAAAGAAGCATATGCTTTGGTTAGAAGTTGAATTTTGTAATAGACTTTGTTTAGTAGCTTGACCTGTAAGTTTAAGGTTGATATTTTGATATGTTATAAATTGTAAAGACTATCAGTGGAAGTGCATTTTAATAGTAATGTATGTTGTGACTAGTAGATCCTATGGCAAAGAAAACTGATTTAGAGCACTTTTCCCTATTTTAATCTATGTGAAAAGATTTCTCTTATGACATCTAGCTCAAAGATGGGTGCTTTTAAATCTATAGATAGTATTCCTTTTCTAACTCTTTTTCAAAATAAAGGAAATTTTCAAATCTTTTTCTTGGAAAACCCAAATGTGACAACATTAGCCTATAAGACAACTTTTTTTAATTCAATTATATTCTTTCATTTGGAATCCATAAAAATTGTAAAAAATATAAAATTATGACTAGTAAAAGGTGTCTTACCTTTCTAAATTGTGAGACCCTAATACCATTGTGTATTAGATTTACACTCCTATTTAGAATGTTGTCTAGGGCACTACATAATAGAGAAGACAAAAAGAATCAATAAATACCATGTGTATTGTAACTTTTAGTTTATAAATAAGAGTAATTAACTATTTTTCATATCTTGACCTTCTTCCAAGTGACTTTTTCTAGGTAAGCAATATTGGTTAATTAAGCCTATCTAAGCTATGCACTTCATATTTATAATTCAAATGCATTAGAAATCAATAAAAAAAAATTACTTATGAGCTAATAAACTATGATATACAATACATGAAGAGATGAAAACCTTACTTATTTATGATTTCAATAAGCAGTGCATGAAAGTAAAAAAAATAGTGCATGTCCACCATGCATATCCAAAACCAACAACATCAAATGAGACCTATGTACACAATCATATGAATTGTAATTGAACTTTACAATCCCTATGTATAGAATATATATAATTAGGCATGACAACAAGTAAACTGAAACTTACCCACTATTGTAGGGAATTACTAAGGCTTGCCCCTTCATGTAATGGAAAATCCTCAATAGAATATCTATAACTTGCCTCTCCAGTAATCATTGCTCCATCACTCTACAAATGACAACAAGGTCAAGGAATTGGCAAAGTACATCCTCGACCTCTAATTGCTACATTATATTGTGCAAGAAGCTACATAAAAGAAATAATTATTAGTCATCATTACTAATTAACAGCAATATTAAGTACCATTATTGAAGCAGATATTTGCATATACCCCATGTTAGGAGATAATTTGAGAGTGTTCCAGTATCCCATTCACAAACTCCTATGAACTCCTCATCCATTTGTGGTACTTCAACTATGTCATCAACAACCACTTTGGTCTTGAGACATACGGGGTTGATTACCCTATCATCATTAATGATTGCATGGAGGATCCCCAAGGATAGAGGCATGTTTGGTGGGATTTCCACCTGATCCCTAAGTGGTTCTTTGTAAAGTTGCACAAAATTATAATCAATACTGGTCATTGAAGACATTCAATTTTATAATAAAAATAAACATAAAGACTAATCCCAATTCGACCATTATGATGGGAAGTGGTGATGAAGAGGAAGTTGCCTCGATGGTGCTTATTGCTACTTCTGATGTAACTAATAAGCAATTAAATTGAGGTCTTTAAAAAATATTGTTGAAGATGCATATGGTGGTATGACAAGATATATATCTTGGATTGTATAAGAAGGATAAATTGATCTAGTTAAGCAAATTGATATCCAAAGGCAATCTTAATGGTAAAAAATTCATCAAATTCTATTAGAAGTGGTAGGCAAGCATTCGCATTTAAGGCCATAGTAATATATGCACTTTTAGTGTGTGGAGGCATACTGTTTCCATGTAAAACCATGAAGCCAACCTCATGCGATGAACAAACTACAATGTTGTTTTCTGGGCATTCAAGACCAATATGCTTTGACCCACCTGAAATCAGAAATAATGGATACATAAGAAAGGACGAGGTAGGAGAATTAATTTGACAATAAAAATGTAAACATGACTACGTATATATGCCTTGGCCAGCCCTTCTGCGTCAAAAGGGTGCAGGTTGTAGTTCCTAATATTCTTTGTTAGTAGAATTGTAACTAACATGTGAGTGAGGCATAGGGGTATGAGGAGGTGGTATTAAACCTTCCAGTTGCAAGTCCCTAAGTATATCCACTTTATCTCATCATGCAACCCTACTTTTAACTTTTGGAATGTCTCGTCATGGTCATGTATAAGTAGTTTTTGACAATAAAAGATGGAGGGAACAACACCATGCCCTTAGCCCCTTAATCGGCCAGGGTAGTCCTTCTTATTGCCAATAGCCCTACACAAGATGTCATCCTTTGCAGCAATGCTACTTAGAGTTCCTATATATGCACTTTCTTAGGTAAGTTTTTCCTAAAAATTTAATTAAAAGTACATGATTAGTTCCATTAATTAATGTATAAATTTAAGTGATACAAGGGTAGACATATGCAACCACTTACAATTTGATACGCAAGTTTTATAGTAGCTTCATTTTTTTAAGGTTCAAGTGTTACAACCAACCAAATGCGCCATCTTCCAAAGGAAGATGCAGTTAATGGGATCCATAGTCGCAACTTTCTTTTGCTATTAAGTGAGACACTATAGTTAGGTAGTGAAACATGTATAACTATTGTATAATTTTAAAGAAATTACCCCTCACGATTGCTTACTTCATGTTCTTATAATTTAGTGTAGCCCAACCTAGAGAGGTGGTATGGCATATGATTGGTCTTAAGCTTCTTTCTTCCTGTAGTACTCTTTGCCTACACATTTGATGTGTATGTTATTAAAATGTAATTGAATGTTATAATTAATTCAATGAAACATTGGTTTAACACATGCCTAAAATTCAAAATAGATGCAAAACATTACAAATTCATCCCATACATTCAAGTCAATGATGTTAGCATAAATGTCAAGCACTCTATACAGCTTCAACAAATTATCTACATTTGGAACTATGAAGTTACAAACAAGGTAATTCTTACATTTTCTCCATTGCTCACCAGCTCCTTACAAAGCATGTGACTTCTTCTCCTTAAGTACATCAATGGCAAACACAAAGTAGAAACAAGCATGTTAATCTATTTGAAAATAACAAGATAATGTATGTTCTATGTTATATAATACATATGATTTAGGATTTACATACCTTTAATATCTCCTATATTGAATCTTTCAGTGATGGTGACACCTATCTTCAATAATCAATCGAAGTAAACACCATGCTTTTTACCATGGAGCAAAGATAACTACTATAGGTTACTACATTGTAACTTATCTCTTTGTCCCTTAGTATTGTACCAGACAACTTCTTTTATTCCCTTTTCCTTTCTCTTAATAACCTTTTCCACCATCTTTCACCCTTTGCCCTTTCTCTTTTGACGGGTGCTCATGTTGGACTATTGTTCATATTTTTTATGTTCTTCATGTTCCATTTTCCTCAAATGACAAACAATGAAATGAAATATTCCATGTAAAGCATTTAAAGATAGGTTATGACACTAAAATAAGCTTGTTGTTTCTACCAAAAAGCTAGCAAAGCTTCTCTATTTTTCAAACTTGTGCATTTAATGTATGCAATCCAATTCACCTAATAAGCTATCATTTTCTATTTCAAAATATAAATAGAGGCTAAGTCCCCCCACCATTTCATTGGAAACATGAGCAGCATTTTATAAATATTAAACAACCAAATATATGCCTATATCTTCTATTTGAACAATATTTGATCAAATATTAAGAAACCAACTGATCAACTCAAATTTCAAAATAGACAAAGCACTAGTTACGATATACTCATACTTAACTTTTCAACATCTCATCAAGGTTAATGTGTTAAATTTTAATAGCCAAGAAGCTACTAGAGTTCCAACTTGGGAATGAATCTTCACAAGTTTTCTCATTCCATGTAATACCATGTAAAAGAAATCATACTCCAACAAGAAGACCCAACAAAAACATGTACAAGTTGCATTCCTTTGAGTAGAGATTCTCATACTTGGGACATGTTTACATCTCTCAAGTTGACATATATAAGAAAATGCAAATACCAAAAACATGAATAAGTGCCCCACAAGGATATGGTCTTTATACCTCCCAAGTGGATGGTTCAAGCTATTTCATGATAAGGCCTATATTTGTTGTAAGCTTGTTGTGTCTCACTACAAACCTATAATTTGTTTGTTTCTCTCTTCTAACTTCTCATGGTGAATGTGTTTAGATGGTCAATAACACGAGTTAATAAAGAGCACCAACTCAGAAGTATACAAAATCTCAACATCAATAGGTTCATCTCAATCACACATGGGCCCATATCAATTTAGTCATGAGTACTCATATGGACCAAATTTAAGAAATAGTAGTTATTTCCTTTTCATTCAAATTTAAGAAAAAATAATTATGAATAAGTGGTCCAATTTTGAGTTTTCAGAAGATTTAATAGTTTGATCTTGACTTATAATGTAAATACAGTAACTTTAAGTTTCAAATTTAAGTTTTCAACAACAATCTAATGGTTAACAACTACTGGAAACTCAGATCTTACAATTTAGATGAGGTCAATGGTTATAATAACGTGATTCATGATCAAATGTTATACAATTCTAAGTCTAGCATTCCATGACCTAATTGAAGTTCATTACTATATAAATTTCAAGAAAATTTTGAATTTATTGTGGATACAAAATTGAAATTGAAATCTAAAGCTAATAAGTGAAAGAGCATAAATGAAATTTCTCAATTTCTTGTTTAATAGTCGCTTGAGATGATGGGTTATCGATGGATCACTACAATGAAACTAGATCATGGTTATATGTCAATATCATTTTTGGATTACCATCAAAATTCTTCGATTAAAAATTTTCTTGAGGGATTTTACCCCTCGCTTCATGTGAAACACAATTGAGAACTATGATCTTCAATTTGAGTTGTCATCTGCCCTACACAAAGGAAAACTTGATCACTCAAAGTCTTCATTGATGATGGAAATGGAGAAAATGGAGGAAGAGGAGAAGAGGGGAAAGAAAACAAAAGGAAAAGAGATATAGGGGAAGGCTAGTTGAGTAGCATGCACTGGCCAGTAGTGTGGCTGTTGACAGTGTCCCAATGAGGAAGAGAAATAAGTAGAGAGGAAGTTCGGGGGGAGGGGTTTCTGCCAACATAATGTTATTCATGTGCATTTGGTAGTTGATAAGTGTCTATTTTGTACTAAAACCACCCAATTAATTACCTATGTATTATAACTTATAACATTAAATTAAAGTTTTCGACCAAAATTATTAGACATGCATTTTTTGACATAAAACATAAAAAATTTGATAATTTATAGGTTCAGAGGCTAATTTGGGATAACTATGTGAATAATCATATTTTTCTAGGATTTAATTAGAGTATTTTACTTTTTGTAGGAAGTGAGATGATGAATCGAAGGTCGAGATCAATCAAGATGAAAATTGAAGATCAACATCAAAAGATCAAGTTAAGGCTCAACAACCATCAATCCAACATGAGACCAAGGATCAAAGGTGACTAGAAGTGGGCCCATGCACAAGCCATGGAAAGTCCACCAACTTTGCATGGGATTCACTCAAGCCACCAACATAGAAGCTATTAAGAAGGTGACAAGCTGAGCCTAGCCAATCATCAAAGGCAAGGAATTGAGCTACCAAGACAAGCCAAAAGTGCTCCTAAAATCAGCCATGAAGCCAAGCCAATTGAGCTCTCAAAGCTAGCCATCAATCCACATGAGCCAAGCTACATGGAAGGCTGTGATTGAAGGAAAATCCAAACAAATATCCATGGGATTCTAAGGGTTATTTTGCAGATAATTGAGGGAACATCCAATTGGGAAGCCTAGCATGTGGACTAACATGAAGAACCCACTTCATTTTTCTTGTTTTTCCATGTTTTTCTCACTTTCCACCTTACCATATAGGAGAACTACAAATTTCACTTTCCCACCTTCATAAACTCTAATTTCAATCATCCAACCAATCCTAGAGTTCCACTTAACCTATGCAACCAATCCCCACTTTCTTAGGAAGCCACCTCACTCCATTCATCACCCCATCTTCATCATCCATTCTTCAACCAAGGGGTACTACTATCCCTATCTTTCTCTTTCCATATTTCTCTCACTCTCATAGGAATTCACATGAAAACCAAAGAGGGTGATACCTCTTTCCTAAGAAAATGTAACTCCCACTAATGGTTGGACCATTCTCATGCTACCACATTCCGACCTCCATCTCATCCCTTATTTCTTTCCTTCTCACAATCCAAATCTCTCCAACAATTTTCTCCTTTGCACACCTTATTTATCCACATGAAAATATTCAAGGAAAGGAACTCCACACCTAGATCCTAAAGGTAGGAGTCCCCTTCCCATTCCACTCTCTAAGATGGCCACTCCTTTCATGCCACCTACACCCGTTGATCTCTCTTTCCACCCTCACATTCTATCTCTTTCCCTACTTTTTTCTTTCTTTCCAAACCACTTTAGCTATCATCCAATCCCAACCCTTACATCTTGTTCCTACAATCCCCAGAAGGCATCCAACTTATAGAAACCCACTCACGGCTCCCGCATTATATATCTTT
Organism: Warburgia ugandensis; assembly: GCA_035236585.1. NCBI lineage: Eukaryota > Viridiplantae > Streptophyta > Magnoliopsida > Canellales > Canellaceae > Warburgia > Warburgia ugandensis. The sequence continues at coordinate 83,089,236 of CP141131.1, read as the reverse complement.
TTGCAGGAGAGAAGGAGGCTCTAAAAAAAGTGTCACCTCCCTCATCCCTTGAAAGTTTCCCACAATTTTCTTCTTTTGGGAAGCCATTCTTCCACAAAGATGCACTACATTTTCTTCCTTAGGCTACTATCCTCCAAGTGCTTTACACTAGGTGATAAGTATATAATTTTTCCTAAAAACCACCCAATTAGTTACCCATGTGTTATAACTTATAATGTCAAATTAGAGGGTTTTGACCAAAATTCATAGCACATGCATTTTTTGACTTAAAATGCTTAAAATTTTGATATTTTGTAGGTCCATAGGCTAATCCAAGGTAATTATGTAACTAATCATATTTTCTAAGATTTAATTAGAATTTTTCACATTTTGTAGGAGGTGAGATGATGATCCAATGACCGAGATCGATTGGGATAAAAATGGGAGATCAAGATCAAAAGATTAAGTCCAAGCCTAGAGGTTATCAATACAACATGAGATAAAGGCTAAGATCATCTTTAGGATAAGAAATGGATGCAATTAAAGAAGCCAAAGGTGGCCAAAGTGGGCCCATGCACAAGCCATGCAAAGTCCACTACCTTTGCATGGGTTTCACTTAAGCCACTTAGCCATATTTAAGCCATGAACAAGGTGACAAGCTAAGGATCCAAGCCAACCACCAAAGCCAATGATTTGAGCTATCAAGCTAAGCTAAAGAAGCGATCTAAGCCAGCCATAAAGTCAAGCCAATGGAGCTCTCAAAGTGAGCCATCAAAGTCACATAAGCCAAACTAAATGGAAGGCCATGATTGGAGCAGAATCCAAAGAACTATCACTGGGATTTATGGGGAAATTTTGAAGATAATTGAAGGAAAATTCATCAGGATAAGGTAGCATGTGGACCAATAGGAAGAGATCCCTTCAATTTTTATGTTTTCCATGTTTTTACCATTTTTTCTCACTTTCCTCCTCACCACTAAATATCACTATGAATTTCACTTTCCATTAAAGATTCCTATCTTTCTAAGACTTCCCCACCTTCCCAAACTTCTATTCCAACCATCAACCAGTCCCCATTTCTTAAGAAACTACCAAACCAATCACTTATCCTCACCTCACCTCTCTTTCCTATCTTTTCCTATCACTTTCTTTCCTCTCATCTTCTTATCTCTTTCCTACCTCATCCCAACCAACCCACTTTCCATATTTAAAGGACCTCAATTATTTTTGAAGGGGGGAACACCTCCTCCTAAAAAAATGGCATCTCCCCACCTTAAGACAATAAAAAAGGAAGCCTTTTTTCCTCTAAAAACCCTAAGCAGCCCTTCAAAACTTCATCCTAGCCATCCAAATCTCTTTATCTTTCATCCCTACCATACCATAACCTTAGGAAATCCTAGAAAACTTAGAAAACAACATATAAAATAAGATAGAAAGAGAAGAATAGGAGATCTTTTTGAAAGAAAAAGAAAGTCTACTCCACCTTGGAGAAGATGTCCTTTTCCTTACCTTTTTACTTATTTTCGAGGAAGAGCTATCTCCTTGACTACTCTTCTTCTTCCCAAAACTCCATGCCTCATGCATATGTTGGAAGCCTTTGGTTTTTAGCATAGCTTAAGGTTGGTTCTTCTCCTCTTTTACTTGTCCTTGGTTTTAGTTTATGTTGGTGCTATTTCTTCTTAACTTGCTTCTTGGTTTCCATTAATTTTATGCCTCTTTTCAACCTCAAATCCTTTACTTCTAAGTGTGACAACCTGGATTTTTTGTAACATATTTTGTAATACATTTTTCAATGGCAAGGCCTTTAATGGTAAAAGAAATAGCAAACAATACAGCTAAAATTCTTTTCTTTAAAATTCGTTTGTACCAAAACCCAAGCCTCACCTCAAGGTACATAATACACATAGATATTTTGTATAAAATAAAATTTTATTGAATACCAGGAATCATCTAGTAGTTCACTCTTACACAGCCTCTGTATTATAATTACAAACCATTGTCCAAATTACATAATCCAAATTTCAAACCTCGCCCTACATTAAAAACTCTCAATACAATACAATGCTCTCAAATAAAAATTACATGTCTTCAAGGGAAATACCCTGATTGATTATTTTCTTCCAGTCTTCTATCATCTAGAGCTCTCAATTCGCCTTCTCTGTTTCAGAGATATTATAAACATTCAAACATGTATAATATCTCAGCAAGCTATGCTTGGTAGGGGATACAAAAATATACTACTTCACTAATATAAGCATACATACCTCAGTCATTATTCTATCATGGTTGTCTACTCATGAGTTATCTTAACATAGAGTATATATGTTATTTATTTAGTATAGGATAAATCTATTAAAATAGTGAAAATTGCTCAAAACTTATTTCGTCTGCTGGCTCCCACTAAGGAGATCAATATTTAGCCAATTCTCATACAGGGATTTTCTTTCTAGGAACTCAAGTAATGGAATCTCATCATGCCATGGAATTACACAATGTCAATCATATGTTCATCATAATGCAAAATACTTTAAGACTATTATACCGCAGTCTAAATCCATATAGCACGCCCAGATAACTACACAATAATCCACTAATACCAATTGTGAAAATAACAACTTCATGTCCGCATGGGGAGAACCATGGCTGTCACAATGGCAGCCTTCCCATGATTGCCCCACCTAACATTTAGCTACTCTTTGGGCATGGCATCCATCATACAAATTTCAAGAAGTAGGTGGCCAAACCCTCATAACTTCCCTAGCATAGCACCGCCAGTCCTAATACTATGTAAAATAAAATCACAAGCCACCATGCTTGTATGTAAAATACATTGTACATATCAGACGATGTGTCTGTTTAACTAAGGCTGGAATATTTTCTATGCCCTATTCTTAGGGTTTCCTTAGTCTACACATCTCATTACTTTCACCTCATTTGATTAGATCACTAGATTGGATCAATTGAATTAGATCATGGGGTTGGTTCACTTAGTTGGATCATGTGGTTAGATCATTATCATGCTAAGGTACCAAATATACTTATATCATGAAGGTCTATAATTATAAACAGAAGATCATGTATGTATACACATGAATCCTTAATACATTCTTGTACATCTACCTACCTCAAAGTGGTATCATGGTCTTGATTCATACTTCTCAAGTGGTATTCACTCCATATTGTCCATCATGATCTTGATTCACACATCTATCAAACCATACGTATATAGTTATTCTTCTATACAAGTATTCTTTCTACTTGTATTTGGGTTATCCTATGAGGGATGCCCTAACTTTCCTTGAATCATATATGATCAAGGTTTCAAATCTTTTAAGTTCACAATCTACCCTATAAGTAAAATCATAGAAAAATACTACAATCTACATTATATTTCTTTTCTTTTTGTTTGTGATCTTTCAAGATCTCTCTTGGATCTTGTTTGATCTTCTTTATCTTATTTACAATTTTTATTAGGATTAGATAATTTACTAATCTTTTATGCTCTTATTATTATTACTCAACCAGTTAATGTTTTACTGGTTGAGGATAGCTTATTTCATCCTAAGTCTAGACGGCTCCTCTTATGCCAAATTGGCTAAGGTTTACTAGCTGAATGGTTGAACACAAAGTGGTTACTTCAATCCTCATGTAAGGAGGCGTTTAGACCTCACAAATGTCAACGGAAGGTGGGGGAAGAGCGAGGCTCTATTAGAGAACCCCCTTAACCACCATGTTCATCATCAACTAGGGTGACCTTAACTCAACTCTTCATAAGGTTCCTATGAGCATTTTAACCCTAAGTACTTTTCTAATTGATTTTAATTAGATCCATGAACATTTAAAATGCTATTTATGGAGTTTCATTATTCTCTTGTTTTGGGCCAAGGAATTTATATTCCTTATATTATCCTACTAACTATGGCCCTTACTATCATTAAGTCCATATCATTTATTCCATGTAATTGTTCTTCAACTCTATTTTCATTTAATTACATTTTCAATGTAATTTTCATAACATAAGCATTAAATCATAAATCTACAATTAAATCTACTATGCAATAAATGACAATTATAATAACATTTAATACTTTAAATATAAATCTAATATGCCATAACTATTCATCATGATCCAACGATCATAGTTGATTTCTATCCCTTATAAGATTTAGATCTTGATCCTTTCATTTTCCTTTAGATCTAATACATATTTTTAATGTGATTTCATTATTAGATCATTGATGCATCTCATCAATTGATCTAATCCTTCTTGATCCAACCGATCAAGAAGATCTTAAGTCCTTTTATCCAATTTGAGGGCCTAGATCTTAATCTATCCCAAATCATCATCATCCAGTCCATAAATCCATATGATATTAACTTCATATCTTCACCCAAACATATCCATACTATCAAATCATCCTTGATCAACTTGATTGAGGAGATTACCATTCATTTTTATGGATATTACTACTTTTAAGGCTAGATCTCTTAATTAAACATAGATCAGTCAATTATAACCATTGATTCCATGTTTCAAAATCACAAGCTCATCAATGGATCAGAAGTATATAGTTTGATCATTCCAAATTTCACTAATCATAAGAATTAGTAATACTTTTCTTTATTAACATAATTTTACATGAAGCAAAACATAAATATTCTAAGTTCAGTAGGTTCTACTCATTATAAGGAATCTAACCCAACTTTTCAATCTCAATTTGGAGTTAAATTGAGATCAAAATTGGGATTTTAAGATTTTAACCCGTTTTAAGGGCTAAATTTTGATCTCACTATTTTTTGTTTATGTACTTGATCTAGAAACCCAAAAATTTTACAGTGATCATGGTCCTTAAGGGTTTGGGATCCTCTAAACTCATCCATCGGTTTATATTTCTATTTTGGGATCATCTTGATCATGATCCAAGGTTGTTACTATGGATTTTTGTCATAATCTCAAATAAATACAATTTAAAGCATGCATTTCATGAGTTCAATGACTTACATAAGTGACAAGGAATCTACAGAAAGTTTCAGATCTAAAATTAGAGCTATATTGAGCTCTTAATTGTAAAAATAAGTTTTTAGTTCAAACTTTGGATGGCCCAGATCAAATCTGGGCTTATGGGTGCAGGGACAACCAGTGGCCTACACCCATTGCCACCTATTACACGTGGTCGACGGAGGTGACCAGCTATAAGCGAGACAGTCCAGATTTGGACTATCGGATCACCGATGGCCGGATCTCCTCCGTCCTTTACATCCAACTGCCCAGATTTCATCTCCTGAGGTTTTGGGGTCCCAAGAATCCATCCAACAACTCAGAATTTCAACCAAAGTCGTCCTTGATGGTATATCAGGGCATGATCACTAGTACTGGTTTACCAGTGAAGATCATCGGAGAAACACTTCCGATGAGCCCAAAACCCAAAATTAACTTAGGAAAAATGAAGAGGGGGATGAGATCCACCTACTTAGAGTGTTCAAAGTTTGAAAACTTGGTCAAAAAAATAAGAAAATCCATGCCTAATTATAATTCATGCAGAGCTACTATTTTCCAATGATTTGGCTGGTGAATACTCCACTGATCATAGTAAAATGATAGGGCTTTTGTGTATTTGGATGTGCTAAACCTTTTTTACGGAGTGGATTAAGGTTTCAACGGTCCAGAGTGGACGACTAATTGAAAATTTGTAGTAGGGTGAAAACCTTGCTTGTTGGGGACGATGTGTCTACAAACATGCATGATGGGTCAGGGGGAATATTCACCCAGGTGCATTTGTGGACGCACTAACAGAAGAAAATAAAGAGGGGAAAAGGCGAAAGAAAATAGAAAGAAGGGGGAGGAGTTTTGAGCTGAAATTTTGGTGGAGGCTAGGGAATTTTGTGATGATTTTTGTGAACATGTTTGGAAAAAAAAATAAAAAATCCAAGGTATTTATAAGCATTTTGGGAGTTTTTTAATTATTATCTTCAATTCTTTTCATTATTCAATGTTCATTGGATTTCCACTACCACCTCCTTCTCCACTAGCAGGTGGTGGTGGTTTGACTCATGATTACATGTTTTCTGCGCATTAGATTCCTTTGTGGGTCCCTTGTGGGTCCACGAGGGTGAAAAGACCATTTTGCCCTTTTAATTCCAAAAATGGATTCGTATTTTGGAGTACATTCCAAAGTTTTATGTCTTAGGTTTTGATTATAAGTAAAATTATCATTTTACCCTTTTGTTCATAAAAATGTAGAAAAATGATGATTTTTCATTTGAATTCAAAATTTGTCGTGCTTACAATCATTCTAAGGATTCGTTGAGTATGTTTTCAATTATACATGTCTTATCCTTTGATTGTACTTCTATGAGAAGTGCATTTTTAATAACCCTAATATTCCAGCTTGATTTTTCTTTAAAATTCTCAATTTCATTACAAAAGTTAGGGGTGTTACACTAAGATCACCATCTTCGATCATGGCAACCAAGAGAGGGGTGAGCTTTAGAGCTAGGAATTAAGGTACCTTCAATTCTTCCTTATTCCACTTGTTCTAGATTTCTTTCACTATTTATCTTTTGGTATTTTCCTGAAAATATATATGCTGCCTTGGTATTTGATTGTAAGCTGATCTAATGCTTGAATCATTAGCATGTGCACCTTTCTTTTATGAACTGTGCTATCAATAAAGTCCATGTTGAGAGAAGTTTCTATTGATAAGTATTTGTTTAAGTTTTTCCTTAAGTTTTTTAACCCCATAATTCATGATTAGCTATACAGGCACCTTACTTTGTAGTTTCCATTCATGCCATCCTAGATTAATAGCAATCTAGTTGTGTTCAAGATGATGCACGCATCCCATGGGTTATGCGTATGGCCTTGAATAGTTTGCCATTGAATTACTTGATTATTCCATTCATAGTTCTCTCTTAGTTCATGTTCCATTCAAGCTTTGCACTCTTATTAGATCCATGCATTGTTTTAGTTGTTATGTTCATTATAGATTAGTTTTGCATATTAGTTTCTACTAGTTGTTGCATGTTATGTAGGGAATTTCTAAATTGTCATGTTTAGGAAAGTGTTTAGTTTAGGAAATTCATAAATGTAGAAAATTTTAATTTAGAAAAGTTTTTATTTTTAGAAAGTGTGTTTTTAAGAAAGTGTTGATTTTAGCATGTTTTATATTTAGTATAATTCCATTTTTCATGCCTTGCATTTGTTTTTGGATTCCATCATTAGTTTAGGTTAAAAATCTCATGATCATTGGCTAGGTTAGATAATTTAAGTAGGGACCACTAGTATCACAACCATTCGATTCCTCATGGGATTGACCTCCTCATGTGAATTACTACACCTAATTCATGTGTTTTGCAAGATTTAACTTGAAAGCACAAGACTAGGCCAATCTTTACTTCCTAGATCCTCCATCAAAGGTTGGTTTTTATTCCACTTTTCATCTTATTCTTTCCATTGTTTTTTTGTTCATTGCTCTCATCTTGTTTGTTTAAGCCTTTGATTTCCTTGTTCTTTTAACTTGCTTTACTTAGTATTCCCTGGGATTTACCTTGGCTTTCTATTGAATTTCCATTGATCTTCATGCATGTTGGATTAGAAGGGATTGGAGGATTATTATTTTGGGCTTTACATGATGTAAGAATGGTGCTCATACTTCATTTATGGTGTGCACCATCCTTGTAATTCTTTATTTGAAGGAAATATCCTTTGATGATTATCAAGTTTATCTTGTGTTGGTGAATGATTCCTTTGAAATTGTTGTTGTTTAAATAATCTCATTTTAGCCATCTTATTAAGATTACATCTGAACCAAGCATTCACCCCAATTGGTTCCATGTGCACCAGTCTAGGTGTCATGCACATGGTTTTGAGAAGTTTTTGGTTGATGTTTGTGGAAGTTTGGTACTTGATTAGTAATTGGTAAGATTAAATTTTGAGATGTTGTTCATTCATGCAAGTTTAGGCCTTGTCTACGTGATTAAATCTTACATTACATAGATGATTAGCATGTTTACAATCTTAGGAACCATGCACACCACTCTAGATGTAATGTGCATGTTGTTATATGCTATTCTTTTAATTTGAAGTTACTATTTCATTTTTGTCTATGCACTTTCATTACTGCCATTGACACATGTTTACATCATATTTACAAGCTTCCATAAGTAGGAATCATACTAGAATCATGTGGCCCACTTAGGGTCAGGCACATGGTTCTAGTTGTATTTTCCTTTGAATTGATGCATGGTGATGTTATTGAACACATTGATTACTATGTATTTAGTCTTACATATTAGTTTCCATTCGCTTGTTACCTGTTATTTATAAAGTTTCTAATTTTCATGTTCAAAAAGTTAATTTAGAAAAGTGATTGATTAGTTGCTTGTTTTGTTATATTAGTTGCTAAATTTCATGTTTAGAAAGTGTAACCTAAGAAAGTTGCTAAATTTCATTTTTAGGAAGTTTTCAATTTAGGAATGTTCTCATTTTAGAAAGGTTTAAATTTAGGGAAGTTTTATTATTTTAGAAATTGTACTTTTGGGAAGTTTCTAAGTTTGGTTTATTTTAGCATATTTACATGTCTTGCATTCATGTTAAGTTCGTAGGACAAAAATTATCATTATCTTAGCTAGGTTAAATAGTCTAAGCAAGGACCCACTAATTTCACAAATCCATTTGATTCCTTGTGGGGATCAACCTCCATCGTGTGAATTACTATTACTAATTTGTGTGCTTGCGAGTTTAACTTAAAAATCACAACAACAATGAGAGAAGAGAGAGAGGAAACCTACTTCATTGCCAATGAAAGTCATAGAGATTTTCCAAGGGCATGCTCAAGCCATAGAGAGACAGAGAGAAAGAGAGGGAAGGAGGGAGACTTATAAGAGGAAGCCGTGACAGAGAGAGCTCTATAGAGGTAGCTAGGGTGGGAATGTGAAATGACATGTGGAAGGGTGTTTTAAGCAAAAATGGAGTTTTTCAAGTCAATTTCATTATAATAAACTTTAAAAATTGCATATACAATATTCATAGTTTTGGATCTTCTTATTTATTAATTTTATCATACGTTCACTACTTCAACAATTTTGCATTCTTTATATAAAAATAACACAAGAATAAGCATATCAATTAATTTTGGGACAACTCCTAATTCACCATCCTTTAATTACATAAATCTAATTTTACATAGTATTCCATTAATATAAGACTCAGATTTATTGTCAAACACTTGTTTACATGATCAAAGAGTGAATCTAGAACCATCTTATTAAAATCTAGCCTTTTAGTATTCAAGTCACACCACATTCTCATCGTCCTTTGTTGATAAATCTTTGATATCAACATCCTCCATGCAAAGAGGAATTAATAATTATTGCCATATAATTTAGAGTTTGTATAGCCTTGTGTGCCTAATTGATAAGCTCTTTCATCGAAAGTATTTCTTGTCATTGAACCTTAATTTTAGACGGGAATCGTAAACCCTACTTTGAATCCAATTTTTTCCCTTGTTTAACTACTTCCCGCCTTCAATTCCTGACATTATGTTGATTCAAGAGACAAGTGGCACTCCACAAATTCATTCTATACAACCTATTACTAATCCTTTCCATTTTGTTCACACACTGCCCTTTCTCTTATGACTACTAGATCGAAAAGCCCTTTGTTTCCACTAAAATCTCATGATCTATATACAAATCATGATAAGCTAACCAAGATCTTAACCTCAACATATACAATCACAAAACTCACTTCATCCACAATATTCCTTATAGAATTAATAATAAGAAAAATGAAGAACAACGAGGGGGTTTACTATTCTTATCATGGTTTTCATGCCACAAATGATCAAAATATTATAACCAAATGGTAAGCAAGTAAGAGGAAAGAAAGAGAAAAAATGGAGGACACCATCCTTCTACACACTAGATGAAGACAGTCAAGTTGTAACGTCAGGGTTTTATAAACAAGAGATGGTTTTTAAAGTTGGTTTTGAATAACTAACTCTAAAAACCATTTTTAAAGTTGGTTCAGAAACCAACTTTAAATTTTTTTTTCAAAGTTAGTTCTATGAAATCGAATTTAAAAATAGTTTGTAAAGTCAATTTCTTCAAACTAACTTTACAAACTTTATTATAAAAAAAATTTTGTTTTAAAGAAATTATAAATTTTTTAACTCCCTACTCCAGGCAACATACATAATATTTTTATGTTGCCTTGTTCTTGATGTACATGCTTCATACATAACTAAGAGTGTGTGTGTGTGTGTGTGTGTGTGTGTGTGTATTTGCCTTTAAATAAACAAACATGCACAAGAAAATTTTGAAATAATGCCTTTAAATACAGTTCAAATATTTGCATTGTAATTTTCCCTCTCATATATTGTTTTCAACCTATGCACCCTCTCATCATTATCATGCACATAATCTGCATTACCACCAAGTGCATCAATTGATGAAATTATTTTGATAATATACGAGTAATTTATTGTAGAATCACCTCGATCATCTTCATCATAAAAGTCCCTCAAAGAGCCTAATAAAACAATCGATCATCTCTTATCATGTCCATATTATATATAAAGTACTTGCTTCACTTGAGATGCCAAAATAAATTGATTATTCTTATAACCAATCTTATTAAAGTCAATCAATGTCAATATAAGGGCATTAGTTTTAATGTTGTTTTTGTTGTGTTCCACCAAATCACACTTAAATGCAACCACAATTCTGCAAGTATAATCCAATGCTCATATCTCTTGTATAACCCCATAATAAGTATCATTATCCACTACTAGGTTCTTATCCTTTGATGACCCCACAATTTTGTGGCACACTTGAGTTATCATAGTTTTTCATGTAAAAGTGACAAATATTGATGGCATGTTCAGTATACTTTATTACTTACAATTGTGGTCCCATCTCCATCCAACCCAAGGATTCAGATATATTATTACCTAGAATATCATGTTAATCTTGAACTTATGTATATATTAAGTGGGACCATTGTTCTAATTAAGTAATATATAGCATGCATTTAATAAGAAGTGAATTAATTCATTTTACCTTCTGATTAAGAGCTAAGTAATCAAAGTGCAACAGCACTCATATTGTAGCCACTTATGTTTCTTTTCATAACTTGAAAAATTCACTTTCTGGAAGTCCATGTGCTCACTATATGTACAAATGAACAGGTATAAAGTAAAATATGACCATGAATTAATTTTTACATATATATAAAATAGTGAAAAATGTGAAAACAATGAGTGAGAGATATAGAGAGAGTCAAGTGTGATCATCAAATTACTCAATGTATGCCTAGACTTCATCAACATTGTTTTGCAAGACATAAAGGTTCACTTGGTCCTGTTCTTCATGTTCAACTATTGATGCACGACCACTTTTGGATCATGAAATTTAACTAATCATTTCTTTCTCCAAATTCTAATAGCATCCACTCTAGATAAATACTCTGTGTAAAATTCCTCTCCTTCTTCTACAATGTAATATTCAGTTATACACACCTCTAGCCAATTTCGATTTCATAATACCCTTTGAAACTTTCATATACCTCTCAAACAAGTACATCCATTACAAGTAAACAGACCCATAGAGTTTGACCTTATCAATGAGGTACACTTTTAAGTGTACCATGGTATCAAAGAAGGGTGGTGCGAAGATTGTCACAAGCTCATATAAAGCTATTACTAGATGTTCCTAGATTTCTTATAATTTTGAAACATTCACCACCTTCTTACACAAAGAATAGAAGTAGCAAAATTTTATAATAGATTATCTAAATTTATCAGGCCGACCTGAACATATTACTATAGGCAGGAGCTGTTGGATCAACGCATGGCAATTATGCAACTTTACCTCTAACAATTTCTGCTTTTCCATTGAAATAATGTTTCTAAAATTTGAAGAGTAGTCCTTTGGGACTTTGAGTACTTACAAAGTTTTACATACAATTTTCTCTCCTCACTGTCAAGCTTATGATTTGCTTTAAGCAAGTATGTTTCTCAATTGCCCCTATCCTATGAATGCAACCTTTTCTTCAACATGTCAATTAAGGTATCAGTCAAGGTTTTGCACCCATTCTTCTCAACGCAAATGACATCTAGCACATGGCATAGATGTAAGGATTTTTACTACACGAGTTCAAAGAATATTGAGTTCTTCTTCCTACAACTAATAGAGTTACTATCACCTGCATGTTTAGTTACTTTCTTCTTCCTCCATAAGACATTAAGGTTTTCAACATCATCCAATACTTCTTATCTTGTCAATGTCTTTGGAGGTGTCCTTATCTCTAGATTATCATTGAATCTCCCTTTTAAAAATGGTCTAGGTGGTTTATACACAACCATCTTGTATGCCTAAGGAAGGCCATTTTCTTCCCATGTTTAAGTCATATGGATCATGTTTGGTCACTACAAATGGGACAAGCATTGTATCCCTTCAAATGCATCCAAACAAATTACCATACACAGGAAAGTCACCTTATTGTGCACAACAGTATAGCCTTTAGGATGAACAACTCTTTCTTATATGCATCATAAGCTTCAACCCATACTTCCCATAACATCTTGAGAACATCAATCAAGGGAGCCAAGTACTCATCAATATCATTCCTTGGTTGCTTAGGACTCGATATCAATATAGTTAACATCATGAATTTCCTCTTAATGTAGAATAGGTGAGAGATTATAACAACCATTGTATCAGCCCAATAACTATAGATGTTGCTCATTAAACCATGAGGATTTTATCTCCAAATTAGGCCACATGAAGTCTATGAACTTCCATGATGGGCTATATGTTAGATGGTTTAGATAGCTATTAGCTATTATCTTCTTAGCATGCCATACTAGTTTGTTCACTATTTTAATAATACAAAACATTCTATTAGACCTTGGAATAAGGGGAAATACAATAAGACCTTTGTAGACATATCCTTCACCTGCTTAGTTGAATTTTTCTTCAACTTCCATCTTGACTATCCACAAGTAGGACATGTAATTCTATCCTTGTGTTCTTTTCTATAGAAGATATAGTCATTGGGACAAGCATGCATTTTCTCATACTTCAATCCTACTGTAGTTAGGGTTTTCTTTGCCTCTCATGTGGACTTCACCAGTTTGCACTACTTTCATAGAATTTTACCTACCACTTTCAAGACTTCTGTAAAACCATGATTTAGAAAACTATATCTAAATTTCATGTTGTAAAGTTTTACTAATGTAGACAACTTGATAATCTACACACCTAACATACAATGGCTTGTTGGCTTCCTCCAATGTAGTCTGAATTTGTTCAAGATCATCCTAGAAATCATTGTATGCATCTTGAAACATTAATGCAACTGTACTATGTGCAACACTTGCTATAGTTTCTTCATTATCCCATCTTCTCACCCTTGCTAAGGCCCCATGAAGAAGCTCTTCCTCATACTAGATCTAGGAGTGATAGCTTTCATCAACTTTATTGAAGCATAAATATTCTATGAACTCACCTATAATTAGCTTTTTTAAGTTTTCACATCTTGACGTAGACAATGCATGCAATTACAATCATCACATGTCCTAACTATGAACTTTATGAACTTTTCTAATCTCTCCTTATTCTCTCTTGATGTTCTTGCCATGGTCATCTAAGTATATTTGTCCATTTTTTCAAACAATTAAAGCTCATATGTGTGCCAATACTTTTCAGACATGAAAAGATTAGTGAACTAAGTTAGTCATTTTATCAAACACTAGGTGTGCATATTATAAAATATTGAAAAAAATTAAATTATCAAATATTTTGAAAGATCCATACACAAGAAGGAAAAATTAACTTTAAAGAACATTCTAACATAATTGTGTAAATATATAAAACTTGAGACAAGATAAGAAAAAGATCCTTACCAACCCTTAATTGATTGTTTTCATCCAAGAATGTGTGTGTGTGTGTGTGTGTGTGTGTGTGTGTGTGTGTGTGTGTGTGTGTGTGTGTGTGTGTGTAATTCCACTTCGACTGTGGTATTTTAGTTGATGCTATCCAAGCAAAAATGGACCAAGATGAGGTTCAAGTTGTTTATGTATTCTAATATGCTCTAATATAGAAGAAGACCAAAAGTTGTAGGATTTCATATATAAGAAAGTTTTGAAGATGGTTTGACAAAACCATCTTTAAGAGTCTCTCTTAAAGATGGTTTGTAAAACCGTCTTAAAAAATAGGACTTGTGAAGACAATTTTCTCAAACCATCTTCTAAAATTTTTCCTATGAAAAAATAGTGCTTCCAATGAAATTAAAGAAGGTAGTTAGAGTGTAATCATCTTCCTAAGTATGATTTTTAAAGATGGTTTAAGGAAATCATGTTATATTATTTTATGAAGATGGTTTACTAAAATTCATTTTCTTTTTGTCGTCATTAAAAGCCCCAATTTTAGTAGTGGATCTTGTTTCTAAAGTGAATAGAGTTTAAATATTGTTTATATTTGACAATCTCATTGTGATTAAAAGAGATATTGAAGATTTTATTTTATGACTCTCATCTTGGAGATAAAGTATAGATCGATTCTCATCATGCAAATCAATTAAGGTACAAAATTGAGTCTGGCTTTGTTGAAACCCAAAGATAGATCTTCCATACCTCTTACACTAATTGGAAGACTTCAACTATCTTCAAGATGCAAATTGGACATGTGCTTCTAAGCTTAGGTTCTTCAAATATCTAGAAACAAAGTGCAAGTTTTCTTTATTTTTGAAAATTGAAGATATGTTCTCTCCATGAATTTTTTGAACATAGCAATTGTCAAAGGTATGGATCACTTTAACCTTAACATGGTGCTTTCTATTTGAAGATATCTCTCATAGTTTTACAAAAATCCTAGATTGATCTATATTAATACATTGAATTCATGATGATGTTTCGGAGGAAAATAGATTTTTAATTTCCTTCAATTCAGATATATTTTCATGGGTTGCCTTATTTTTAGGAAAAATTGCTTAATAAGGATGAAAATAGAGTTTTTATTTTCTAAAGCCCAAAATGAAAAATTGAGATATGGGTTTTCCAACTATGATAAAGAAAAAAGAAAAAAAGGTTCCTCTAAATTTTTATGGTTTTGGATAAGTAATTTGAATATTCTTCTTCTTTTTTTGAATATTCATTATTCATCGAATACTTATAGTTGCATCTCTATCTCTTTCTCTCTTTTCTTCAATATCCATTTGGTCTACTTGGATCAATGTCTCCATATGCTTTGTTGCATATAATTGATACTTCATCATAAACTGAATGCTTCTCAGAAATTCTAAACTGTCTTAAGATCATTGAAATCCTCAATTGCCTATAGCCTCAATAAAATTTATACAATGTCTTAATAATGGCATTGATGTTTTGATCATGTTATACTTCTCTTACAAGTTCATGTTAGGATCGATCTATTATTACCCTTAGTATTATCATCAAAATCTTTTGATAACTCGGTTGAATTCATTTCCCTATCACATAATATGTCACTTGTATGCATCTCCGGATTTGTTCCATAATACTCAAGTAGTTCTTATTCGATAGCACTTCACTCTTTATAAGACTCCAATTAAGGTATCAAAATTGAGCTAAGTCTTCCAAGATTCATACCTTTGTGATCTAGTACAAGTCACAGTTTTCCCTTAGTATCATCTTATATGCTTATCCCCATTATCATCAAAATTTTCTCAAAGTCTGTCTTTTACATCTCATATATCACATCCTTGTGATAGTGTACTCATATTCTGATATTCTTTATGATGGTAAGATAGCCATCTAGGTCTTTTGATTTTTCTCACCTTTGATAAGATTACTTTAGTGTAGGTCAAAACTATCTACTAACAAGTTCACTAACATCCTTATTCATCATTCTCATCACAATATGATCCTTATATGAGATTTCATCTTTGCACCACTGCACAATAATTCTTATTTCCTATAATTTTGATAGGATTCAAGCAATCCAATATATAAGTATTTGCTAGGACTATCTCCTTTTTCACCTGTGTTTATGGTGAAATGTCTTGAGTCATTAATATTATAATCCTCAAATAGAAGTAGTCATCTCTACTACTCCTATTTATACTATTTATTCTTGATTTTCTTTATTGTCTATGACCCTTGGACATGCTGGACTAGCTATGAAAGGATAAAACTTGGGCTCTGATACCAACTGTGACGACCCGGGTTTTCTCATGCATTTTTAAATGCAATGTCTAATTTCCTAAGGCGGGATGCATCCCTATTTGAAAACCATTTCATAGAAACCATGCAATGCAGCGAAAAACCTTTTAGTTTTAAACTCATTTTGAAAACCCCGACTGTCATTTGCCTTCACAACAACCAAAGTGGTTTTTGAAAAACTTCAGAAATCATAAATGTTTTTCCCCAGGTCTATCCAATCACAGCACACAGCCCAACTGTAATTAAATACAAATACATGTCCAAAGGGTTGAGAGTTTACTTACATGTATAACTTTCTTCTTTTTGATTCACTTGCTTGTAGCACTAATATCTCCTGAGATGTCTTCTATTTATGAGTGGAACTATCCTGAAAAATGTTAAGGATAAGGTGAGTATATACTATACTCAGTAGGAGTCTATCACTACTAGTTTTATAATGCATGCGATGTTTTAAAATCATATGCTCTTTCCAAAACATGTGCATGTCTGAATTCTCAAGTTCAATATCGACATCAAAATCCATTGTCAAACTGAAATACTAACAACTTAGAGGATCATATAATCCAAAATCGAAAGTATCATATATATATATATCATAGCATCATGAGATGCATAAAATGCTTCATGGAATCTAACTCATGGATTTTTAGTATGGTATGGTCGACCAACCTCATATCATGCCATATGCAATGCACATAAATCATCAAACCATAGGGTCCACTATGCCCACGACCTCCTCGCTGTGTGGTCCCCGAGTACCTAAGGACACTCGGTCATAGCCTCCACGGGGCCTATGACACGTCGACCCAGTGCCGTGACACCAGTGGTAGCCCCCTACACCACATGCAGTCGACGTAGGGACTTGCCTCTTTTTGGGCATGGTACCCATCCACCTATTAGTGGTAGAGGCCGGGTGGCCAACCCAGACCTCTCGGCATAGCACCCACGGGCTTACTTGCCCAAATCACATAAGGTTAAAGAAGTCAAAACCTCTTGTTAAAACTTGTCCTCTTTGGGTCCCTCACAACTGCCTGGCCCTCGGCACTGCAGCGTCTTTTGGCAACCCTCAAGGACATGCAATCTTTGCAAGTACTTAAATCATGCAATGTATGCACTTGTTTGCAACCCATATATGTGCATAATGTATATGCAATCATTTCAAAACATGGCTATGTACAAAGCATTTATCATGCATGCTGAATTAAGTCATGCAAATCAAGTCATATATTTAAAACATATGTTCCCAAAATAATAATAGCTCTTTTAAAAGAATCTAATAGTGATAGAGCACCTACCTGGCTAGGTCGCATTAACCCTCTTGTCCTCGTACGCTCCTGAACATGGTTTGGGGACTCAAGGTTAGTTTAACCTATCTTTTATGGGTTTAGAGTAGTTGAGTCTTATTACTTAGTCATTAGGGGTCCATCCCTATGCCTATGGGTGTCCTAAGGTCCTAATTGGGCCTTGGTATCCTCAGTTTTCCAAAGTTCTAGTGGCCACTCACCACCATCCTATTCTAAGGGTCATGCCCTCCTTTGATTGGGACTTGATTAGGGATTTTATGGTTTGGATGTGTCTGCGTCATCAATACGGACACAACGCCTTTTGCGGCGCCTCAATCGGAGCTCTAGATCTCAAGTTATAAGCGTTTTAGTGTCCTATGTACATAGAGTCTTTAAAGACAAAAAGACGGAATGCTAAGGCGCTGCGCGTCAGCATCATGCGCCCTAGCTTCCTTAACAACCAAAAACGATGCCTCTACTAGTGCGATGCATGTCTGGGGTGTGCGCCTCAGCGGGCACGTCTGCAGATGCACGCGACTTCTCCGCCCTTCTGTCCCTTTAGTGGGCGCATCCCTGGACGTGCCCGTTGGTTTTCTTCCGACGCGTTCGATGCGTCACGTTCCGTCTGGAACATCTGCGTCGACTGGGGGACCGGGGCATCCTCAGGACACCCTGGTTCGACCCTTTCGAACCAGTGCGGCCCTAGGGACGTCCCAGGGTCCTTGGTGGCTCTCCCAGGCTCCATTTTGCAAGGCTTTTCACGCAAAAACTTAGTGGAATTGACCTTGGAACTATATGGGAGATGGGTTTTGAGCGATCTCGGACATACCTGGCTCGTTGCTGGGTTTTTCTCCTCGTTTTCCCCTCTAGGTCACTGCTTCATGCCTGATTTTCTCCAAGGTTTTGGGCTGCCATTAGAGGCACCCAAGAGATCTATTTATAGGGCTTTTAAAGAGGGTTTTGGAGGGGTTCTAACCGCCTTTGAATGGCGGTGGAGAAACCTCCAGAATGGCGGTGGTTTCTCCTTGAAACACCGCTGTTCCAGAAGCCTCTAGGAGGTTGAAGACGACGGGGTGCCCATATCAAAACGGGCACCTGTGTTTTTCAGGTTAAGTCGTTTTTGTGAAATTTACAATTTTGCCCCTGAACTTCAAAGGGCCATATCTTGCTCATTTGGGAACATATGTTTTAAGTATATGACTTGTATAGCATGACTTAATTCAGCATGCATGTGATAAATGCTTTGTACATAGACATGTTTTGTAAATGATTGCATATACATTATACACATATATGTTTTGCAAACTATTGCATACATTGCATGATTTGTGAGCATTAAGTTCTTGCATAAATTGCATGTCCTTGAGGGTTGCCAAAAGACGCTGGAGTGCCGAGGGCCAGGCAGTTGTGAGGGACCCAAAGAGGACAGATTTTGAAAAGAGGTTTTGGCTTATTTGATCTTATGTGATTTGGGCTAGAAAGCCCGTGGGTGCTATGCCGAGGGGTCTGGGTTGGCCACCCGGCCTCTACCACTATTAGGTGGATGGGTACCACGCCCAAAAAGAGGCAAGTCCCTACGTCGACTGCATGTGGTACAGGGGGCTACCACTGGTGTAACAGCACTGGGTCGATGTGTCATAGGCCCCGTGGAGGCTATGACCAAGTGTCCTCAGGTACTCGGGGACCACACAGCGAGGAGGTCGTGGGCATAGTTGAACCCTATGGTTTATGGACTTATTTGCATTGCATATGGCATGATATGAGGTTGGTCGACCATACCATACTAGATATCCATGAGTTGGATTAAATGAGGCATCTTATGCATATCATAATGTTATGATATATATGTATATGATACTTTCGATTTTGGATTATGTGATCCTTTAAGTTGTTAGTATTTCAGTTTGACAATGGATTTTAATATCGATATTGAATTTGAGTATTCAGACATGCACATGTTTTGAAAGAGCATATGATTTTAAAACATCTCATGCATTATAAAACTAGTAGTGATAGACTGCTACTGAGTATAGTATATACTCACCCTATCCTTAACATTTTTCAGGATAGTTTCACTCATAAATAGAAGACGTCTCAGGAGATATTAGTGCTACGAGCAAGTGAATAAAAAAGGAGAAAGTTATACATGTAAGTAAACTCTCAACCCTTTGGACATGAAGTTGTATTTAATTACAGTTGGGCTGTGTGTCATGGATTTGGAAAGACCTGGGGAAAAATATTTATGATTTCTGAAGTTTTTTCAAAGACTACTTTGGTTGTTGTGAAGGCAAATGACACTCGGGGTTTTCAAAAATGAGTTTAAAGCTAAAGGTTTTCTGCTGCATTGCATAGTTTTTATAGAATGATTTTCAAATAGGGATGCATCTCGCCTTAGGAAATTAGATATTGCATTTAAAAATGCATGAAAATACCCGGGTCGTCACAATCATAGAGGGCCATGTCCATTCAATCTTGCCCTAAGATGGCTATGTACCAAAACCTAATGATAGATTGTATGCTAATGGGGGGGGGGGTGAGGGGTTTGGGTTTCCATTTACAAGTCATTTAAGACCCACTTTATATTTCTTTATATATAGATGGCATGGATGGTTGGCAAATACATAAATAATACATGATGGTATTCTCTTATAAATAGTATAAATCACTCCCTTACTCATTTGATGAGTAAGGGATTTATAAATAAAAGAGAAATGAAGGATTTTATTTGATTTAGAAAAATACAAAGAGGTGAGAAAATTAAAAACTGAACATCAAAGACCTGCGGGATTGTTACAACCCCTTGAGTTACCCGAATGGAAATGGGACCATATCACAATGGACTTCATCGTAGGGCTACCCAAGACCTCTAAGGGTCATGACATGATATGGGTAATTGTTGATAGATTAACTAAGACAGCCCATTTCCTTCCTATACGTCATACCCAATCCACTGACAGCCTATCTCAGCTATACATCAAAGAGATAGTAAGTCTACATGTTATACCCCTTAGTATCACTTCAAATAGGGATAGCCGCTTCACTTCGCAACTCTGGAAGTCTATCCAAAAATCCTTAGGATCTTCCTTGAACTATATAGCACAGCCTTCCATCCACAGACCGATGGACAGTCAGAGCGCACAATCCAGATAGTCGAAGATATGTTGCGAACTTGTGCCCTTGATTGGAAGCAGAGCTAGGATGAAAACCTACCGCTAGTCGGGTTTGCGTACAACAATAGCTTTCAGTCAAGCATTGGCATGGCTCCATACGAGGCTCTCTATGGGAGACCCTGTCAATCACCCACCAGTTGGAATGAAGTTGGAGAATCCAGGGTGCTCCAGTCCGAGCTGATAGAGCAATGTGCCGAGAAGGTCAGACTCATAAGAAGCCGCCTCCTCACAGCTCAAAGCCGCCAAAAGAGCTATGCTGATCGAAGGAGGAGACCATTGGAATTCAACATAGGAGAGCACGTTTTCCTGAAGATATCTCCCACTAAAGGAGTTATGAGGTTCGGTATCAAAGGCAAGCTTAGTCCGCGTTACATAGGACCTTTCGAAATCGTGGAGAAAGTGGGAAAAGTGGCCTACAGGATCGCGCTACCCCCTCAGCTATCCGAAGTGCATAATGTATTCCATGTGTCTATGCTAAGGAGGTACGTGCTTGACCCCGCTCATGTCATCGACCAGGCACCCATAAAGATGACGAAGGATCTCAGATTAGAGACAAGACCAGTTGAGATTCGGGATCGTAAGAATAAGAAGCTGTGGAACAAGGACATACCCTTAGTCAAAGTTTTGTGGAGAAATGCGCACATGGAAGAAGAAACTTGGGAATCGGAGTCAGAAATGCGAGAAAAGTACCCCGAGATCTTTTGACTGTATATAGTAGAATTTCGGGGGTGAAATTCCCCTAAGGGGGTAAGAATGTAAGGACTCCAATTTTGTAATATTGAAATTCCAAGTTTAACAATGAAAAGTTCAGTTTTAAAGATAAGGGCATTTTGGTCATTTCACTAGTTTCCTTGACTAAACCCAAAAATTTGGTCCTAAAAGTGGTTCCATTAGATGCGTCTCAGAAAAAGGAATCCAACGAGACCAAAATCACCCAAAACGGAGTTAATAACACCAGTATTGACCTTACCATCAGGGAATGGAGGTTATGAGATATACTGTGATGCTTTAGGAAAAGGGTTAGGAAGTGTACTGATGCAAAATGGAAAGGTCATTGCTTATGCTTCACAACAACTGAAGAAACATGAAATGACCTACCCGGTACATGACCTCGAACTTGCAGTGGTAGTATTTGCCTTAAAAATTTGGCGACATTACTTGTATAGGGAGAAATTCAATGTATTCACCGATCACAAGAGCCTCAAGTATATTTTCACCCAAGCTAATCTGAATATGAGACAAAGATGGTGGATGGAATATATTAAGGATTATGATTTTGTGATTCAATACCATCCTGCAAGGGCTAATGTAGTGGCTGATGCATTAAGTAGACACACAAAAGCAGTATTGGCTAATGTCACCATTAAGTTAGCTTTTATTGAACAAATCTTAAAGGCCCAAGAAGGGGATATAACAATCCAAGAAATGTGTGAAAATATGGGGTTTAGTAAATATTTAGATAGGAGTATTTGGTTCCAAGGAAGACTTGTTGTTCACTTGAGTTTGAGAAAAGCACTACTACAAGAAGCCCATCAATCCAAATTTTCTATACACCCTAAAGGAACAAAAATGTACCAAGACTTAAAAAGAAACTTTTGGTGGGAAGGTATGAAGAGAGATATTGGGGAATGTGTGGCTAAGTGCTTAAATTGTCAGCAAGTGAAGGCTGAACATCAAAGACTAGCAGGATTACTACAAACCCTAGAACTGCCAAAATGGATATGGAAACATATCACCATGCAATTTGTCGTAGGGTTACTAAGAACTTGGATAGGTCATGATATGATTTGGGTAATAGTTGATAGGCTAACCAAGTTGGCACACTTGCTTTCGATCAAACAAAACCAATTTGTGGATAGTTTGGCCCAATTATATGTAAGAGAGATAGTCAGTCTTCATGGGGTCCCACTCTCCATCATCTCTGATTGACATGGGAGGTTTACCTCTAGATGTTGGAAGGGTATGCAACAGACATTGGGGACATCACTAAAGTTTAGTACAAATTTTCATCCCCAAACGGATGGTCAGTTAAAAAGGACCATTCAAATCTTAGAAGATATGTTAAGAGCCCGTGCATTAGACTGGAGAGGAAGTTGGGATAAACATCTTCCACTGATGGAGTTCGTGTATAATAACAGTTTCCATGCATGTATCGGTATGGCACCATATGAGGCATTGTATGGACGACCATATCCATCTCCAACCTCTTGGGGTGAAGTGGAAGAGAGGAAATTGATAAAATCAGAACTAGTTGAACAATATCTAGACAAGGTGAGAATAATAAATAAGAGATTGTTGGCCTCTTATAATCGTAAGAAAAATTATGTAGATAAAAGAAGTCGAGC
Source organism: Warburgia ugandensis (assembly GCA_035236585.1). Classification (NCBI taxonomy): domain Eukaryota; kingdom Viridiplantae; phylum Streptophyta; class Magnoliopsida; order Canellales; family Canellaceae; genus Warburgia; species Warburgia ugandensis. The sequence continues at coordinate 83,066,257 of CP141131.1, read as the reverse complement.
CCTGGAATTCAAAGTAGGTGACCATGTGTTTTTAAAGGTTTCACTAGTTAAGGGAGTAATGTGGTTTGGAAGTAAGGGAAAACTCAGTCCAAAGTATATGGGTCCTTTAGAAATTTTCTGGTGGCTTACAAATTAGCCCTACCACCCAACTCTCATAGGTACAAAATGTATTTCATGTATCCATGTTACATAAATACATTTTAGATGAGACTCATGTGCTTCGAAGGAAACTAGGAGTGTTAAATACATATTTAACCTTTAAAGAAAGGGAAATCCAGATCTTGGACAGGAAAGAGCAACAATTGAGGACCAAATCTATCCCTTTTAGTCAAGGTATTGTGGCAACATTATATGGTCGAGGAAGCTACTTGGAAATTAGAAGAGGAAGTGAAAAAGTTATATCCTAGTCTATTCGAGTAACTGTAAAGTAGAAATTTTGAGGACAAAATTTTTGTAAGGGGGGTAGATTGTAACACCCCTAACTTTTGTAAGGAGATTGAATAAATAATGAAATAAATTTTTTTAAGAAAAAGTCATGCTAGAATATTAGGGTTATTAAAAATGCACTTCTCATAGAATTAGAATCAAGGTATAAGACATGTATAATTGAAAAGGTACTCGATGAACCATTCAGCATGACTGTAAGTACAACAAATTCTAAGATTGGATGAATAATCCTTATTTTCTCCATTTTTATGAATAAAAGAGGTAAAATAGTAATTTTACTCATAACCAAGACCTAAGACAACAATATTTTGAAGGTACTCAGAAATATGGTTCCAACGCCACTAAGTACACTCAATTTCGAGTTTAGGAGAATAAAACTGATTTTTCTCCACAAAAGGGCAAAATAGTCTTTTCACACCTCGATGGGGCCCACAAATGAATTTAACGACCAGAAAACATGTAATCATATGTTAAACCACTACCACATGCTAGTGGATAAGGAGGTGGTAGTGGGAATCCAATGACAATTTAATACTAAAAAAATGAAACATGATAATTACATATAATCATGAAATTTTCTAAAAATTCCTATAAATACATCAGAAAAAAATTCCCAAAAATGTTCATAAAATTCATCACAAAATTCCCTAACCTCCCCCAAAATTTCAGCTGAAAACTCCTCCCCCTTCTCTCTCTTTTCTTCCTTCCTTCTCCCTCCTTGTTTTCTTCTATTAGCGCGTCCACAGGCGCACTTGGGGGAATATTCCCCCTGAACCATTGGGCGCGTTTGTAGATGCGTCATCCCCAACGAACATGGTTTTCACCCTGCTATGATTTTTCAATTACTTGTCCATTCTGGACTGTTGAATCCTTAATCTACTTTGTTAAAAAGGTATAGCACTCTCAAATACACAAATGCCCTATCATTTTTCGTCGATCAATGGAGTATTCATTGGCCAAATCATCAAAAAATAGTAGTTCCAATGACCTATATCTTAGATGTGGATTTTCTTATTTTTCGGCCAAGCTTACGGACTCTAAACACACCAGCTAGGTGGATTTCATCCTCCTCTCCATTTTCCCTAAGTTTATGTTGAGTTTTAGGCTCATCTGAATTGTTTCTCCAATGATCTTCACTGGCAAACCAATACCAGTGATCAGTCCTAATTCACTGTCAAAGATGACTTAGATACCAATTTTGAGCAGTTGGATGTCAAGGATGGAGGAGACCCAGCAATGGGTCATCTGACGGTCTAGATCTTGACCGTCTCACCCATAGCTGGTCACCTTTGTCATACCACCTATAATAGGTGGTAATAGGAACGGGCCGCTGGTCATCCCCACACCTGTACGCCCAGATTTGATCTAGGTCGTCCAAGTTTTGAACTGAAAGCTCATTTCTACAATTGAGAGCTCAATTTAGCTCTGATTTTAGATTTGAAAGTGTCCATAGATTCCTTGTGTAACACCCCGGGTTTTTAAGACATTTTTATTTATTTATAATAATAGCATTTTTAATAAGAGCATTTGGGATCCCATGAGAAAAGTTTTATTTATCATTTTACTAAAACATCTCTTAAAACTCCGGGTGTTAGTTTTCCTTTCTCAAAATGGCATATATATAATTTAAAACATAAATAAATTTTATGATAATAAATTTAAAACAATACTCGTATCAATCAACGTCAAATGAATCAGTGCCTTTATTTTGAATCAAATAAATATCCAAAACACAATAATAATATGGCCCAGGGTCTATCCATCATAACATCCCATATAAATGTCCAACATATGTCTAAACAACTCAATCAAATCCAAAATATAAAGTATACAGTCCATAATTAAATTCAAATGATAATCCTGTTTATTGACTCACATCACTGTCTAAAATTCTAGGAAAAAGGATCTTCCGCAGCTCTCATGGTTTCTCAACAGCCTTACCTTTCCTATTATCGCGCTCGAGATCTAAGGCATTTGCAAAACAAAGCAATGCCTCAGCAAGCTATCGCTTGTGTAGGTACATAGACAATTAATGTAATAAAATGAAATAAATGAATTACAGAACTAATAAAATAAAACTTCTATCATCTATGAAGATAGCAGTATCATAAGTCATGCCAACATAAATGCCAATTTATTCCATATGCTAAAACATGCATTTCGTGGAGTTAAAACATGATATGAATCAATGTAAATGAGCATACAATAAGAATAAGGGCACCCTAAGGTAATGGGTCCCACAACATCGCACTAATATCACTAATCATGAGTACTCATAGCCAACCTCTGAGTGTTGTCACACCCAGGCATGCCATCCATAACCATGCTCATCATACATGCACTCATAATAAGAATATGGGCCATCATGCTGCAGTGGCAACCCTCCATGGGTCTCAACCACCGCCGCTCTCTGTCAACACCATAATGGGAGACTTAGCGTCTGTACCCATGGAAAGACCCAGACCTGTAGTGTTGACTATCCATGTTACCAAACCCCTACTGAATGCTATCTATGGGCAGGTGTCTATTATATCAAAATATCATCACATCACAATCTTGGAGGGTGGGTGGCCGGCCCTATCTCTCCTAGCATGATGCCCACCGGGTGAGAGCATCCATCATCAATTATAAAAACACGAAAAATCATATGTATATGCTAAAACTCAAGAGCACTCGTAGCTCGTAATCCCCAAGACACGCCCCTCATCCTGGGGTTAGCCTATAAAAGGACCAGCTAACAAGCCTCTATTCTTATTTTCATGCCAATCAATGCATTTCCAATATATAATAAGAAAGAAGTCTCTATTTAAGCATAATTAATTAATATCATGCTCATAAAAACATTTGTCATGAGTTTATTCAATAAAATATTTCAATTTATAATAATCATAATGTACTCAAAGTCTCATTAAATCAACGACAAATAATAAATGCAATTTAAAACACAATCATGCATGATGCTATGTTTATGCATGGTTTTAAAATCAAGGCAAAGCATTAATTGTCATCACCTACCTCAATGTGAGACCACTTAGCTTGCTAATAATGCCCTTAACTGGTATGTTCAAGTGCACCTGTACATGTCACATCACTATTTAAAAATTTTTTAAATTAAAAGTAGTCATTTATAAGTTTTTAAGTTAAAACTAGGTCTACGTCGTCATACGGTCACAACCCCTCTTTTGGATTGTGATTTAGACTCCTATAGCTCTCAAAAATCAAGTTTTAAGTGCATATATACGTAAATGGAGCCTGACCGACCACCATAAGGGGTCTATACCGGTGGCACTGGTTTACACTGGTTTATACTAACGTAAACCGGCGTCACGAAGATGCCCGCCACCAAGAAGCACAACGGGGATGGGCCGTGTGCGTCCTCGATATTGTGACGCACCGACGCGTGCGTCACGGTCGTCAGGACGCTGCACGTCCCTTCTCAAGACAGCGCACGCCGTCTCCCCCGCACGTGCAAACGCCGCGTGTGTGTGAGACATCAACTCCCATTCAGCATCTTCATTGGGGCATCCTGCTGGGCGTCCCAGCGTCAGCACCAGGGCACTGACGCGGTTGCCGCCGCTAGAGAAGACGACCAGATTCCGGTCTTCTCAGGCAAGCCCATAGGCATCCAAATCTTGCGATTTTTGTGCCGTTTTTCTCAGAATTTTTCCTATACTTCATTTCCACATTCATTTTGCATTGATTTTGCCAAAAACTATATTTTTTAAAGTAGTTTTTCCCAAGTTCCTAAAAACTTCCCTAGGTACTGGTTTTCACGTTTTTTGGAGAACCTAGCCGTTGGATCTCTCCCAAATTTAAAGGGTTTGATCTTAGGTCTCTCATGCACTAGATGGACTATCCGATTTGCAAATAGATATGGTTTCATCCATGAAATCATGCTCCAACAGTAGCGTGCACAGGGTTCCCAGGAAAAACGTGATTTTTCAAGCATTTCCTATTTTGTATTTCTATTATATTTATACCTATAAAATATAAAAATTGAGGGCTTAGAGCTTACTTGATTTGCTGGCTGTTGGTGGACGTTGCCAGAGGTCCACTCACTAGAAAACTTGAATTTTTTCCGAGCTAGGGTTTAGAGTCAAACTCAATGAAAAATGGTAGGGTGGAGTGTTTTGGTGCGTGAGGGGTTGGAATCCTATCGACGAGAACTTTCAAATTCTTAAGTTTTCAAGATCAAATTCCATCAATAAATTTTTAATTTAATTTATTTAACAAATTCTTAATTTATACAAAAAATTAAGGATATTACATCCTTCCCTCATAAAAATTTCGTCCTCAAAATTTAGCTACATACCTCTATGTAAATAACTCTGGATGGATCCTTCACATCTCCTCTTCTGTTTCCCAGGTAGCCTCCTGTAATGAATGATGCTGCCAAAGGACTTTGACCAATGTAATGGTCTTATTCCTTAACTCCTGGACTTTAGTGTCCAATATGCACACTGGTTTCTCCTCAAACGTCATATCAAACTGTAGCTCTCTTGGGATCTTCTCCAACACGTGTGAGGGATCTGGCATGTATTTCCTTAGCATAGACACGTGAAAGACGTCATGTACATTTGCCAGCTGTGGTGGTAAGGCTAGCTGGTATGCCACTAACCCAACTCTTCGTAAGATCTCAAAAGGTCTAATATACCTGGGGCTAAGCTTCCCTTTATTTCCAAACCTCAACACTCCTTTCATAAGAGAAACTTTCAAGAATACATGCTCACCTTCAAAGAACTCTAAGTCTTTTCGCCTCTTATCTGCATAACTTTTCTGTCCACTGTGAGTTGTCAATAATCTTTGTCGGATGAGTTGGACTTTCTCTGTACACTCTTCCACTAACTCAGACTTCACCACACGTCTTTCTCCTACATCACTCCAACATAAAGGTCACCGACAAGGTCTGCCATAAAGTTCCTCATATGGAACCATGCCAATACTAGAGTGATGACTATTATTATAGGCAAATTCCACTAATGGTAAATGATCTTCCCAGCTATCCTTCCAATCCATAACACATGCTCATAGCATATCCTCAATAGTCTGTATGGTCCTCTCACTCTGTCCGTCTGTCTGAGGATGGAATGCTGTGCTAAATTCTAGTCTTGATCCTAACGCCTCTTGCATGCTTTTCCAGTATTTTGAGGTAAACTGCATATCTCGATCCGATATAATTGTGAAAGGAACTCCATGTAGACTTACGATCTCCTTAACATATAATTTCGCCAAACTATCCATGATCTGATTCTGTCTGATAGGAAGGAAATGAGCATACTTGGTCAACCTGTCCACAACAACCCGCTAGCAGTCCTCGGAAGACCCAGAACAAAGTCCATGGTAATATGATCCCACTTCCACTCAGGAAGGTCCAGTGTCTGGAGTAGTCCTGATGGACACTGATGCTCAGCCTTGACCTGCTGACATGTCAAACACCATGCAACACACTCTCCAACATCCTGATACATCTTCGCACCCCCAGGATGAATTGTATAAGGGGACTGGTGTGCTTCTTGAAGTAACTCATGCCTCAATTCGTCATCTGCCGGTATTGCCAACCTTCCCTTAAATCTGACTCCTCCATCTAGTCCCCTAGAAAAATCTGTCTTATTTGTCAGATCCTGTGTTTCTATATCTTTGTCCTGTGCCTCTAAGATCCTGTTGAAGAACTTAGATCGAGTCGAAAAATTGGCAATCATCACTCTAGACTTCCTACTCAGGGCATCTGCAACGACGTTAGCCTTCCCAGGATGGTACTCTATGGTGAAGTCAAAGTCCTTGAGATACTACATCCATCTATGCTACCTCATGTTCAAATCACTCTGAGTAAAGAAGTACTTGAGGCTCTTATGATTAGTAAATACCTCAAATCTCTCACCATAAAGATAATGTCTCCAGGACTTCAACGCAAATACCACTGTTGCTAATTCCAAATCATGTGTTGGGTAATTTACCTCATGTGTCTTCAACTGTCTTGACGCATAGCCAATTACCTTCCCATGTTGCATCAACACTACTCCTAATCCCTTGCCAGAGGCGTCACAATAAACCACATAACCGCTTGCACCTGATGGTAAAGTCAATACCAGAGTAGTAGTAAGTCTTCTCTTGAGCTCTTGGAAGCTCTCCTCGCATGCCTCGGTCCATACAAATTAAGTGTCTTTCTTGGTCAGGGTGGTCAATGGTAATGCAATCTTAAAGAATCCCTCTATGAAACGATGATAATATCCTGCCAAACCGAGAAAACTGCGTATCTCAGTCACTATCTTGGGCCTCTCCCAGTGTAGTACTGCCTCTACCTTCGCTAAACCCACGGCCACTCCCTCTTTAGATATGACGTGGCCCAAGACGTGCACCTGGTTTAACCAAAAATCACACTTACTAAACTTGGCATACAATTGATGTCGACGAAGTGTGTCCAATACCGTGTGGAGATGCTCTCTATGTGCCTTATAACTAGGCAAATAAATCAAGATGTCATCAATAAATACAATCACGAACTTATCCAAATAAGCTTGAAAAACACGGTTCATTAGATCCATGAACATTGTAGGTGCGTTCATCAATCCAAACGACATCACTAAGAACTCATAATGACCATAGTGACTCCTAAAAGCAGTCTTTGAGATATCCTCTTCTCTAACCCTCAGCTGATGATACCCTAACCTGAGATCTATCTTGGAGAACACTTGTGCCGATTAGAGCTGAGCAAATAAATCATCTATGCATGGAAAAGGGTATCGGTTCTTTATAGTAACACTATTCAACAACCGATAGTCAATGCATAGTCTCAGTGATCCGTCCTTTTTCTTCACGAAAAGGACTGGTGCTCCCCATGGTGATCCACTCGGCCTTATGAAGCCCTTATCCAATAACTCTTGCAATTGTACCTTAAGCTCTCTTAACTCTGCTGGAGCCATCCTGTATGGTGCCTTAGAGATAGGCGATGTACCCGGCACCAAGTCAATGGTAAAGTCAATCTCCCTACTTGGTGGCAATCCTGGTAATTCCTCAGGAAAGACATAAGCAAATTCATGGACAACACCAATCTTGTCAAGCCGTGGTTGCTCCTTGTCCTCAACAGTCATATATGCGAGGAATGCGTTACACCCTCGTGCATAAAATCGTGCCGCCTTCATAGCAGAAATGATGCATGTACCTGACTAATCTTTCCTACCCTGGAACACTATTTCTGATAGCCCAATAGTTGGCTAACCAATCTATTCCAAGAATAATATCGTAGTCTACCATGTCTAGTAAGGTGAAGTCAGTGTCCATACTCACGCCTGATATCTCTACAGGTATTTGTCTAAGATATTCTGTGGTCTCTACTGTCTCTCCACAGGTGTCATAATATCTAATCCAAATGCTAATTTGTGCATACATACATCAAGTCAAGATGCAAAAATACATGATATAGAAGAATGTGTAGACCCTGTGTCAAAAAGAACCTTGGCATGTCTATCTAAGACTAGAAGAGTACCTTCAACGACTTGGTGTGATGCCTGAGCCTATCCTCACATGATGGCAAATACTCATCCCTGGCTACGTGATGCGGTAACTGTCTCTGTACCCATCTCAGTCTGCCTCTCTCTCTGCCCCTTAGGACAGTCCTTAATGAAGTGGCTGACATCTCCGCAGTTGAAACACCTATATGGCTGTCTCTGGAAAGGTGCATGGTGCTGTCGCTATGGTTGGGGCTGCCTCTATTACTGTGGCCTGTCAAATCTATTACACCCTCGCCCAGGGTGCCAACCCTTACACCTATCACATCTCTTCCTCTCTGTATCTCTCTTAAACTTGGCCTGCGGTGGATGACCTAATGCACCATGTGTCTGCATAGGACCAAATGGTCTCTTGCCCTTAAAGGGCTGGTACACCCCCCCTCTAGTCTTGAGAGAGTTATTCTCATGCATGGAAGCCATGTCAGCAGCATCTCGCATAGAAATGGGTCGCGAAGAAATCACCCGATCTCTCAGCCAAGGTGTCAACCCATCCACAAATCTATCGGTTGCCTCTATGTCTGAGGCCAGCGCGTGAGGTGCAAATCTCCTCAGTAGTGTAAATCAGTTAAAATACTACTGAACCATCATGTCTCTCTGCTCCAAGGTGGCAAACTCTTTCTTCAATGACTGCAATGCATGGGGAGGAAAGTACTGAGTGTCGAAAGCCTGTTTAAAGGTTGCCCATGTCATCGTCTTGGTCAGATCTGGTCGAGTGAGTGTAAAGGTCTGCTACCAAAAGCCTACCTCACCCTTCAGTAGGTAGGAGGCTACTCTAACTTGATCCTCTGGTGAGATCTTCATAGCGTCAAATGTCCTTTCAACCTCAAATAACCATCGCTCGGCCTCCTCCATGTTACCATCGCCATAAAAGGATTTCACCATCTTTTGAAATCTCTCTAATAGCTTATCTGTCTTCTTAGAGTCACTAGTAGCATTGCCCTCAATGGTCTTAGGTGCTGGTGGTTCCTATACTGGTTGGGAGGAATGAACTAACGAAACCATGGGTGCCACCTGAGGTAGTGGAATAGGGCTAGGGTTAGCAGCATGAACAGTAGTCCTAACCTGCTGTTGTATGAGTGGTACTAGCCTTGACATTAATCAATTCAATAACTCGGCATCTCTATCCCCTTGACTAGAGGACTCAGCAGGTGGGGCAACGCGTGTAGTAGGGGTAGACCTTGTCCTTCTTCGAGGAGCCATCTGTCAAAAGTTTTAAATATCACTAAGTGTAAGTTCCTCACTCATAGTTCCTCTCTCTACAATAATTTATGGACTGTTACTCACATATAAATGGACATTTGCAAGGATTATGATGGACTACACTGAGCTCTAATACCAACTTGTAACACCCCGGGCTTTGAAGACTTTTTATTTTATTTTATAATAATAGCATTTTTAATAAGAGCATTTGGGATCCCATGAGAAAAGTTTTATTTATCATTTTACTAAAACATCTCTTAAAACTCCAGGTGTTAGTTTTCCTTTCTCAAAATGGCATATATATAATTTAAAACATAAATAAATTTTTATGATAATAAATTTAAAACAATACGCGTATCAATCAACGCCAAATGAATAGGCGCCTTTATTTTGAATCAAATAAATATCCAAAACACAATAATAATATGGCCCAAGGTCTATCCATCATAACATCCCATATAAATGTCCAACATATGTCTAAACATCTCAATCAAATCCAAAATATAAAGTATATAGTCCATAATTAAATTCAATTGATAATCCTGTTTATTGACTCACATCACTATCTAAAATTCTAGGAAAAAGGATCTTCCGCAGCTCTCACGATTTCTCAACAGCCTTTCCTTTCCTATTATCATGCTCGAGATCTAAGGCATTGCAAAACAAAGCAATGCCTCAGCAAGCTATCGCTTGTGTAGGTACATAGACAATTAATGTAATAAAATGAAAGAAATGAATTACAGAACTGGTAAAATAAAAAGTCTATCATCTATGAAGATAGCGGTATCATAAATCATGCCAACATAAATGCCAATTTATTCCATATGCTAAAACATGCATTTCACAGAGTTAAATCATGACATGAATAAATGTAAATGAGCATACAATAAGAATAAGGGTACCCTAAGGTAATGGGTCCCACAACATCGCACTAATATCACTGATTATGAGTACTCATAGCCAACCTCTGAGTGTCGTCACACCCAGGCATACCATCCACAACCATGCTCATCATACATGCACACATAATAAGCATATGGCTCACCATGCCATAGTGGCAACCCTCCATGGGTCTCAACCACCGCCGCTCTTCGTCGACACCATAACGGGAGACTTAGCATCTGTCCCCATGGAAAGGCCCAGACCGTTAGTGTGGACTATCCATGTTACCAAACCCCTATCGAATGTCATCAATGGGCAAGTGTTTATCATATCACAATATCATCACATCACAATCTCAGAGGGTGGGTGGCTGGCCTTATCCCTCCTAGCATGACGCCCACTGGGTGAGAGCACTCATCATCAATTATAAAAACATAGAAAATCATATGTATATGCTAAAACTCAAGAGCACTCGTAGCTCGTAATCCCCAAGACACACCCCTCATCCTGGGGTTAGCTTATAAAAGGACCAGCTAACAAGCCTCTATTCTTATTTCCATGCCAATCCATTCATTTCCAATATATAATAAAAAAGAAGTCTCTATTAAAGCATAATTAATTAATATCACGCTCATAAAAACATTTGCCATGAGTTTATTCAATAAAAGATTTCAATTTATAATAATCATAATGTACTCAAAGTCTCATGAAATCAACGACAAATAATAAATGCAATTTAAAACACAATCACGCATGATGCTATGTTTATGCATGCCCTTAACTGGTATGTTCAAGTGCACCTGTACATGTCACATCACTATTTTAAAAATTTTCTAAATTAAAAGTGATCATTTATAAGTTTTTAGGTTAAAACTAGGTTCGCGTCATCAATACGGTCACAACGCCTCTTTCATATTGTGATTTGGACTCCTATAGCTCCCAAAAATCAAGTTTTAAGTGCATATATACGTAAATGGGGCCTGACCGACCTCCATAAGGGGGTTGTACCGGCGGCGTTGGTTTACGCTGGTTTATACCGACGTAAACCGGTGTCATGAAGATGCCCTCCATTGAGAAGCATAATGAGGACGCGCTGTGTGCGTCCTCGGTACCGTGATGCATCGACGTGCGCGTCATAGTTGCCAGGACGCTGCACGTCCCGACTTCCCGAGACAGCGCACGCCGTCTCCGTGTGCGCGCGCGACGTCGACTTTCGTTCGATGTCTTCATTGGGGTGTCCTGCTAGGCATCCCGGCGTCAGCACCAGGGCGTTGACGCGATCGCTGCCGCCGGAGAAGACAATCGAATTCCAGTCTTCTCCAGCAAGTCCACAAGCATCCAAATCTTGCAATTTTTGCGCCGTTTTTCTCAGAATTTTTCCTAGATTTCATTTCCACCCTCCTTTTGCATTGATTTTTCCAAAAACTATGTTTTTTTAAGTGGTTTTTCCCAAGTTCCTAAAAACTTCCCTAGGTACTAGTTTTCACGTTTTCACATTTTCTGGAGAACCCAACTGTTGGATCTCTCCCAAATTTAAAGGGTTTGATCTTGGGTCTCTCATGCACTAGATGGATGGTCCAATTTGCAAACAGATGTAGTTTCATCCATAAAATCACACTCCAACAGTAGCATGCACAGGGTTCCCAGGAAAAACGTGATTTTTCTTGATTTTTCAAGCATTTCCTATTTTGTATTTCTATTATATTTATACCTATAAAATATAAAAATTGAGGGCTTAGAGCTTACTTGATTTGCTGGCCGTTGATGGATGTTGCCGAAGTTCCACTTGCCAAAAAACTTGAATTTTTTCCGAGCTAGGGTTTAGAGTAAAACTCAGTGAAAAACGGCAGGGTGGAGTGTTTTGGCACCTAAGGGGGGAAAGATATAGGCCTTAGAGTCCAAGGGGAAGAGAAACTCTTCCCTTCACGCCTCTTTCTGCTGGTTTCTCTGGCGATTTTGCGTGATCCGGTAGAGGCGTGTAGAAGAAGGGGGTTGCCGTTATCAATTCGGCCCCCTATGTTTATGTTTCTGCCAAATGACTAAAATGCCCCTATAACTTCAACGGCTCCTAACTCCCTCATTTGAGCTCCGTTTTCTGCGTTCTTTGTGGCGTTGGAATCCTATCAACAAGCACTTTCAAATTCTTAAGTTTTCAGTATCAAATTCCATCTATAAATTTTTAATTTAATTTATTTAACAAATTCTTAATTTATACCAAAAATTAAGGATATTACACCTTGTCACTTGTAGAAGTTACTGAACTCATAATATTTATGTTTTTAATTTCATTTATGTAAATTAATTGGTAAAATCTATAGTAACCACCTTAGATCATGATCAAGATGTCTTTATAATGGAAATCTAAACCGATAGATGGGTTCAAAAAGTCTCAAAAACCTAGGGATCATGATCATAGTAAAATTTATATATCTCTAGATCAAGTAATTAAACAAAAATAGTAAGATCAAATATCAACCCCTAAAACGGGCTAAAATCCAAAAATCCAAATTTTGATCTCAATTTAACTCCAAATTGAGATCGAAAAGTTGGGTTGGATTTCTATTAATGAGAAGAACCCTCTAAACCAACAAAATCATAAATCCAATTCATGAAAATTTCTATAATTAAGTAGATAAGGATACTAACATCCTTGATCTACAAGATCTGCGATGATCAAACCATTCAAATCATGATGGATGATGATATAATAATATACTAACTTAAATAAATGGGGTAGATGTAATTGAATAGGGAGATCTTAAGAGATCTAGCCTTAAAAGTAGTAAAATCCATAAAAATAAATGGAAATCTCCTTAATCAATTTGATCAAGGAGGATTGGACAGTATGAATGTAATTAGATGATGGCATAAAGTTAATATCATATGGATTGATGGACTTGATGATGATAATTTAGGATAGATTAAGATCTATCCCCTTAATGTTGGAAAAAGGACTTAAGATCTTCTTGATCGGTTGAATCAAGATGGATTAGATCATTTGATGAGATGCATCAATGATCTAGTGATAAAATCACATTAAAAAAATGTATTAGATCTAAAGGAAAATGAAATATCAAGATCTAAATCCTAAAAGAGATGAAAAATGAATAAAAACCAACTATGACTATTGGATCATGATGAACAGTTATGGCATGTTAATAATAGATTTAATTGTTAGATTTAATTATTTATTTATTTATGCTTTAATGCTTATATTATGAAAATTACATTAAAAGGACATTTATATGGAATGAATGACTTAATGCTAGTAAGGGATATAATTAGTAAGATAGTATAAGGAATATCATTTCCTTGGCCTAAACTAGGAGAATAATGAAACTCCATGAATGACATTTTAAATGTTCATGGATTTAATTAAAATCAACTAGAAAGAGTACTTAGGGTTAAAATGCTCATAGGAACCTTATGAAAGGTTAAGCAAAGGTCACTCTAGTGAATGCTGAACATGGTGGTTGAGGGGATTCTCTAATAGAGCCTCACTCTCCCCCTACCTTCTGTTGATGTTTGTGAGGTTTAAATGCCTCCTTACTTAAGGATTGAAGTAACCACTTTGTGTTCAACCATTCAGCTAGTAAGCCTTAGCCAATTCAAAATAAGAGGAGCTATCTAGGCTTAGGATGGAATAAACTATCTTCAACCAATAAAACATTAACTGGTTGAATGATAATAATAAGAGCATAAAAGGTTAGTAAATAATCTAATCCTAATAAAACTTTTAAGTAAAATAAGGATGATCAAACAAGATCCACAGGATCTTGAATGATCAAGAATAATAAAGAATCATAATGTCGTATTTTATTATGTATGTAGTAGAAAAATCTAGATGGAGAATCCAAACCCTTGATCAAACATGATTCAAGAAAAATTAGGGCATCCCTTATAGGAATACTTGTAGAAAGAATACTTGTATAGGGGAATAACTTTATACGTATGGTTTGAGAGATGTATGAATCAGTACCATGATGGGCAATGTGGAGTGAATACCACTTGAGGCATATGAATCAAGACCATGATACCACTTTGAGGTAGGTGGATGTACAACAATGTATTAAGAATTCATGTGTGTACTTACATGATCTTCTATATGGAATTATAGACCATCATGATATAAGTATACTTGGTACCTTAGCATAATAATGATCCAATCACATGATCCAACCTAGTGATCCAATTCAACTGATCCAATGATCTAATCAAATGATGAGAAATTAATGAGATGTGTAGACTAAGGAAACCCTAAGAATAGGGCATAGAAATACTCCAGCCTTAGTTAAATAGACACATCGTCTGATATGTACAATGTATTTTACATACAAGCATGGTGGCTTGTGATTTGGTTTTACATAGTCCTAGGACTGGGGATGCTATGCTAGGGAAGTTATGAGGGTTTGGCCACCCGCTTCCTGAAATTTATATGATGGATACCATGCCCAAAGAGAGGCTAAATGTCAGGTGGGGCAATCATGGGAAGGCCACCACTGTGACAGCCATGGTCCTCCACATGCGAACATGGATTTTGTTATTTCCACAGTTGGTATCATTGGATTATTATGCAATTATTCGGGCGAGATGTACTGATTGAGACTACGGTTTAGGAGTCCTTGAGTATTTTGCATTATGATGCACATATGATAGGCATGGTATAATTCCATGGCATGATGAGGTGCCACTACATGAGTTCCTAGAAAGAAAATTCTAGTATGAGAATTGGACAAATATTGATCCTCTAAGTGGGAGTATAGCTAGGGAAAGGAACAAATTTTGAGCATTTTCACTATTTTAATGGATTTACCTATGCTACATAAATAATGTATATACTCTATGTTGAGATAATCCATGAGTAGGTAACCATGATAGAATAATAACTGAGGTATGTATTCTTATATTAGTGAAGTAGTATATTTTTGTATCCCCTACCAAGCATAGCTTGTTGAGATATTGTAAATGTTTGAATGTTTATAATATCTCAGATACAGGGAAGGAGACTTAAGGAAGTAAGGCTTGAAGACTCAGAAGCTGCAAGACTGATCAAGGTACTTCCCTTGAAGATTGTGTAATCTGGTTA
Source organism: Warburgia ugandensis (assembly GCA_035236585.1). Lineage (NCBI taxonomy): Eukaryota > Viridiplantae > Streptophyta > Magnoliopsida > Canellales > Canellaceae > Warburgia > Warburgia ugandensis. The sequence goes on along the minus strand of CP141131.1, from coordinate 83,051,137 downwards.
TGTACTTTGTAATTTGGATTGTATTTGGACAAAGGATTGTAATTGTAATACAGGGGCTGTGTGAGATTGAACTACTGGATGATTCCTAGTATTCAATAAAAATTTATTTTATACAAAATGTCTATGTGTATTATGTACATTGAGGTAAGACTTGGGTTTTGGTACAAAAAAAATTAAAAGAAAAGAATTTTCGCTGCATTGTTTGCAAATTTTTTTACCATTAAGGGCCCAGCTTTTAAAAAAAAATGTATTACAAAATGTGTTACAAAACCCGAGTCATCACAGCATGCGTTGTGATTTCTTTTATGAAGTATTTTTAAGATAGATGTGGATGGATAATGATGAATTTGAATGTTTTATACCCATTGTGGAAGTGAATGTATTAGGTGTTATATTATAAAGTATCAGATGTATCAAGATAGATTTGAATGTTGTAGTTTTCACGTGTATAAAAAATGTAAGAAGTATTAGAGGTGTATCAAGATAGATGTGGATGTTGTAGTATTCATATCTATAAATATTGTAAGAAGTATTAAGTGTTATATTGAATGTATATAGGTGGTGGGGCTCAAAATGCCATAAATGAAAAAAACAAAAATATATTTTTGAAGTCATTTAGGTAAGCAACTTTAAAAGTCCCATAATTTTAAAGTTTTTTGTTTAAACAACTTCAAAATTCCTTGATTTTTAAAGTCAATTATATAAAAGACTTTAAAAGTTATTGACTTTCCAAGGCTCGATAGAAGTTTTATTTTTAATCGACTTCTATTATCATTTTTTGTTGACTTTAAAAGCTTCCTGTGTACCAATGATGTCACCCTACTGCCTGGTCTATGGAAAGGCCTGTCACTTACTAGTAGAGCTAGAGCACAAGGCATATTAGGCTATCAAAATTTTCAATTTTGACTTAGATACTACTGGGACCCACTAAAAAATCCAACACAATGAGTTGGAAGAATTGAGAAAGGATGCATATGACTATTCATGATTATACAAAGACTGAATGACGATTACACATGATAGCTAAAACTTAAGAAAATAATTCATGCCTAGACAAAAGGTCTTATTGTATAACTCTAGATTGCATCTCTTCCTAGACAAACTTAGATCTAGATGGACCAAACCTTACATTATACATACAGTCTATCCTCATGGGGCCATCGAGATTGAGAAGGTTGGAGAGACCCAAAAAGTAAATGGTCTGAGGTTAAAACCTTTCCTACAACTACCTAACCTAGGAATTGAAGAGACACTTTTAGAGGCACCTCATTATTATGACCCTCCTTAGAATTTTCTAGGAACCCTTGCAAATCATTATCCATGTACTCATCATTATGTTTGGCTAAAGACATAAAACTTAGTGCTACCTAGGAGGCAACCCAACTGTTTTTCAAAACCCAATTTTCTACATCTTTACATTTTTATATAGAGTCCTATGTTTTCAAACATTGGGTACAATGTTTCATTTATGTTGAGAGGGTGTAGATATACATAGAGGTTTTGTCTGAAGTTAATCAATGTTTCATTGTTTCATTGTTTACTTTTAATGTCCTAATTCAATCCATCTCCCTTTCTTTGTCTGAAGTTAATCAATTTAAATACAATCCAATCTATTGCAAATCTATGAGATTGTTTAGCAGATTGACCTCGCTTATAGGAAAATACTACATTGGTTCATGCGCTTGCAAGTAATTTTAAAGGAAAATCAGCTATCAATACACATCCTCTACAATCCATCCTTCTTTTGTACAGGAATGGCAGGAACTATACAAGGATTCTTTCTTTCTCAAGCCAAACCTTTAGCCAATGACTCATCAGTATGCCTTTGAAGTTCTTCATGCTCTTTGGGGTTCATTTGATTTGTGGCATAATTCGAAAGTATAGATCCAAGAACGAAGTCAAAGCAATATTGTATATCTCTAATAGGAGGTAAGCCATTAGAAATTTCTTCAAAAAATACATCTTGAAACACTTTAAGAAATTGTTGTACAATCGATGGTTGGTTGTGATTTTAGATTCATCATCCACCATACTAATGGAATGTGCATCATTTAAAACTTTTAGAAACAAATCAATTTTTTGTTTACTGCTTTAAAAGAATTAGATATGATATTTTAGAGAGATCTCAGGTTTTATTACAAAGTAAAGAGTAGAGACATGAATATGTAGAGGGATAATGGGATTATGAAGTATTGGAATTACATTGTCAATTATTATGCTTCTTGAATCCCCTACCAAGCATTGCTTGCTGAGATATTGTAAATGTTGCAATATCTCAGATACAGGGAAGGAGAGTTAGGAGCTGAAGATGATAGAAGACTTGAAGAGAATAATCTTCAAGGTATACCCTTGAAGACATGTATTTTTCTTTGTTGAGAGTTTTATTGTATGGTGAGCTTGAGTTTTGGATTATGTAATTTGGACAAGTATTGTAATAGATTTGGCTGTACTGTGAACCACTAGATGGATCCTGGAATTTAATAAAAGTATACTCCTTCAATGGAAATTTATTTTATACACAAATTGTACTTATGTTATGTATGAAGTGGTGACTTGGGTTTTCAAAACAAGTTCTAAAGAAAAGAAATTTTGCTGCTTTGTTTTGCGAAAAAATTTTACACTCTTAAGGGCCCTGCCTGTCAAAATACTTTACAAATCATGTTACAAAAACCTGGGTCATCACAAGTTCTTTCCCACCTTTCCAATTTTATTCATTCCCATTTCCTTTACTCTTCTTGCCAGCCAACTACCATCTAATTAGGTGGGTGAAGAGCCACTTTCCTTCTTAGGAAAATGATGCCTCCCCCCTTCCTAATTAGGTAACTAGCCCATCATGATTCTCTCTCTCTCTCTCTCTCTCTCTCTCTCTCTCTCTCTCTCTCTCTCTCTCTCTCTCTCTCTCTCTCTCTCTCTCTCTCTCTCCCTTTCCTAAGTTAGGAACCCACTCATCTATATACCCCTATGGGTCATATGAATCTTTCAAGTAGAGATGGGTGCAACATCTTGAAATCAAGCTCTCCTTTGGTGTTATTTGCTACTAGACTTTGGGATTGCCTAGATGCTTTACTTCTGTTCATCTTCTATTTTTTCTCTTGCTTATTTTCTCTCCAATTCAGGTTAGTAACTTAGTTGTTTTGCTTTAGTTCTGTTGCTTGTAGTTTTCATTGTTTTGTTCGTCAAAGTCCATGCTATCTTTCCTAGCCCCAAGCCTTTTCTTTCGTACTACAATTGTATAGTTTTTATTTGTTATTAAATCAAGAAACAAGTTATTTATTCTTTGGTAGTGACAGCTAAGAGAATAGCTAGCTTAAATCCTTGATTTCCCCACTTCAATTTCACATTTTCTACCTCTTTTTCCCTTATCACCTAGTTAGCCTTCCTTTCTCTTGAATTCATTTCTAGGATTTCTTTGCATGTCATCATACTTTAGTTTTTTTAGTATTATATTGATTTTTGGTGTCATTTACACAAGATTTCATGCTAAAGAATTAGATGCAATTTCCAGCTACAAAACATGTATTATGCAAATAGTTTTTAGTGCAATTTGGAGATGATTCAATAAAGTTTTGTGGGAATTCTTCTTATGTATTGTTTATTTCGTCAATGTACTTAAGATATGGGTTGTTTCCTTGCATAAAAGTTATGATTTAGTTCTAATTTATTTATTTTTTAGTTAAGGTTCTTAAGTACTAAAATCTTGAAATTATTTTCTCCTTAACTTTGTGCTTTATTTCTTGCCACCAAAGCACCTCCTTTTCTTGAGTCCTAAAGTACCCATTTAGATTTTCATGTTTTTTATTCAATACTAGAACCATCAAATCTTGTCATCTTTAAGGCCATAGAACCATGCCCACAGTCATAATACCATGCACATGGTACTAAGTCCCATTATATTTAGTCTTTGATTAATTTAGTTTGTTGAATCTTGTTTAATAGTATCCAAATTAGTTGTTTGAATGTTGTTTTAGGTTTAGAAAGTTTCCTTTTTATTTTTAGAAAGTTCTATTTTTAGCAAGTTTAGTTTAGGAAAGTGCTAAATTCGAAAAGTTTCCTTTTTAGGTAATTTCCTTAAGTTTAATTTCTTAGTTTGAATCTTTCTAATTCTTTGTAGTTTCTTTACTTTCTTACTTATTAATTAGTTAAATTTCCAATTCCATTTTCTTAGTTTAAGTTTCCTTTACTTTCAATTCTAGATTAGGAAAGTTTCCATTTTTACTAGTTGTCTTCAGTTAGTTACTTACTGTAATTTATGCTTGACTTACTATTGTTTCCTTATTTAAAAGCATGTTAATTAGGTAAGTTTCCATTTTCATTGTTTTATTTTAATTTAGGAAAGATTCCTTTAGTTCTAGTTCATAATTTTGTGCATGTTTACATTCTTGTTTACTTTTAATGTCCTAATTCAATCCATTTCCCTTTCTTTGTCTGAAGTTAATCAATTTAAATACAATCCAATCTATTGCAAATCTATGAGATTGTTTAGCAGATTGACCTCGCTTATAGGAAAATACTACATTGGTTCGTGTGCTTGCAAGTAATTTTAAAGGAAAATCAGCTATCAATACACATTCTCTACAATCCATCCTTCTTTTGCACAGGAATGGCAGGAACAATACAAGGATTCTTTCTTTCTCAAGCCAAACCTTTAGCCAATGACTCATTAGTATGCCTTCGAAGTTCTTCATGCTCTTTGGGGTTCATTTGATATGTGGCATAATTAGGAAGTATAGATCCAAGAATGAAGTCAAAGCAATATTGTATATCTCTAATAGGAGGTAAGCCATTAGAAATTTCTTCAAAAAATACATCTTGAAACACTTTAAGAAACTGTTGTACAATCGATGGTTGGTTGTTATTTTAGATTCATCATCCACCATATTAATGGAATGTGCATCATTTAAAACTTTTAGAAACAAATCAATTTTTTGTTTACTGCTTTAAAAGAATTAGATATGATATTTTAGAGAGATCTCAGGTTTTAAGGGTTACCAAATAATTATCTCACCTTTGAAAAGAAATGAGCAAGTATTCTTAAAGCCATCACATTATACTTTTATGTCATATTTCCATGGGCATCACTACAATAAATGGCATGCATCCAATGGAATAACATCACAACATACTTATATTATACATGTTTCGAATAGAGAAAGAGACTAGGCATTTACAAGTTACCTTAATTTGATGTCCCTTATCTAGCCACTTTAATTTGTGGGGCTAATAATGAGGCTCCACTTTCAACTTCAACTTGTTCACTAGTTTTGTAGAAGCAACATTCTCACCATCCTTTAGTAACAAATTTTTGTGAGCTTGAGACAATCTTCTCACCATCCTTCTTTCACATCATGGTGCACTTAATAATGCACCTCATTAATGATGTTAGACTCTGTGGGCTAGTGTACTTGTGATGATTGTACCCATTTGAGAGGTATAAGAAAATTTTAAAAGGATATGTAAAAAATCATAATCGATCAGAGGGGTGTATAGCTGAATACTATTAGAATCTTAAGAAAGAAATGATTAATTGGATATCATGATCCCAAAGTTGGTGAACCTCTTTCGAATGGTCGTGTATCGATTGTTGACCATAAAGAGCGAGACCATGTGCACCTTTATGTCTTGATGAAATACACCAATACAGTAAGTACATTGATCATGCATAGTCAACTCTCTCAATCTCTCATTGTATTCACTTTTCCTTTGTTTTATAAATGTGTAAAAGTTAACTATTAATGGTTATGTTCACTTTAATCTCTCCATTAATTTGTATGTATAATGAGGACATGGACTTCCAGAAAGTGAACTATCCTAGTTACACAAAAAAACAGAAGTGTCTATAATTTGAGCACTGTCATACTTTCAATAGTTGGCTTTGTGAGAAGGTAAAATGAAAAAATTTGCGTTTCTTACAAATTGCATACTATATATTATGCTTAATTACAACAATCATATCCCTCTTAATATATATACATAGGTTCAAGATCATCGAAACATTCCAGGCAATGATATATCTAAATCCTTGGGATAAATGGCAATGGAACCATGATCAAAAGTAATAAAATATGCTAGTTATACCATGAATGGTTGTTGCTATTACACAAAAGACCACAACAACTCAAGAGCACAACAAAACAGCATGTTTATCTTAGTTGTCAATGCTACATTCTCTTCCATTTCAAAGGATAATAGACTAATAGTGGCGAATGATACTTATTATGGGGTTATAAGTGAGATATGGGCTTTGGATTATACTTGCATAATTATGGTTGTGTTTAAGTGCGACTGGGTGGAACACAACAAAGACAATATCAAAATTGATGACCTTCGATTGACATTGGTTGACCTCAACATGATTGATTATAAAATTTATTAGTTTATTTTGACATCTCAAGCAAAACAAGTATTTTATGTGCAAGAAGGACGTGAAAAGAGATGGTCAATTGTTTTATAAGCATCCACAAGGGATTTTTATTATGAACATGACCTAGGCGATGCTGTAATAGATTACCCTTGCATTACCAAAACAATTTGGTGTAGCTTTAATAATACTAGCAAGTGATACTACAATAGATTACCCTTGTATTAATGTTATGAACTAACACTAGAAGACACTTTTTGAGGTTTAGAGAATATATTAGTAACCAAAAAATGTTTCAAACATAGTTTCAAGCATGTCCATTCTCCCACCCAAAGACTAAATATTGTTTACCACAGAGTTAAGCTTATAAAACATGTTTGATGGTACTCCAACTTCATACAAGCCTCCTTTGTTTTGTAGTAGGGAATGTCTCTCTCTCCTATGAGAATAATCCATATGGTGGGAATAATTAGCTAAAGTTTGAAAAAATTCTAAGGCCTCAACTTCACTTTTCATCATAAGGGCCCCTCCACTAGCTATATCTACCATCTATTTATTTTGAGGTGTCAATGCCTCATAAAAGTACTAAACTCAAAACCAAAGTGGGGACACTTTTGTAGTAATTCATCCCATCTCTCCCAATAGTCATAATATTGCTCATCTCTCCCTGTTGGAAATTAATGATCTCCCTACAAAGGGCATTGGTTTTATGGACAAGAAAGGACTTGTTCAGAAAAATTTTAGACAATTGGCCCCATGTGCCAATGGAACTCACCTCTAAAGAGTTTAGTCATGATTTGACCGTATAGTTTAATAAAAAAAAAGGAATAACCAAAGTTTAACAGAATCATCTATGACTATATGGTACTTGAATGTAGCACAATTATCAAGAAATTCCTTAATATATAAGTAAGGTCTTCTCTCTCACGACCATAGAAAAATGGGAGCAACTTTATGAATTCAAGGTTAAGCTCAAAGTAGTTTGCATTGGTAGGTGGCAATGTGATGTATGATCGAGTATTGAATTGGAGTAGTGCAAAAAATCTCTCATAGCCTTATGCTCAACTACTGTAGGTAGTTCAGCCATGGGGTTAGGAACTTGGTTTCTTAACCCTTGTTTATGAGTACGTTCAACCTCAGGATCTAATGGTACTAACTTAGTGTTCTGACATAGACGTCCTTGCATGCATTATAATGAAACCTAAATAAATGATGCAAGCTAAATCTAAATGTGACTCCTAAATCTATATGATAATCAAGCAAACAAATCATAATGCTAAAGAGATGTGTTGATCTTTGTTAATCTGTGAGGCTGTAGTTTTTAGCTTAAAGCTAAAAAACACCACCTTTAATAGATATATAATGCAAACTACTTAATGGATCAAATAAAAAACATGAAAAGCTAAATGGGTTCCCAAGGAATTAAGCAAATAAGTTGTTTAGATGGTTGGAAGCAAAGCACAAATTAAAGGGAGAAAAATTCCAGATTTCAACTACTTAAAAACATCAAACAAATTAAACATAAGAAAGCAATTGAAACCACAACTTTTATGTAAGGAAACAGCCCAGATCTAAAGTACTTGATGCAAGAAACATTCCATGGCAAGAATTCTCACAATGAATTTCATTAAATCAACTTCAAATTACACCCAAAACTAGGTGCATATACATGTTCAAAAGCAAGAAGTTGAGCCCAATTCTTAGAAATAAATTTGAGAGAAAAGAAGGCTAAAAGGGTAAATGAAGGCAAGGAAATTGACATAAAACTAACGTGGGAATAAGGTGAAAAATGTGAATTTCAAGGGGGAAACTCAAGGTTATAAGTTATTTCTTCTCTTGGTTGTCACTACTACAGAAGAACTAACTTAAATCTTGAGGGAATAAGCAAAGTAAACTGATGGAATGGCTGCAAAGAAGATAGGAGAAGCCAGATGGAAAGAAGGGTGTAAAACTAGAATGCAAAACAAGTGAAACTAAACCAAGGAAAACTAAACCAAAGAAAGCAAACTACTGACCTGATTATGAGAGAAATTAACTAAGACAATAACTAGAAAACCAAAGGAAGAAAAATACCAAAGATGTCCCAAGGTCCAAGCAATTAAGCACCAAAAGAAGAATTATGTTTCAAGGTGTCTCACCCACCTCTACTTGGAAAATTTGGGTGAACCATGGGTGAATATATAGATGAGAGGGTTCCTAACTTAGGAAAGAGTGAATCCATGAGGAACGTGGCCCTAAGGTTAGGGTATTGGATGAGGAAGGTTTGTAGGAGGAAATTTAGGTAGGAATGAAGTCATAAAGATGACACAAGAGAGATAGGATGGTGGCTCCTTCCTTGACTTTAAAACATGGAACACTAGATGAATGGTGGATTAGGGATGGGAAATGGGTTAGAAAAGTGGATTTTTCTCTCTTGATGGATCCCTTAATGCATGATCATCTTGCCTTTTACATTAATATCGCAAAATCCCTTAAAAATAATAGTTTTAACATAGGAAAGTTGCTTGAATTGATTCTCCAATCTTGCAACTCCATGTCGCACTCCTCCTTAGCTTAGTGGCTCATTCCTTTGTGGCTTAAGTGTCTTTAATATTTGGCTTCAAGACTTGAGTAGCTCATATGGCTTATCACCCTTTTTCATGGCTTAGGTGGCTTGAATGGCTCCCAAGCAAAAGTGGTGAAAATGCACGGCTTGGGCTTGGGTCCATTTCTCTTCACCTTTTTCTTCTCCAATTGCTTCTTTACATGCCTTAGGATAGTATTGAGTCCTCACCACACCTTGGATTGATGACCTTTTAGGTTTTGGCTTACTTAGGTTTCCTAATTAGACTAGGAAACCACATGAATGGGCTCAATTCATATCATGATCAAACTCATCCTTTGGATTACCTTCTCAACACCTACAAAATAAGAAAAAGTGAATTAAATCATAAAAAATTATGTTCATTCACATACTTACTCTAAATTCACTTTTGAACTTGCAAAATATCAAACTTTTGAATTTTTAGGTTAGAAATGCATGTATTACAAAATTTTGGACAAAAACCCTAATTTAACATTATAAGTTATAACACATGGACTACTAATCAGGTACTTCTTATACAAAATTAAACACTTATCAATAGGCCTCCAGTGGATTGAAGGTAGACAATTGTGGAAAAACTTCTGATATTAAATCTTCAATCATGTTGTAAGAGTCATTAAGATCGAATTATTGATTATTGACATTGAAAACATTGAGCTCAACTTTCATATTGTCAAAGGATAATTGTAATATACCATTTCTACAATTCATGATTGCATTGACCATTGCAAAAAATGGACATACAAGAACAACTGAGATCTAACTACTAGAGTCTGACATAGGTTGGGTATCTAGTACAATGAAATCTACACAAAAATAAAATTGGTGTACCTGTATTATCACATCCTCAAGTATACCACATGGAATTTTAACTTATCTATCTACTAGCTACAATGTGGTATTGGTTGGATTAAGATCGCAGAGCCCTAGTTCTTCATAGATAGAAAATGGCAACAAATTTACATGAGCACCAAAATCTAGTAGTGCCCTATCTATGACATGATTTTCAATCACACAAGAAATGGTAGGACACCTTGGGTCTCTAACTTAGGAGGGGTTGGTGTTGTATTAAAGAGCTCACATGCTTGGTGAGAAAGACTTTCTTTTGCATATTAAGCTTTCTTATTTGCGTGCAAAGCTCTTTAAGAAACTTGGCATAAAGTGGAATATCCTTAATAGTATTGAGTAATGGATATTAATTTGTACATGTTTAAACACTTCCATTATCTCGTTGAAATTTGTTCCTTTATTAGCCTTGTGGAGTAATTGAGGGAATGAGGCTTTAAGTACATAGGGTGCCTCCACTATAGGCTTAGATGGAGTAGGAAATATCTATTTTTTCTCTTTATCTTGGGCTTTAGTTAGTTTACTCTATATTTTCTTTAGTCATTTCCTCTGTCTGCCATACTTTGTTATCATCCTGACAGCCACTCCTAAGGGTTGTGATAGACTTTGCTTCAGCATAGGGTCTATGGTTATGAGAACTAGACTCTATTTCTAATTAGCCCTTAGGGTTTGGAATAGGCTGACTAACAAACTTTCCTTTCTCTCTTTCACTTAAGGAAGCAAAAAATTGATCCATTGTATATTCCAACTTTGCAATATTTTTGAGAGTTGGCATGCTGAGTTTTCTTAGTCACATTCTAGAATTGCATAGAATTCTGCATGAATAAATTTAAAGTTTCCTCCTCAGAAGGTGTTCTTAGTTGTAGTGGAAATTGCTGAGGAATTGACTGTTGTGGGACTTGAGCATGTGGAAAGGTTTGAGGATGGAGAATCCCCAGTGGACCCCCTTGGTATTATTCTTAGACCATGAAAAATTTGGATGCCTAGCCATCCTGGATTGTACATCTAAGAATAAGGATTATTTCTACTGAGGTTATGATATACATTCACCTATTTTAAAAGATGTTCTATGTACACTTGTTTTGATGGACAAGCCATAGTTAAATGGGCTGGGCTAGAACAAATAGCACAAGCCTCTTATGGAGGTTTACAGTATTTATTAGTAGCCGACAAAGTTTCAAACATAGTTTTAAGGTTGCCCATTCTCCCACCCAAAGGCTCAATTGTGTTTGCTATAGAGTGAAGCTTATAAGTCGTGTTTAATGGTATGCCAACTTCATATAGGCCTCATTTCTTTTGGGATAGGGCATGTTTCTCTCTCCAATGAGAATAATCCTTAGGCTGTGAATTATCAACTAAAGTTTGGAAAATTTCCAAGGCCTCAATTTCACTTTTCATCACAAGGGCTCCTGCACTAGCTACCATCTGTTTATTATGAGGCGTCAATGCCTCATAAAAGTACTAAAATTGCTGCTATTTTTCAAAACCACAGTGGGGACACTTCTTCCATCTCTCCCAACATTCATAGTGTTGCTCACCATATCTTTATTGGAAATTAATGATCTCCCTACAAAGGGCATTGGTTTTATGAACAGCAAAGAACATATTCAAAAACTTTTTAAACAATTGGTGTCATGTGTCAATGGAACCCACCTGTAAAGAGTTTATCCATGATTTGACCTTATACTTTAACAAGAATGAAATAATCTAAGTCTAATAGAATCATTTGTGACATTACAGTACTTGAATGTAGCACAAATGTCAAGGAATTCCTTGATATATAAGTAAGGATCCTCTCTATCACTACCATAGAAACATGGGAGCAACTATATGACTCCAAGTTTAGGCTCAAAGTAGTCTGCATTGGTAGGTGGCAATGTGATGCGATGGAGTATTCAATTGGAGTGGTGCATAGAAATCTTTCATTACCTTATGCTCTACTACTACTGGAGGTTCAACCATCAGGTTAAGAACTTGATTTCTTAACCCTTGTTTATGAGTAAGTTCAACCTCAAGGTACTAACTCAATGTTATGAGATTGACGTCTTTGTGTGCACTGTAATGAAACCTAATTAAATTATGCAAGCTAAATCTAAATGTGACTCCTAAATCTATATGCTATGCAAGGAAATAATTTCTCATTCTAACGAGATGTCGTATTGATATTTGCTAAGCTATGAGGTTGTAGCTTTTAACCTAAAGCTAGATAGCTCCTCCTTTAATGTATACCTGATTATTGCTTACCAGTTAGGTCCTATCTAAGGTGGTTAATACAAGTTGTATAGAGGGAGGTATTTAGACCTCAACAACCATCAACAAAAGGCATAGGAAAATCAGTTGGATATTGGATACCAACTATAACCACAAAGTTCAAGAGCCATTAGAGTGACAATAGATCACCTCTTGCTACTTGATTTTAAATTAAGATTAACAGCTGAGATTGCAAGCATACAAGGAATTGATTTGATTTCCTAGGTGGGCTAAAGATCTTGTGATGAACTCTAGTTCTTAGCTTATGAGGGATCCTACGGGCCCTTACCAACATTTTGCTCCATCCACCATGAAGCAATAATTGTTCAATCCAAGTACAACAAAGCAAACTAATCCAACCTATATGTTATCCAACCAAGGGTTAGATAGGCGCAATCTAATCCAACAATCCTAAATAAGATGAATGACCCTAAACTATATGAATTGTTCTACTGTCCAATATGCAAACTACACTAAATGAAACTATACTAGAAACTAAAAGAGAGTGAAGAAGGCTTATAGTGAGGTTTTTAATGAAGATCAAGTTTAAGCCACCAAATCCCACACTTTCCCTATATTAATACAACCCTTTTACAATGAAATAAAGAAATTGCAAGTTACAATGGGGCCTTACTACAAGTTCGCTCAAAAAGGAAAAAACTTAATCTTGGAAAGCAATAAAATTTGATGAAGCCTTGGCCCATAGGATCGCCACCGCTCCTTTGTAAAATTCCCCTTGCACAAACAAGTAAGATGGATCAATTTATTAGGAATTAGGAAGATATGCAAAAGCAATGCAAAAAATCTAATGCATTATAAGACTATCACTAAACATAAACAATTTAAATAAAGATGCAACTACAAATTTAAATAGATGTTGAACCCACAAGGAATCTCACAGATTTGTATGTTGGATGGATCTTATCAAAGAGAGAGATTGAATTGATTTGAATTTAAACTATGAAAGTAAAATCCTGAAATTAGAAAATAAAATTAAAACTACACAATGGAATTAGAAACTTACCTAATTAACATGCATTCAACTAAAGAAAACTAATTTTGACTTAACTTAAGGAAACTAACAAAAATGAAACTTTCCCAAATTTACACTTTTCTAAACTAAAATTAGAAACTTTTAACAGTAGAAATTTCTAAAAACAAATTTAGAAACTTTCTAAAGCTAAACTAAGATGTAAAAAACTAAATATAAACTTCTAAAACTAAATTAAGCAAGATTCAAAGAGAAAAGTAACCTAGTACCACATGCATGATCCATGAATTATGTCATGGTTCACAAATTGAAAAACAACCAGATTTGATCCTTCAAATGCAAACTAACGTGAAGACAACTAATGAACTCAATAAACAACCTAAAAATATAAATGAATTCCTAAGGATTCAAGCCATTAAGGTGTTTAGATGGACGGAAATAAAGTATAAAGATTGAAGAGATAAATTTTCAGATTTCAAGTATGCAAGAATGTCAACTTAAATCAAGCATATAAAGCCAATGAAACAATAACTTTTATGAAAGATAACAACCTAGATCTAAAGTACCTTGATAATGGAAACATTCAATAATAAGAACCATCAAATAATATTTTTTGAATTAATACCAAATTACATCAAAATTTTGTGCATAAAATAAGTGTTTAAATATGAAAATTATGTAGGTAGCTAAGCCCTAAAACATAATATAAACAACAACAATAACTCACTCTAAAGCTTCCAATCTAAAGTACAATTACATGCAAAGAAAATTACAAAAGGCATTTAAGAGAAAAGAAGGCTAATAGGATGAACTACAGCAAGCAAAGTCCACTTTGAATGAGGAACATTAATAAAAAGGGAGGTGGATCTAGATCTAGGAGTTCAATTAGGAAAATTAGGTGGAAGATGAGGTGGAGTAATGATGTAATCATAATGACATGTCCCCCTTAATTAGGTGGTTAATTGAGGTTGGAATGGAGAGAGAGACAAAAAAAATGTTAGGAAAAAGATGAGGAAAATTTAGGGTTTTGATGTGCTTTGAATGTAGATAAATTTAGGGGTTTCCTATTTAGGAAACCACCTTAAGGAGCGTCCAAAAAAGGGAGAGGCATCACCTTCTAGAAAGGTAGCTCCCTCTCTAGGGTAAAATAGTGGAACCCTAAAATGGATGGAGGAAAAAGAATGTGAAGTGGAATTGGAAAGTGGGATTTTCTCTCTTAATGGGTCCACCAATGCATGATCATCTTAACTTTTACAAATATCTCTCAAAATCCCTTGAAAATCACACTTTTAACATAGGATAGTCACTTGAATTGGTGTTCCAACCGTGTGGCTCCATGTGGCATTCATCCATGGCTTGATGGCTCACTTTGATAGCTCATTCCTTTGTGGCTTAAGTGGCTTCAAGACTTGAGTAGCTTGGCTTCCTTAGGTTTACTAATTGGACTAGTAAACCTCATAAATAGCTTCAATTCTCATGCAAATGATGGAAATGCATGGATCATTTGAGTCACATGTTATTTCTTCCAATTACATTCTTATTTGCCTTAAGATAATTTTTAGGATGGGAGCTCTATCCCCTGCACCACCTATGAGCTAACCTCTTAGCTTGACCTATGAAAAACTTAACGAAGCACAATATAGCCCATTGGATCATCTTCTCACTTCCTATAAAAGAGTAAAAATCCTAATTAAATCCTAGATAATTATAATTATTCACATACTTAATCTAGATTTGCTTTTGAACTTGTAAAATATCAAACTTTTAAATTGTTAGGTCAAAAGGCTTGTGTTATAAACTTTTGGAAAAACCCCAGAAGTAAAACTATAACTTAAACATATAAGCTACTAATTGGATGCTTTTTATACAAAATTGAGTATTGATCACAATTCCATCAATCAATGTACTTGGTGAGAATGAGGATTATGTGCATGATAATGGTAAGGAGGGTGCTTGGGTTGCAAACAATATATGTGGGGGCAAATTAACATGTAAATATTTGAAATATAATTGAAGGAGTAATCCTGTAATTTGCATGTGCATATATGTTTAATTATATTGTGGTTAAGACCTTGGTTAGATAATCATGATTTGAACAAAAGTCGTACAAATTTAGTGGAAATAACAATAGCTTCACAATCTAACCCACATAAGATAAAGCGAGCATCTCACGGTTTGACCATTCTCATCCAAAATGAGGGTTCAATGGTGAGAAATATGTTTTCAATTAAAGAGATGATCAATTGGGCACAAAATGCTATACAACTCCTCATCATGAGGCAATGGCTTTTAAAACCTCATCTTGGCAGAGGATGTCAACGTTGAAGCTTCATCCTCTCTCTCCCTATGAGATTGTGGTGTTAGTTGTGTGATTTTAGTGGAAAGAACAATAGCTTCCTGATCTAACCCTAATAAGGGAAAGGCAGTGCCTCATAGTTTGTGGTTATTGTCCAAAATTAGGGTTCGATGACGATACTAAGAGACTAGATTTTCATAAAATAGTTCCAGATTAACTCTTTGATCATGTTGCAGCTTATATTAGTGAGATAGAATACTATGTAACATTTGATATATGTAATAAAAGGTTGATAAATGAGAAGTTACCTAAAAATTATTTAATTTGCTTATTCTTGTGTTTGTTTATCTCTCTCTCTCTCTCTCTCTCTCTCTCTCTCTCTCTCTCTCTCTCTCTGTGATTCAATGTTCAATTTGTATGAAAAATCACTTTCTTAGCAGTGGTTTTTAATGTTGAAAAAAAAATGACTTAAAAAATGGTTTTTAAAGTAAACAAATTGACTTAAATTTTTTTTTAAATCAAAAAATAGTTTGTCAAGTAGGGAAAAAATCAATTTTTAAAGTAAAAAACTGATTTTAAAAATAATTTTTAAACTTGGAAAATTAGACTTTAAAAACCATTTTGAAGTCATTTTTTTACTTTAAAAATATCACTATGAAAAAAGAAAATTTTCATCATCTTGCTACTTACCCTTCCATCTCTACCTTTTTTAGGAATTCTCTCTCTATGCTAATGATGCCACACCCACTTAGAATAGCTCTCTCTCTCTCTCTCTCTCTCTCTCTCTCTCTCTCTCTCTCTCTCTCTCTCTCTCTCTCTCTCTCTCTCTCTCTCTCTCTCTCTCTCTCTCTCTCTCTCTCTCTCTCTCTCTCTCTCTCTCTCTCTCTCTCTCTCTCTCTCTCTCTCTCTCTCTCTCTCTCTCTCTCTCTCTCTCTCTCTCTCTCTCTCTCTCTCTCTCTCTCTCTCTCTCTCTCTCTCTCTCTATTGGTCATGCACCGCCATAAAAACCAGCCAAGCACATGACCCCCTCCTCTCTCTCTCTCTCTCTCTCTCTCTCTCTCTCTCTCTCTCTCTCTCTCTCTCTCTCTCTCTCTCTCTCTCTCTCTCTCTCTCTCTCTTTCCCTATTGGTCATGCACCGCCATAAAAACCAGCCAAGCACATGACCCCCTCCCCTATCTCTCTCTCCTCCTATCAGTCGCACACAACTAAAAAAACCAGCCATGCGTAAGCCCCTCCCCCCTCTCTCTCTAGCCATGTTGGTCATGCACAGCTGAAAAACCAGCCATGTGTGACCCCCTTCCTCCTCCTCCTCTCTCTCTCTCTCTCTCTCTCTCTCTCTCTCTCTCTCTCTCTCTCTCTCTCTCTCTCTCTCTCTCTCTCTCTCTCTCTCTCTCTCTCTCTCTCTCTCTCTCTCTCTCTCTCTCTCTCTCTCTCATTGGTCATGCACCGCCATAAAAACCAGCCAAGCACATGACCCCCTCCCCTATCTCTCTCTCCTCCTATCAGTCGCACACGACTAAAAAAACCAGCCATGCGTAAGCCCCTCCCCCCTCTCTCTCTAGCCATGTTGGTCATGCACAGCTGAAAAAACCAGCCATGTGTGACCCCCTTCCTCCTCCTCCTCTCTCTCTCTCTCTCTCTCTCTCTCTCTCTATATATATATATATATATATATATATACATACAATTTTTCCCTGTGTATTATCTATTCTTTGATTGATTTTGGTGATTCAACTAGAATGAAGTATTGTCTTAGTGTACTATGTTTGTTAAATGGGTCAAGTGACAATGATTGTTCTTTTGGTAGTTCTTTAATTTGTTATGTAGGCCTTTCTGGTTGTATGCTCATTGTTAGTACGTGGCAGAGAATCTAGATGAATTTTTTATCTTGAACAGAGTATCTTTTTCTTCAGTTACCATTGTATCATAGGCCTCTCCCTCTTTATGTTCAGCAATGATTGATAATTCATACTAGTGGAATTATCTAGAGGATTGTATGCCCATGCTATCCATGGCTTTCAGCCTTGGCCTGTTTCTACTAACTTGACAAACCATAAATCTCCACCAGACTTCAGTATTGCATTCCCTACAAAGTTGTACCATCCATCCATAATCTCCTCATTCAGATTTTTTTCTTGAAATGGTTCAAGCTTGAGTGATTATAACCTTGACTTGGCTTACCTTAGCTTTTCCCACTACATTGCTTGATTAATCAGAGTCATTTCATGATATTAGATTCTCTAAATATATATATATATATAGATTAGAAAAGTTAGTCTCATTGTATAGCTATGGAATTAATGTCATGCAACTCCAAGTGAGTGTTGGAATTCTTATTGGGTGTTTTTATAGAATAGAGGTTATCTTGAACTGCAATAGAAATTTCAAGGACAAAATTTTCTTAAGAGCAAATGGATGTGATGACACTAATTTACTTAATTCATATATATATATATATATATATATATTACTTTGCACATTGTATAAACTAAAGTGTGTTACCTTTGTGGTATCATGGTCAACATGTATGCACTAGGTCATGGGATCAAGTCTCCATTCAAGCATAAATTGATTTTGTTTTGACAAATTTGTACATTCTTGAGAATTTGATACTAGACATTCCTAATCAATTTAGATCATGGAATAATCATGATAAATGCATAAAAATATTCTTTCCATAAAGGATGAATATATATTGGAAAAACATGAACCTTAAAGTTAGACCAGTGGTGAGTTATGTAATTTCAAGCGTCTTTGTGAGGTGAATGCACCCGAATTTTTTACATGAATCTCAAAATTTGGAAACTTGTGAGGTGTGTTTGGGAATTGGGTTAGCATTGATGGCTACTTCACCCTTCCCAATCAACCAAATAAGGAATGCATGGGGCTGGGCTAGATGCAATCCACCTTGCACCCAACGAAAGAGAGAAAGGAGAGAAAGAAAAAAGAAATAAAAGAAAAGAAAAGAAAGGAAGAGAAAAATAAGAAAGGAGAATGGGATATAGAGGACCAAAGAAGAAAAACCTAGATCGTTGAAGTTGAGGAAACATGAATCAACAGAGCCATTTGTAGCCTGTTAAGGTATATGATCTCAAACTAGACCTTGATTTTCTCTCAAAATAGAAAAATACCAAAGTTTTATCATTGATCTTGAATATGAAATTTGTATTTGTCATTATACTATGATTGGGTATCCTATTATTGTATCTAATATGTTTTGATTTCTTAGTTATGCATTAGAATCTAGCTTCACAACTTCATAATTGATGCATGAATTATAGGCAAAATTGAAACATATCTGTTCTTGAAAATTTGAATTGTGTAAATTATTTTTATTAAGATTGATGCATGAAACCTCACAAACAAATCTATGCACATGACCTATTTATGTGTTTTAAATCAAACTTTGGATGTTCTAATTTAAACTTTTACATATTTATGTACACATAAACATTGCATATGATATTGCTAGATTTAGTAGTTTTAACCTTGGATTTACCTTAAATGTCATTAATTAGCATTTATTTCACATTTTGTAGGACTGAGATACAACTGAGAAAAATGTGTATTTTTGGCAATAAAACCCTAAAGGAGAGCAATTTTGCTATTCAAGCACTATCATGGGTCCACATGCCACGATCCGTGAAACTGAGAAGTAAGAACGGCATGAGGCTGTCCTTATCAAATTTAGAATTTCTAGAAACCCCATGCATGTGACCAACTTTATCCATGCAAAAGAGGGTGTCTTTATTGAATGATAGGGTTTATAATACAAGCTTGCATGAAAAACCATCACATTGGGAAGCTTCTAAGTGAAGCTAAAGTGTCATGCAATGAGCCACATGTACAAGCATTGTGTTGAAGTACAACCACTAAAATACTGGCACCTACATGAAGTCTTTTTCCATTCACTCTCACTCTCACTCTCTCTCTCTCTCTCTCTCTCTCTCTCTCTCTCTCTCTCTCTCTCTCTCTCTCTCTCTCTCTCTCTCTCACTTAACTCCAAAATGGTACCCACCATGGGGGTCCAAGATTTTCCCAAGGAGAAGGACATGTCGCACTACCTCATGCATGATATTCAAGGAGAAAAACAAGGAGAAAATGAAGGGCCAAAAATGTGGAGTGATGAACGCATTTATAGGAAATCTATGGCTATCCTTCATCCATTCATTTGAAGAAACAATGGCCAAGATCTACCCTAATTTAGGGCTATCCTAGGACCGTCTAGTAAGAAGAGTGAATGGCAGGGTAGACCAATAGAATTGAAACACGCAAGAGAATGGAGAATGAATTCCTATTGGTGGAGATATTTTTGGGGGCCTACCCACCATTCTTTAAGAAAGAAAAACATGATTTAAAAGGGGAGAAAATTTAATGTATCCTAGCATGTGATTGACGAAGAAGGAAAAGGTGGGCTAAGCACAATTTGCAGGGAGCCAAGATATATTTGTATAAGAATATTTCAAAGGAATCCTAGCCATCAACTCTAGCACAAGTATATGATCCAATAGAGGAAAGAAAAAAATGAAGAGAATACACATAACCCTAGCTCCCATCCCCTTGGAGTTTTATGTAAAATAAGAGAAAGAAAGAACAAGGAAGCTTCCCTCTTAAAAGAAGGCATGATTTAGGCAAGAGTGAAAGTTTCCTTTAGAGCTACAACATGAAGAATAAAATAAAGAAGACATTCAACGCACACCCCATTCTCTCCCTCGTGCTTCAATTCAAAAACAAGTAGAAAAGAATGGACAAAGTGTAGGGAACTCTCCCATCCCCAAGCCATACATGACACATCCTAGGGAGGAGAAGAGGATTACAAAGAGAAGCATATGTCATCCCCCATCTGTGACGACCCGGGTTTTTGAAACATGATTTGTAAAGTATTTTGAACGGCAGGGCCCTTAAGAGTGTAAAAAATTTTCACAAAACAAAGTAGCGGAAATTCTTTTCTTTAGAACTTGTTTTGAAAACCCAAGTCACCACTTCATACATAACATAAGTACAATTTGTGTACAAAATAAAATTCCATTGAAGGAATATACTTTTATTAAACTCCAGGATCCATCCAGTGGTTCACAGTACAGCCAAATCTAGTACAATACTTGTCCAAATTACATAATCCAAAACTCAAGATCACCATACAATAAAACTCTCAATAAATAAAAATACATGTCTTCAAGGGTATACATTGAAGATTATTCTCTTCAAGTCTTCTATAGTCTTCAGCTCCTAACTCTCCTTCCCTGGATCTGAGATATTGCAACAAGTACAATATCTCAGCAAGCAATGCTTGGTAGGGGATTCAAGAAACATAATAATTGACAATGTAATTCCAATACTTCATAATCTCATTATCCTTAAACATACTCTGTACTTTGTAAGTTATGTATATCTATATACATACATACCCTTCATGGGTAAACCAGTTAAATTAGTGAAAATAGTCAAATATCACTCCCAACTAAGCTGATCAATTCTCTTCATTTTGAGAATTTCGTATTACAGCTAATCTCATATTGGGAATTTCCCTTCTGGGGAAACATTGGTAATATACAATTACCTAGCATTTCATTATGCTATAACATAAGGCATTTCACTATGCCTATTCCCATATGCATCATAGTGCAAAATAATCAGAAAGGTTGCTATGCTGCAGTCTGATTTGTACTAGCGCGCCCGGATAACTGCCTTATTCACCACTGATACCACGGTGGAAAATATTATGTCACTGCCCGTATGGGGCGGCAAGACTTTCACAGTGGTGGCCTTCCCATAATTGCCACCACCTGACTTTTAGCCTCTCATTGGACAAGGTATCATCATATCATCATATTTCAAGGAGCGGGTGGCCAAACCCTCATAACTCCTCTAGCAATAGCATCCCCTAGGCTCATGCCTATTAAAATAAACTCACAAGCCTCCAAGCTTGTATGTAAAATAGATTTCATATATATCAGACCATATGTCTGCTTACTTAGGGCTGAAATATTTTCTAGTTCCCTATTCACTTATAGTTTAGTCCTTAACCATCTTATAGGTGTTTGGTTGGATCATAAGGTTTTCAAGAGATTTACTACAAGTATTATCATTACTCTTGTCAACATAAGATCATGAGTACAATCATGAATATCTCATGTAAATGCATTCATCAAATCCTCCTACCTTTAAGGATTGATCTCTTTTCCCCAATCTTCCATGATCCTGACCGATGTATGTAATCTGTACATCCATACATATTGTCAATATATAAATTATGAACAATCCTATTGATTACTAGATCTGATGTTTAGAATGATCTTTAGATCATTCATATCTAAGTATTTTTCTATCTCTAAGTCTTTGTATGTTCATCTCCTTGATCTTGATCTTTCATAGATCCTTTGATTGACAATCTACACATGTTGATAAAGATCAAGGTCCTAGATCTTCTATCATCTAGTTCTTCTTTGATCTAAGTTCAGTTCTTGGATCATCCCTATGGAGGATGATCTTGGTTTTCTTCCTTGAATCACCTTTGATCAAGGTTTGGATTATCTAATCTAATGAACTATAACAAGTATACTACTAAACATACATACTAAGTACAGTATAGCATTCTTATTCTTATTGTTCTTGATCATCCAAGATCTAATGGATCTTGTTTGATCATCCTTATCTTACTTACTGTTTTTATTAGGTTTAGGTAATTTACTAACCTTTTATACTCTTATGATTATTATTCAACTAGTTAATGTGCTAGTTGAAGGTAGCTTATTCAAGCCTAAATCTAGACTGCTCCTCTTATTTCCAATTGGCTAAGGCTTACTAGCTGAATGGGTGAACACAAAGTGGTTACTTGAATCCTCATGTAAGGAGGCGTTTAGACCTCACAAACGTCAATAGAAGGTAGGGGAAGAGCGAGGCTCTATTAGATAACCCCCTTAACCACTATGTTCATCATTCACTAGAATGACCATAGCTCAACCTTTCATAAGGTTCCTATAAGCATGTTTACCCTAAGTACTCTTTCTAATGGATTTTAATTAAGTCCATGAATATTTATAATGTCATTCATGGGGTTTATTATTCTTTTACTAATTTGGGCCAAGGATTTGATAATCCTTATATTGTCCTACTAACTATAGCCCTTACTAATTAAGTCCAAAGTACTCCATTCTTATTTGTGTCATAAAACTTCTACTTTCTCATTAAAATACATTTTTGATGTTTTATGCTCTTTATCTTATAACAAGTAAATCTACTAATAACATTTAACCATAAATCAATTATAGATTCAAGTCATAAAACTACATAATTTAACATTCAATGAAAATGAGGCAAGGTACTTAAATTAAATCTAGCACCTTATGATAACAATGAAACACATATCATGATAAACTCTAAATGTTATACTAGCATGCTTTATAACATAATAATATAAAATGAAACTAATTACATTTACATTTTTAGAAACCTTTACTTATGATCCAACCATTTGATCTTAGATCTTTTCCTTTGATTAAGGATTTTAGTTGTATTTAGGGAATTTTCTCTATTAAGGTCAAACGATCATATTGATCTATTTTTATCATAATCCATCCATGATTTCCTTGGATTTCATCATATAAGCATTTATCCTTTCCATCCCAAGGATCTGATCACACTTGATCTCATTGATCAAGTGGGTCCCTTTGTATTTTTTAGGGTTTTTCTACCATAAAGGGTAGATCCCTTAATATATCTCATATCTATCCAATTTAAACATAGATCTCACTTTATTTAAGTAGTATATCATTATTAAAACATGTTTCTAAGATCTGATCATCTCAGATCTTGAAAATCTATGTAATTGGAATCTTATTTCTTTAATACAGAAAGTTTTTACTAAATAACATGTCTATTTTATCATTCTATAAGAAAATAGAGGTTTCAAGATTTCTATAGCTTCTTTCTTATCTCAATTTGGAGTTCAGATGACTCCGGAATTGAATCTGGAAGTTTACAGTCTTCCTATGGCCTGTATTTGATCTGGGCCCAGGAACGAACGGCCCAGATTGTTCGGGCGGAAAACCAAACCGGGCGGACCGAGCTGGGCAGTTCCGCTGCACTGAAATGTCGAAGTGCCGGCACGAGGAATCCATGGAAGCGTGCAGGACATCGTCCGTCCGATCTGGAGATCGGACAGTCCGTTTGGACCGTCCAATTAATCCCTTCTCAATTGAGGGACCAAAACGTCTCAGATCTTTCTGAAACTTCATCCTAGGGGTTTTGGACCTGTAATAACCCCAATTTTTGTAAATTGATTGAGAAAAATCAATAAAGTTTGAGTTTTAGATATTTCGGGCTGAAATATTAGGGTTATTTAAAATATACTTTTTATACAAGTATAATCAAATCATAAGACATGTAAAATTGAAATTAAACTTAGCAAACCCTTCAAAATGACTGTAAGAACGACACATTTCGAATTCGGATGAGAAATCCTTAAGTTTTTCATTTTTTGGACAAAAGGGGTAAAATAGTAATTTTACCCAAAAATCAAAATATTCCAAAAATCAAAATATGAAACATCAAAATTTAGAATGTACTAAGAAATACGAATCCAACGCCACTAAGTACACTCAAATCCGAGATCATGGGAATAAAACCCAAAGTTTTATGCATAAAGGGCAAAACTGGACTTTTACACAATGTGGGGCCCACATGGGGACCACCACGTCCCCAACAACCAATTTGATTAGCAGCCCATGTGAAACATGGGTCAACAAAGATCAGCTAGTCATGGGGTTAGGTATGGGAGCATTAAAGACTTTCATGCCATTTTATATTAAAAAAATAACATATTATAATCATGAAAAAGACCCAAAATGCCTATAAATACAACCCCAAAAATCTTCCAAAAATCCTCATACAATCCCCACGAAATTATCTTCAATCTCCTTGAAAAATTAGATCTAGAATTCCTCTCAAAACCCCAAAATTTCCAAGAGCTAAATCTCTTTCCAATTTGTTTTTCTTTTTAGATTAGAACAAGAGACCTAAATTCAATTAGGCCCACTGCTCTAGATCTAATTTGATCAATTTCACCATCCAAAACATCCCAACACATCTATTCTACAAAACACCCAAAGGAATTTCAAGATCCAACGGTTCAAACAACGGTATTTACGCGAAAGGTGGATTTTAGGCTATATCGTCATCAACAAGGTATTTTTTTAATTGGGCATGTAAATCGGGTTTTCTCCCCAATCAAGTAAGTGGAAATCCTTTTCATATATTTTTAGTATTGTTTTATGTAAATTTTATTTTACTTGTAATTAATTTTGGTAATAAAAAGATAAAAATAAAGTAAACAACAGAACCCTTAATTAGGGATGATGGAGTGCTCAGATGAGAAATCTGACTGTACCAATCGATCCAGAAGGGTCCAAATCCCATAGGGTAGAAGTTTCATCAAAATCGAGACCGTTTGGGCCCTCAATTGCAAGAGGATTGATTGGACGGCCCGAAGGGACTGTCCGATCTCCAGCATCGTACGACGCCCAAGACGCCGCGTGACGCACCGTCCGGAACGGCGCGTGCGATACGCGTGGGGCGTCGGTTCGCGCAGTTGAAGGCGCGTCCTTAAAAAGGACGAGCGGACGCGCCGCCGACGGCCGGTTTGCGGGCGCGCGGACGACGGTGTTCCGCTCGTCCCGTCCGCGTCTGTGGACGTCCCGCCGCGCTTGGGTGTTTCTTCCCAGCGGACGCGCCCGACGTCCCCGGTTCGATCCGCTCGGTTCGTTCCGCCTGCCGTTCCGCCCGACTAATGGGGCCGTTCCTTCCTTGGGCCCAGATCAAATCTAGGCCCTAAGAAGGACCGTGAACTTTCAGATCAATTCTGGAGTCATCTGAACTCCAAATTGAGATCGGAAAGAAGCTATGGAAAGATTGAGACCTCTATTTTCTTATGGAATAATAAAAATGACATGTTATTCAATAAAAACTTTCTGTATTTAAGAATTAAGTTTCCAATTACATAGATTTTCAAGATCTGAGATGATCAGATCTTAGAAACATGTTTTAATAACGATCTAATACTTAAATAAAGTTATATCTATGTTTAAATTGGATATATATGAGATATATTAAGGGATCTACCCTTTATGGTAGAAAAACCCAAAAACAAATACAAAGGGACCCACTTGATCAATGAGATCAAGTGTGATCAGATCTTTGGGATGGAAAGAATAAATGTTTATATGATGAAATCCAAGGAAATCATGGATGGATTATGATAAAAATAGATCAATGTGATCTTTTGACCTTAATAGAGAAAATTCTCTAAATATAACTAAAGTCCTTAATCAAAGGAAAAGATCTAAGATCAAATGGTTGGATCATAAGTAAAGGGTTCTAAAAATGTAAATCTAATTAGTTTCATTTTATGTTATTATGTTATAAAGCATGCTAGTATAACATTTAGAGTTTATGTGTTCATTCTTATCATAAGTTGCTAGAGTTAATTTAAGTACCTTGTCTCATTTTCATTTAATGTTAAATTAAGTAGTTTTATGCTTTAAATTTATAATTCATTTATAGTTGAATGTTAGTAGTAGATTTACTTGTTATGAGATAAAGAGCATAAAACATCAAAAATGCATTCTAATGAGAAAGTAGAGTTTCATGACACAAATAAGAATGGAGTACTTTGGACTTAATTAGTAAGGGCTATAGTTAGTAGGACAATATAAGGATTATCAAATCCTTGGCCCAAATTAGGAAAAGAATAATAAACCCCATGAATGACATTATAAATATTCATGGACTTAATTAAAATCCATTAGAAAGAGTACTTAGGGTAAACATGCTTATAGGAACCTTATGAAAGGTTGAGCTATGGTCATTCTAGTGAATGATGAACATAGTGGTTAAGGGGTTATCTAATAGAGCCTCGCTCTTCCCTACCTTCGGTGACGTTTGTGAGGTCTAAACGCCTCCTTACATGAGGATTGAAGTAACCACTTTGTGTTCACCCATTCAACTAGTAAGCCTTAGCCAATTGGAAATAAGAGGAGCAATCTAGATTTAGGCTTGAATAAGCTACCTTCAACCATGCACATTAACCGGTTGAATAATAATCATAAGAGCATAAAAGGTTAGTAAATTACCTAACCCTAATAAAAACAGTAAGTAAGATAAGGATGATCAAACAAGATCTATTAAATCTTGGATGATCAAGAACAATAAAGATAAGAACACTATATTGTACTTGGTATGTATGTTTAGTATACTTGTTATAGTTATTTAGATTAGATAATCCAAACCCTTGATCAAAGGTGATTCAAGGAAGAAAACCAAGATCATCCTCCATATGGGATGATCCAAGAACTGAACTTAGATCAAAGAAGAACTAGATGATAGAATATCTAGGACCTTGATCTTTATCAACATGAGTAGATTGTCAATCAAAGGATCTATGAAAGATCAAGATCAAGGAGATGAACATACAAAGACTTAGAGATAGAAAAATACTTAGATATGAATGATCTAAAGATCATTCTAAGCATCAGATCTAGTGATCAATAGATTGTTCATAATTTATATATTGACAATATGTATGGATGTACAGATTACATACATCGGTCAAGATCATGGAAGATTGGGGAAAAGAGATCAATCCTTAAAGGTAGGAGGATTTGATGAGTGCATTTACATGAGATATTCATTATTGTACTCATGATCTTATGTTGACAAGAGTAATGATAATACTTGGAGTAAATCTCTTGAAAACCTTTATGATCCAACCAAACACCTATAAGATGGTTAAGGACTAAACTATAAGTGAATAGGGGAACTAGAAAATATTTCAGCTCCTAAGTAAACGTACATATGGTCTGATATATATATATGAAATCTATTTTACATACAAGCTTGGAGGCTTGTGAGTTTGTTTTAATAGGCATGAGCCTAGGGGATGCTATTGCTAGAGGAGTTATGAGGGTTTGGCCACCCGCTCCTTGAAATTTGATGATATGATGACACACTGCCCAATGAGAGGCTAAAAGTCGGGTGGTGGCAATTATGGGAAGGCCACCACTGTGAAAGTCTTGCCCCCCCATACGGGCAGTGACATAATATTTTCCACCGTGGTATCAGTGGTGAACAGGCGCTTATCCGAGCGCTAGTACGGATCAGACTGCAACATAGCAACCTTTCTGATTATTTTGCACTATGATGCATATGGGAACAGGCATAGTGAAATGCCTTATGTTATAGCATAATGAAATGCTAGGTAATTGTATATTACCAATGTTTCCCAAGACGGCAAATTTGGAGTATGAGATTAGCTGTAATACTAAATTCTCAAAATGAAGAGAATTGATCAGCTTAATTGGGAATGATATTTGACTATTTTCACAAATTTAATTGGTTTACCCATGAAGGGTATGTATGTATATAGATATACATAACTTACAAAGTAAAGAGTATGTTTGAGGATAATGAGATTATGAAGGATTGGAATTACATTGTCAATTATTATGTTTCTTGAATCCCCTACCAAGATTGCTTGCTGAGATATTGTACTTGTTGCAATATCTCGATCCAGGGAAGGAGAGTTAGGAGCCGAAGACTATAGAAGACTTGAAGAGAATAATCTTCAAGGTATACCCTTGAAGACATGTATTTTTATTTGTTGAGAGTTTTATTGTATGGTGAGCTTGAGTTTTGGATTATGTAATTTGGACAAGTATTGTACTAGATTTGGCTGTACTGTGAACTATTGGATGGATCCCGGGAGTTTAATAAAAGTATATTCCTTCAATGGAATTTTATTTTGTACACAAATTGTACTTATGTTATATATGAAGTGGTGACTTGGGTTTTTCAAACAAGTACTAAAGAAAAGAATTTCCACGCTTTGTTTTGAGAAAAATTTTACACTTCTTAAGGGCCCCGCTTTCAAAACACTTTACAAATCATGTTTTCAAAAAACCCGGTCACAGCTTGGTATCGAGCGATTCATCCAAATACAAAGACAAGACAAATATGTCCAAAAGAGAGATTATAATCCATGTCTAGATTAAGATAGAAATAGTTGTATAGAGGATTGATAGAAATTTTTGAACATATGCCACCAAAGAGAATCACAAGATAGGCAACTCAAAATACTCCAGCTTGACAATATGGAAAGAGTAACAATGAGCAATGTGGAAGAGATGATAACCAGAGATGATGACAAGGGTGTTGAAGAACCTTCTTCCTCACCTATAAGAAACCCAAGGTTCATCATCTTCCGTAGAAATACCAAGTACGCAGTTGTGCTCAGTTCAACCTAAAGTGAGTGAATAAGAGATAAGTTATCGGGCTTGATGAGAAGGAGTTATGTGATAAACTCATTAGTTAAGAGATAAGTATAAAAGGAGGTAACTCATTAGTGAAGGATAAGTCTTGGAAAGAGTAGCCTCATTTGTTGAAGAGGATGTAAAGAGTTGACTCATTAGTGAGGAAAGAGTTAAACTCATTATTTGAGGAATATGGAAAGAGTAGACTCATTTGTGAAGAAAGAGTAACTCATTTGTGAAGGATGAGTATAGAAAGAGTTAAACTCATTAATTAAGAATAAATATAGAAAGAGTTAGTGTAATGAAGGAATAGTATAGTATAAGTCGATATTACTTAGTGAAAGGAAAGTCGATATACTTAGTGAAAGGACTAGAAATACTACTTAGCAAATAAGAATTCCAATAAAGGGAATAATAAGATATAGAAATCCATAGGTAAAACATTACAATAGATGTAAGGTATGATGTTCGTGTCTAACCTAAAGTCCTCGAGTAAACATACAAAGTACGTTAATACAAGTATGTATATAACCATTATTAAGTAAAGTATGTATATAACCATTACTAAGTGAAGAAATGGAGATAAAGAGAAAAAAAAAATGATAAATTGGAAAAGAAGATGAAAAAAAAAAAAGAAAAAATTTAACCTTATAGAAAAGATGAAATGGAGATTTATGAGAAATAGGTGTTAAAGATGAAAACATTAGAAGCATTGTAAAATTCAAAGTTAACATTACATATATAAAGAAATATAAATGTAGGAATTAGAATTGCTACATGCATAGTATTATGAAAATTAGTTAAATGAAATTAATCATCAAAATAGAGAGGATATGGCTTGAAAGAAATTTAAGGAGATAGGTAAGAAAGTGCAAAATTTGTAAATGAGAATAGTTTGAAATAAATATGAGTAAGGAGTTAAGTAAGTATTTTTCTCCAAAATTAGTGAGGCAAAGGAATTAGTGGAGAAATGATAAAATTTTAGAACATGAAGAGATGATCTTTGATATTAGAATAAAATGAAAAGGAAAAAGAGAGTTAGATATGTTAAAGGGACAAAAATAAGTATTAAGAAAGACAATTAAACCATGAGAATATATGGGTAACAAAAAAAAAATTATAGCTCTATATATGGTACAACAATTATGAAATCACCGAGTTAGAAATTATAAAGGTATGACAAATCATTGTGGAAATTAGCACTAGAGGATTTTCAAGGATTAAATAATTATTGATATAATAACTTTCGTGCTATTGAAAATAATTTTGGGACTATCATTGATTAGCATTGATTAAGTCATTGATTATCATGGTCATGGAACATGAAAACAAAGAGAAATATTGATTAGCATTGATTAAGTCATTGATTATCATGGTCATGGAACATGAAAACAAACAGAAATATTTATTAGAAAAATATAGTCATTGAATATCATGAATAGGAGTACATCTTATTGATCAAGGCAAATGAAGAGCTAACTATGAATAAAGATATTACTTCCAATTACATGATGGAGTTGGTGATATTGAAAGATTTAAGAAATATAGTAAGGGGAAATATAATTTTTTGAAGGAAAGGTGAAATAAAACATGAGAAATGAAAACAAATATTGGTTGTTAAATTTAAGTTTAAAGATGATTGTGAATGAGATATAAATCCAAATTGTTGGAGAAATAAGTGGTTAGAAATTTTAAGATAGTTTGAAGATTTTCAATCTTACATGAGATTGAATGAGAAAATATCTATAATAGTTGAGGAAAAGAACATCAAATTATATGAATGAGTTGAAAGAACAACTTTTTAAGGATATGGAGTGATTATAGCAATTTACATTATGAGAGTAACAAATTTCTTTTAGGAAAAGAAAAAGGAGGAATCAATATAAGGATGCATAAATGATGTTGAGGAAATTAAGTACCCTTTTTCTCTATAAGGATGATCATTTTCAAATTTATTATTAATTGGGAATTGGAAATGCAACATCAAAGTATAAAATCAAAAACAAATTTTAAAAGTTCTATGAGTTAGATAACAGATGTTCATGAATTTGAGGAGAATGAAATATATTGAATGAAGTGGTAATGATATATGGAAAGAGATTTCAAGAAATCAAGAGCATTCAGGGCATATATGTTAGACACTTACAAAACTTGTCTTATAAGTGTACATGTGATTAAAGAAAGCAAAGTTTAGGTTATATAAATTTTAAGGATAGCATGGAATTTGACCCAACAAAGGTGGAATATGAGATCAAAATATTAAATGACAATGACAATTAGAGAAATATATCTCTTATTGATTTTATAACATAAGGACATTCTTTTAGTGAAGATTTGCCATTGGGTACATAAATCCTAAATGAGTTGATAATAGATTGTTGAGAATTAAAGACTAGTTGATAAATTATGGTGTTTGTAAAGACATAAGAAGGGATGATTACAAAGTCAATATGGACTCTTTTAATTGAAATTATCAAGAATATCGCAAATAAAGAGTTAGTATGATATGATAAAGGCTATGAGGTACACTTGAAAGAAGCATAAGGAAATGCAAAATCTAGAAATTTTGAAGCCTATGACATACAAATATATATATATATATATGAGAGGAAAAGAGATAAATATTATCATAGATTGTGAGAATGTTCTGAATATTGTTCTAATTATGAGAAAGAAATAACAAAAGAGGATCAAGAATATATATGCAGAGTTAAATGACACTATCTTGGATGGAAAAATGTAAAAAGTCAAGTATTATGAATAAAATGGTACTCAAAGGGTGTTACAAAAATAATGGATGGAAATGAGGAAAGATATTACAAGGAAACTATTATTGAAGGATTTAATCTGATAAGAAGTTGTCAATAGAAGGAAATAGTAAAGAAGTATGAACTGTAAAGAAGAAATAAAGTATACCCTTCCAAATAATGGAAGAATAAGAAAAGAGAAAATTACTTCCAAAGATTGGAAGGTTGTTACAAAGAACAATAGTTGAAGTTATAGAATCTTATCAATATGTATTATAGGAAGTCTAAGGACTATACATAGTAGGAAAGCTATGTCCAAACTTTATATGTTAATACATAGTATGAAAGCTATGTCAAAACTTTATAAGTTGAAAAAGAATGACGATGAGCAATAGAAGGTATAATGGAAAATTGTAAAGTATGGAAAGAATGGTGAAAATTACCAATCAAGTGAAATGGAAGGTTTTGAAACAAAAAGGGATAACTCAATAAGAGTTATTAATCATCTTTTGGGAAATTCTAGCAATAACCAGCTTTATTATATAGAGCATTATTAAGGTTAGTCATGGATGAGCATTTTAACCTTTGAGAAAAAGGTAGTATAGAAAAGGGACGAAAGGAAATAGAATTTCCATAAGTGGCAAGGCCACATGTGTAAGGCTATGAAAGAACTGTGAAAACTCCTATGTGAGTTGTATTACAAATTTCGAGGACGAAATTATTGTAAGGGGGGAAGATTGTAATAACCCCAATTTTTGTAAATTGATTGAGAAAAATCAATAAAGTTTGAGTTTTAGATATTTCGGGCTGAAATATTAGGGTTATTTAAAATATACTTTTTATACAAGTATAATCAAATCATAAGACATGTAAAATTGAAATTAAATTTAGCAAACCCTTCAAAATGACTGTAAGCACGACACATTTCGAATTCGGATGAGAAATCCTTAAGTTTTTCATTTTTTGGACAAAAGGGGTAAAATAGTAATTTTACCCAAAAATCAAAATATTCCAAAAATCAAAATATGAAACATCAAAATTTAGAATGTACTAAGAAATACGAATCCAACGCCACTAAGTACACTCAAATCCGAGATCATGGGAATAAAACCCAAAGTTTTATGCATAAAGGGCAAAACGGACTTTTTACACAATGTGGGGCCCACATGGGGACCACCACGTCCCCAACAACCAATTTGATTAGCAGCCCATGTGAAACATGGGTCAACAAAGATCAGCTAGTCATGGGGTTAGGTATGGGAGCATTAAAGACTTTCATGCCATTTTATATTAAAAAAATAACATATTATAATCATGAAAAAGACCCAAAATGCCTATAAATACAACCCCAAAAATCTTCCAAAAATCCTCATACAATCCCCACGAAATTATCTTCAATCTCCTTGAAAAATTAGATCTAGAATTCCTCTCAAAACCCCAAAATTTCCAAGAGCTAAATCTCTTTCCAATTTGTTTTTCTTTTTAGATTAGAACAAGAGACCTAAATTCAATTAGGCACTCTGTTCTAGATCTAATTTGATCAATTTCACCATCCAAAACATCCCAACACATCTATTCTACAAAACACCCAAAGGAATTTCAAGATCCAACGGTTCAAACAACGGTATTTACGCGAAAGGTGGATTTTAGGCTATATCGTCATCAACAAGGTATTTTTTTAATTGGGCATGTAAATCAGGTTTTCTCCCCAATCAAGTAAGTGGAAATCCTTTTCATATATTTTTAGTATTGTTTTATGTAAATTTTATTTTACTGTAATTAATTTTGGTAATAAAAAGATAAAAATAAAGTAAACAACAGAACCCTTAATTAGGGATGATGGAGTGCTCAGATGAGAAATCTGTACCAATCGATCCGTAGGGTCCAAAACCCATAGGGTAGAAGTTTCATCAAAATCGAGACCGTTTGGGCCCTCAATTGCAAGAGGATTGATTGGACGGCCCGAAAGGGACCGTCCGATCTCCGGATCGTACGACGCCCAAGACGCCGCGTGACGCACCGTCGGAACGGCGCGTGCGATACGCGTGGGGCGTCGGTTCAAGCGCGTGAAGGCGCGTCCTTAAAAGGACGAGCGGACGCGCCCAGCCGACAGCCGGTTTGCGGGCGCGCGGACGACGGTGTTCCGCTCGTCCCGTCCGCGTCTGTGGACGTCCCGCGTCGCGCTTGGGAGTTTCTTCCCAGCGGACGCGCCCGACGACCCCGGTTCGTTCCGCTCGGTTCGTTCCGCCTGCCGTTCCGCCCGACTACCGGGGCCGTTCCTTCCTTGGGCCCGGATCAAATCTAGGCCCTAAGAAGGACCGTGAACTTTCAGATCAGTGCAGTCATCTGAACTCCAAATTGAGATCGGAAAGAAGCTATGGAAAGATTGAGACCTCTATTTTCTTATGGAATAATAAAAATGACATGTTATTCAATAAAAACTTTCTGTATTTAAGAATTAAGTTTCCAATTACATAGATTTTCAAGATCCGAGATGATCGATCTTAGAAACATGTTTTAATAACGATCTAATACTTAAATAAAGTTATATCTATGTTTAAATTGGATATATATGAGATATATTAAGGGATCTACCCTTTATGGTAGAAAAACCCAAAAACAAATACAAAGGGACCCACTTGATCAATGAGATCAAGTGTGATCGAATCTTTGGGATGGAAAGAATAAATGTTTATATGATGAAATCCAAGGAAATCATGGATGGATTATGATAAAAATAGATCAATGTGATCTTTTGACCTTAATAGAGAAAATTCTCTAAATATAACTAAAGTCCTTAATCAAAGGAAAAGATCTAAGATCAAATGGTTGGATCATAAGTAAAGGGTTCTAAAAATGTAAATCTAATTAGTTTCATTTTATGTTATTATGTTATAAAGCATGCTAGTATAACATTTAGAGTTTATGTGTTCATTCTTATCATAAGTTGCTAGAGTTAATTTAAGTACCTTGTCTCATTTTCATTTAATGTTAAATTAAGTAGTTTTATGCTTTAAATTTATAATTCATTTATAGTTGAATGTTAGTAGTAGATTTACTTGTTATGAGATAAAGAGCATAAAACATCAAAAATGCATTCTAATGAGAAAGTAGAGTTTCATGACACAAATAAGAATGGAGTACTTTGGACTTAATTAGTAAGGGCTATAGTTAGTAGGACAATATAAGGATTATCAAATCCTTGGCCCAAATTAGGAAAAGAATAATAAACCCCATGAATGACATTATAAATATTCATGGACTTAATTAAAATCCATTAGAAAGAGTACTTAGGGTAAACATGCTTATAGGAACCTTATGAAAGGTTGAGCTATGGTCATTCTAGTGAATGATGAACATAGTGGTTAAGGGGTTATCTAATAGAGCCTCGCTCTTCCCCTACCTTCGGTGACGTTTGTGAGGTCTAAACGCCTCCTTACATGAGGATTGAAGTAACCACTTTGTGTTCACCCATTCAACTAGTAAGCCTTAGCCAATTGGAAATAAGAGGAGCAATCTAGATTTAGGCTTGAATAAGCTACCTTCAACCATGCACATTAACTGGTTGAATAATAATCATAAGAGCATAAAAGGTTAGTAAATTACCTAACCCTAATAAAAACAGTAAGTAAGATAAGGATGATCAAACAAGATCTATTAAATCTTGGATGATCAAGAACAATAAAGATAAGAACACTATATTGTACTTGGTATGTATGTTTAGTATACTTGTTATAGTTATTTAGATTAGATAATCCAAACCCTTGATCAAAGGTGATTCAAGGAAGAAAACCAAGATCATCCTCCATAGGGATGATCCAAGAACTGAACTTAGATCAAAGAAGAACTAGATGATAGAATATCTAGGACCTTGATCTTTATCAACATGAGTAGATTGTCAATCAAAGGATCTATGAAAGATCAAGATCAAGGAGATGAACATACAAAGACTTAGAGATAGAAAAATACTTAGATATGAATGATCTAAAGATCATTCTAAGCATCAGATCTAGTGATCAATAGGATTGTTCATAATTTATATATTGACAATATGTATGGATGTACAGATTACATACATCGGTCAAGATCATGGAAGATTGGGGAAAAGAGATCAATCCTTAAAGGTAGGAGGATTTGATGAGTGCATTTACATGAGATATTCATTATTGTACTCATGATCTTATGTTGACAAGAGTAATGATAATACTTGGAGTAAATCTCTTGAAAACCTTATGATCCAACCAAACACCTATAAGATGGTTAAGGACTAAACTATAAGTGAATAGGGAACTAGAAAATATTTCAGCCCTAAGTAAACAGACATATGGTCTGATATATATATATGAAATCTATTTTACATACAAGCTTGGAGGCTTGTGAGTTTGTTTTAATAGGCATGAGCCTAGGGGATGCTATTGCTAGAGGAGTTATGAGGGTTTGGCCACCTGCTCCTTGAAATTTGATGATATGATGATACCTTGCCCAATGAGAGGCTAAAAGTCGGGTGGTGGCAATTATGGGAAGGCCACCACTGTGAAAGTCTTGCCCCCATACGGGCGTGACATAATATTTTCCACCGTGGTATCGGTGGTGAACGGGGCGGTTATCCGAGCGCTAGTACGGATTAGACTCACATAGCAACCTTTCGATTATTTTGCACTATGATGCATATGGGAACAGGCATAGTGAAATGCCTTATGTTATAGCATAATGAAATGCTAGGTAATTGTATATTACCAATGTTTCCCAAGAAGGAAATTCGATGAGATTAGTGTAATACTAAATTCTCAAAATGAAGAGAATTGATCAACTTAATTGGGAATGATATTTGACTATTTTCACAAATTTAATTGGTTTACCCATGAAGGGTATGTATGTATATAGATATACATAACTTACAAAGTAAAGAGTATGTTTGAGGATAATGAGATTATGAAGGATTGGAATTACATTGTCAATTATTATGTTTCTTGAATCCCTACCAAGCATTGCTTGCTGAGATATTGTACTTGTTGCAATATCTCGGATCCAGGAAGGAGAGTTAGGAGCTGAAGACTATAGAAGACTTGAAGAGAATAATCTTCAAGGTATACCCTTGAAGACATGTATTTTTATTTGTTGAGAGTTTTATTGTATGGTGAGCTTGAGTTTTGGATTATGTAATTTGGACAAGTATTGTACTAGATTTGGCTGTACTGTGAACCACTGGATGGATCCTGGAGTTTAATAAAAGTATATTCCTTCAATGGAATTTTATTTTGTACACAAATTGTACTTATGTTATATATGAAGTGGTGACTTGGGTTTTCAAAACAAGTTCTAAAGAAAAGAATTTCCGCTGCTTTGTTTTGCGAAAAAATTTTACACTCTTAAGGGCCCTGCCTTTCAAAACACTTTACAAATCATGTTTTCAAAAACCCGGGTCGTCACAGGACCATTCTGGATTGATTGGTGGAGTCAGATTTTTCATATGAGCACTCCATCATCATGAATTAAGGGTTCTGTTGTTTACTTTATTTTTACCTTTGTATTACCAAAATAAATTACAGAAAAATAAAAATTACATAAAACAATACTAAACATCTATGAAAAGGATTTTTGATTACTTGATTGGAGAAAAAACCTCATTTATATGCCCAATTTAAAATAATACCTTGTTGATGAAGATATGGCCTAAAATCTACCTTTCTTGCAAATATCCGTTGTTTGAACCGTTGGATCTTGAAATTTCTTTGGGGGTTTTGTAGAATAGATATGTTGGGATGTTTTGGATGGTGAAATTGATCAAATTAGATCTAGAACAGAGTGCCTAATTGATTTTAGGTCTCTTGTTCTAATCTAAAAAGAAAAACAAGTTGAAAAGAGATCTAACTCTTGGAAATTTTGGGTTTTTGGGGAGGGATTCTATATCTAATTTTTCAAGGAGAATGAAGAGAATTTTGTGGGGATTTTATGAGGATTTTAGGAATATTTTTGGGGTGGTATTTATAGGCATTTTGTGTCTTTTTCCATGATTATAATATGTTATTTTTTTAATATAAAATGGCATGAAAGTCTTCAATGCTCCCATGCCTAATTTTTCTTCCCCATGACCAGCTAATATTTGTTGATCCATGTTTCACATGGGCTGCTGATCAAATTGGTTGTTGGGGACGTGGTAGTCCCCATGTGGGCCCCACATGGTGTAAAAAGTCTGTTTTGCCCTTTATGCATAAAATTTTGGGTTTTATTCCCATGATCTCGGATTTGAGTGTACTTAGTGTTGTTGGATTCGTATTTCTCAATACATTCTAAATTTTGATGTTTCATATTTTGATTTTTGGAATATTTTGATTTTTGTCCAAGAAATGAAAAACTTAAGGATTTCTCATTCGAATTCGAAATTTGTCGTGCTTACATTCATTTTGAAGGGTTTGCTAAGTTTAATTTCAATTTTACATATCTTATGATTTGATTATACTTTTATAAAAAGTATATTTTAAATAACCTTAATATTTCAGCCCGAAATATCTGAAACTCAAACTTTATTGATTTTTCTCAATCAATTACAAAAATTGGGGTTATTACACCATCCATCCATTCTTTCCCTCTCATCCACACCATTCAATCCATCACAATTCTTAAACACATCAAACAGTCTACACTCCCTCTACAATTGAACACATAACCTCTTTATCTCTCCCTCTTTTTCATGCATAACTTCCCTCTACTCTCTTTCTCCATTAAGAATCCATCTTGCTTCCATCCTAAATCATCCATGCATTACTTCTCCTAAACCATGTCTTCGCTCAACACCATATCTACATCCTCCTCCTTTCTTTCTTAAACCACATCATGGGAACAACTATACAGGAAATTCATGTATAAGTTTTTCCCATTCCATAAAACCAAACCCTCAAGAAGTAAATATTAAATTTTCAACAAAAGGAGGGAAAGCATTTATAATGCTAGAAATACTGGAAGGATTTGTTATTGAAATGTCCATACCACAGCTTTGAAAAGTGGCAACAAGTACTATATTGCTATGAAGGCCTAACACCACAAAATCAATGTATGATAGATTCCACTAGTGGTGGGGCATTCATGATAAAAAGTGATGTGAAGGCTTAAAATTTCCTCAAGAATTTTTTGAAAATTTCTAGCAATGGGATTACTCTACAAGAATGGAAAGAAATTCGCTACCTCCAAAGAAAGGCAGTTTATATGAGAGAGGGACTACTCCAGATTTGTATAGCAAAATAGATATGTTGGCCTATAAAGTAGACAAGATAGATAATCCTTCACAATGGTTTGATTAATTCATGTTGACTAATGGATCTTCTATGAAACCTCAATCTAAGATTTGTTCAATTTGTTCTAGTCCCATGCATCCTACTACCTCGTGTCCATCAAGCTTTGCTTTCCTTGAAAACTTCTCAAATCAAGTGAATACCATCAATGCATTCAAAAACCTAACAACAACCCATATTCTAAGATCTACAATATGAGATGTGCTAAGGATCCTAATTTGTCTTAGTCAAAGAATAATCATCAAGGGAGTCCACCTGGAATTCCCCCTCCCCAACCTTTTCTATGTTCCACATTACTACAATAGTAACAACCTCTCCTTAGTTTCCCCAATAATCATGGAAACCGTATATTGAGTAGACCCTTAGTTTGTTTATGCAAAGCTCCTTAGAATTTCAAAATGATATGAAAAAAAACTTTTCAAGCCTGCACACAATCTATTGTCAAGTTGGAGTACCAAATGGGTCAAATTTCTGTTGCGCATTCTAAAAGAGAAAAGGGCAAATTTCCTAATTTGCTTGAGCATAAACCTAAGGGATAATATGAGATTGGAACAACTTCTAGTGAGATTCTAAAGTGGAGTGATTTTTTCTAGAGGGTCCTTCAAGGTTAGTCTATGCTTAGGATTTGGTTGAATTAGTTATTATGGCATTAGTCATTTATTTTGTGCTTGCATTAGCATTCCTTGTAATATATTAAAATTTTCACATCAATTGTTTTCTATACCATCATTAAAATTCAGGTACAATTCCTCCTATCCTATGTCTCAAATCTATTACTTTATTTGTCCATGATTTTAGTTCTCAACATTGAGGATAATGTTTAATTGAAGTCTAGTGGTGGGGTATTTTCAAAGTTGGTGTGTTCATCATAGGTTTTTATTAGTTTTTGAGCTAAAACTGCATTGAAGAAAAAAAGGTCTAGAATTTATTAAGATTTTTTATGCTAAGTTACTTTACAAGGAAAAGAAATGGATTTTTGAAAATTTTAGTGGTATCTTTGTAATTTAGTTTATTAATATATTTATATATAATTAGTTCATTTTATTATCCCTTTTCTAAAGTTCTATGAGAAAATTGAACTGTGAAGACTTATTGCACAATAGCTACATATACATAGTTTAAGTTGAAGAGTAAGTATAACTTAGAGATCCTAAAGAAAATCAGTAGATACTTATAACCTCTATGAGATTAGAGCCATTCTTTCACATAAATTTCAAATTTTCTTTAGTGTACATTATTTCATAGTCAGGCTCATTTCTTTTTATTTTGATCAACTATTAAAAAATTATATTAAATACTATGCCATATATATCATGAGTTTATGGATTTATTTGATTCATAAGAAACCTGGGAAATGATAGAGGCCATTTTTATTTACCTAGAACCTTTAGCCCACCTTATGTTAATTTTCACTAGCTAACCCTTTTAAGCCTTTATATTATAGCCTTTCCTTAACCATTACCCAATTTTTAACCCTATATTATATCCATTACCCATTCTATTTTAGAAATATGTTGAGAAGATTGGTGAAATATCTTGATAAATTATAATTTGCAATATAGCTAAGGAGATGAACATCAAAAAGGCTTCAAGGAGAAAAATTCAAAAGTGGGAAAATGCTATACTCAAGATTCAAGTGGAAAAAGACATGGAAAAAATTAGTCAATGAAGAAAAGAATGTTTAATCTTATGTGTTAAAAGAATATTGTGAATACTTTAGTAAAATACCTTTACATATTTTTCAAATATTTTGTTTATCCTCATGCCACTTTCTTGGATAACCCTATCCTAAGCCTTATGTTTTGTCCTAATAAAAGTCCTATTTGATCTTAGGAGTGGTATGGTTTGGATGTGGTTATGAATGAGTAGGGATTTTGGTAAACTATAACATTCTTTAATAGTTGGTGTCCTTATCATGAGACCATTTATCAAATTTTTCTAAGTTATTGTTCTTTGGGATGAAATTTGTGAGATAATTTGGCTTTGACATACATTATTCACCTCACATATTGATGAGAGTTTTACCCAATTTTGAGTGACTTCTTTTTTAGTGTTAATTATATCATGTGAGGTTTGAAGTTGAAGCATACTTTTCAGCTGTAATTTATCTTCTAATTTACTTAGAGACTAATAATTGTGCATATAATAGCTATATTCATAGACACACATTTTGGGGTTTGAATAGTAATAGAATATCTTTAGAATAATGGTAGGATTTTGAAATATTATTCATTTTTATTAACATCTAAAATTAGATATTTAATGAACATTCAATGGATGAAAATTCTCTGAGAAAAATGAAGGGAATTCCACATGTTTCTTGAAGGTTTATGGGTTTCATTTCTATAAACCGTTACAAGACTATAGGTCATCCATTATAGGTGACTTAAGGGTTTAAAGGCTTTCTTCATTCACTAAATGTAGACGATAACACATGTGAAAGTTGTTAGGATTTTTAGATTCTTTATTTTCTATCTTGTAGTTTTTCTCGATGACTAACAAAATGTAAGTCTAAGGGAATTTAATGTAAACATAAATAATTCATATAATAATCATAGATTTAGTAGTTTCAATTGTGAACTTGCCTTAAATATCATTAATTAGGGTTTATTTTACATTTTGCAAGATTAGGGTACAACTGAGAAAAATGCATATTTTTGGCAACCAAAACGCAAAAGAGGGCAATTCCACCATTCAAGCATTATCATGGGCCCAATTTCCAAGAACCATAAAACTAAGAAGTTCAAAATGCTATGGGGATTTCCTTATTATATTCAAAATTGTCAAAAACCTCATGTATGTGACCGACTTTATCCTTGCAAAAATGGGTGTCTTTATCAAAAGAGAGGGTGGCAAACTTACCACCACCTTGGGGATTTTTTAAGTGAAGCTAAAATGCCAAGCAATGAGCCACATGTACAAGCATTATATTGAAGTACAACCACTCAAAGACCAAGGCTTGCATGAAGTATTTTTCTATTCACTCACTCTTTCTCTCTCTCTCTTTCTCCCCAAAATGGGACCCACCTTGGGATTGCAAGATTTTCCCAAGAAGAAGGATGTGTTACTCTCCCTTGTGTGTGATATTCAAGATGAAAAATAAAGAGAAAATGAAGGGGGTGAAAAACGTGGAGTGGTGAATGCATTTATGGGAAATCTATGACTATCCTTCATCCATTCTTTTGAAGAAACAATGGCCAAGATCTACACTTAGGTCTATCCTAAGTGCATTCAATAAGAAGAGATAATACTAGAGTGGAACAATAGAATTGAAGCATGCAAGAGAGTGGAGAATGAATGCCTATTCGTGGAGATAGTTTCGGTTGGCTGCCTACCATTTTTTAAGGAAGCAAAACCTATTGGTGGAGAAGGAAAAGGTGGACTAAGGAGAATTTACACAAATCCAACATGTGTTTACTTAAGGAAATTTCAAGGAAATCCTACCCATCCACTCTAGGTAAAGCATATGATCCAATGGATGAAATAAAGAAAAGAAGAAAAGAAAACATAACCCTCTCTCCTATACACTTGGAGTTTGATGTAAAATAGGAGAAAGAAAGAGCAAGGAAGCTTCCCTCTTAGAAGGAGGCACGACCTAGAGGAGAAAGGAGGGAGTTTCCTAAAGGAAACTTCCACCTCCTTAAGAGTTACAACATGAAGCATAAAATATAAAAAGGCATTCAATGCACACCCAACTCTCCCCCTTGTGCTTCAATGCAAAAATAATAAGAAAAGAAGGGATGAAGTTCAAGCAACTCTACTATCCTAAGCCATCCATGACACATCCTAAGGAGGAGAAGATAATTCCAAAGAGGTGCATCAATCATCCCCCATCCATCCATTCTTTCCCTCTTATCCCCACCATCCAATCCATCACCCATCTTCAATGTGTCAAATCTCCTTACACTCCCTCTACCATTCAATGCATAACCTCCTTATCTCTCACACTCTTCACACATTAATTCTCCCTATTCTCTTTCTCCATTAAGTATCCATCTTCCTTCCATCCTAAATCATCCACGCAGAACTTCTCCTAAATCACCTCTTCTCTTCAATGCCTTATCCCCTTGCTCCTCCTTTCTTTATTAACCAACAATGCATCTCTCTCTCACCATCCTTTACATTACATCATCTTTCATTCATGTCCCATTATTTTCCCATCTTAAAAACTTAACACATCTTCTCTTCTCACCTCTTTAGCCTTCCATGTAAAAACCATCTCCATACCCACATTCTCTCTAGACATTCACACTTACCCATCTTTCCTTTCCCTCTCTCTTGAATATGGATGAGAATGGTTGAGTGATCATTGATTCTTCTTAGGTTAGTGGCTGTAGAGTACTGACCTAGGTTTTCATTGAGTGACAAACTAGCACAAGTCACCATTTGGATGATGTTAGAAAGGTGGTAACACAGGTTGGAGTGACTTCAATGTGGAATCTTGTTGAGTGACACATCAAAAACATGGGTGATATCCTTCCTTTCCATAGGAACCTTTAATTTCTTTTTGTTTATGCTTTCTTTTCATTCTTGTAATACATTTGTAATCTTTAAATTTGATGTAATGAAAGTTCTCTTTTCCTTTCATTATTTACTTACTTGTTGGATGTTTTATGCTTTAATTTAATTTTTAGTTATTGCTTGCATTATGTTTTAGTATTAACTAGAAAGTTGGGAATTGTTTAGGATAGAATTAGTAAAATTAAATCATAGCATGAGTAGAGTTAAATATGATGGGCAAGTTTCATGCTAGGGTTAGGATGGAACCACATGA
The DNA here is from genome assembly GCA_035236585.1 of Warburgia ugandensis. Lineage (NCBI taxonomy): Eukaryota > Viridiplantae > Streptophyta > Magnoliopsida > Canellales > Canellaceae > Warburgia > Warburgia ugandensis. The sequence goes on along the minus strand of CP141131.1, from coordinate 83,007,697 downwards.
GATTATGTATTTGCATGTTTAAGTAAACTTAGGTTTAAAATACTTGATTATCAAATTTATGATTAGAAAATTAACTTATAAAATTTGTGTTCTCTTCAAGTTGACATACTAGCTATGTTATGTTAATTAATTTGGTATAGAGATTCACAAATAATCTATGCCTTAAAAAGATAGGATATACTTTGAATAATATACTAAATTAGGTGAAATCCTAAAATTAAGAAAATTTAAAAATTAGGGCTCTCCAAAAATAATATCTTATGTGTTTCTAAATCAGGTGAAACCCTAGGCTTAGATTTTGTTTGATTTCATTTCTTTTAGCATTTTTTAAATTAATTGATCAATTTTTGGCTAGGTTAAAGTAGTTTAAAATAGATTTTAATACAATTTTATTTTTTTTCAAAATTAGAGTCCTCGTGGGATCGACCTATACTTTCCTGAACTATACCCCAACAGACTCGTGTGCATCATGAGCATGATGCTGGAAATTATGATATAGAATCAAATTTTTTTATTCTAGTTCACATGTGTAGCATGTTGGCATGTAAACTGTATTCTAAATCTAATATATTATAAAAGATTGTACAAAATGGTGTAGCTTTAAAATTACTTGCAAGCACATGAATCAATGTAGTAAAATTACGCATGCGAGGTCGATTCCACATGGAATCTAATAGATTTGTAATGGATTGGATTTGATTCAAATTTACTAACTTCAGCCATAGCGACAAGGGTGTGATTAAACTAAGAATTTAAAGCAATATGAAATGCAAATATGCATGGAATTAGAAACTGAACTTAAAAGAAACTTACTAAAAACTAAAACTAAACAATGAAATTTGGAACTGACCAACTAACATGCAAGCAACTAAAGGAAAATAATGTTAAATTAGCATGAATCAAATTAAGAAACTTAAATTAAAGGAAACTACTAAAATGGAAACTTTCCTAAACTAGAATTAGAAACTTTTTTAAAATAGAACTTCCTAAAACCAATTTAGGAAACTTTCTAACACTAAACTAACATGCAAAAACAAGTAACCAATGACATCTAACTAACTTTAACAAGAAATTAGAAACATGTATGTGAATGGAAACTGTCATTAAAAAGACTTTCTAAATTTTAACACTTCCTATTCCTAAAACTTCTTAAAGATGGAACTTCCTAAAATTCAGAAAGTAAACGTTATAAACCTAAATTAAGAGACAAATAATAAATTAACTACTGCTAAAACTAAATTAAGCAACTAAACTAAGAAAAAACCAAAAAAGAAAGTGACCTAATACCATGTGCATGATCCATGGATCATATGCATGGTACTAAGGTGCAAAAGTGACTAGAATTGATGAATTTAAAGTGAACTATCATGAAAAATAATTAGTGGATCTTATAAAAAGTGAAAATCTAAATGGGTTCTTAAGGATCCAAACAAGTAAGGTTTTTAAACGGCTGGAAACAAAGAACAAAGTTAAGGAGAGAAAAATTCCAAATTTCAACTACTGAAGAACATTCAACAAATCTAGCATTAGAAGGCTATTGAAACCACAACTTTCATGCAAGGAAAAAACTCAAATCTCAAGTAATTTGATAAAAGAAACATTTACTAGCAAGAATTCCCATAAAAATTTATTAAATCACCTCCAAATTGCACCAAAAACTAGACGCATAATACCTATTGCTGGAAATTGTATCTAATTCTTAAGCATAAAATCCTATATAAACAACATAAACAATGTAGTCTAATGCTAAAAAAACTAAAGTATGATGACATACAAAGAAAACACAAAAATAAATTCAAGAGAAAAGGAAGTTTTGTAGGTGAACTAAGGCAAGGAAGTTAACCTAAAACTAAGGATAAACAAAAGGACAAACTGTGAAATTTAAGAGGGGAAATCAAGGCCTAAACTAACTCTTCTCCTGACTGTCAATACCAGAGAAAAGTTAACTTAAATATTGATGGAATAACAAATAAAAATAAGTGGAATTGAGGTAAAGATGAAAGGAAAAGCTAGATGGAAAGAAGGGTGCAAAACTAGAAAGCAAAATAGTGAAAACTAAACCAAAGCAAGCATACTACTAACCTGAATCAAAGAGAAAATAACCAAGAAAACAACTAGAAATCCAAAGGAAGAAAAGCATATAAGAAAATAACCTTATGTCAATTGGAATGGAAAAAGAGTGGGGGATGGAACTGGAAAGTAGGGTTTCGCTCTTGAGGGGTCCATCAATGCATAGTCATCTTACCTTTTACATAATTCTCTCAAATATTCTAAATAAACATTAAAAATCCAAATTTAGAAAGTGGACATTGCTTGAATTCTCCTTCAATTGTATGACTCCATGTGGAATTTAGCTTCATTGGCTTGTGTGGATCACTTTGAGGGCTCATTTGACTTGGTATTCATGGCTCACACCTTAAGCTTTAATAGCTTGAATTCCTTAATGTGTTTCCTTCTCTCATGACTTATATGGCTAAGGTGGATTGAATGGCTCCCATGCAAAGGTGGTGGAAATGGGTGGCTTGATTCATGGTCTCATTTTAGTCACCTCTTGCTCTTCCAACTACTTCCATTGATCCATCTTCTTACCTTGATATGATTTTGGACCTTGATCTATGTTGAAATGTTGAAATTTAAGCCTCGACTCAATCTTTTGATCTTGATCTTCAATTCTCATCTCGATCATTCTCAGCCTTTGGATCATCTCACTAAGACCAACAAAAGGTGAAAATCATTCATATACTTACTATGGATTAGCCTCTGAACCTACAAAATATCACATTTTTGAATTATTATGTTAAAAATGTGTGTTATAAATTTTGGCCAAAAAACCCTAAAATAACGCTATAAGCAATAACACATGGGCAATTAATTGGGTATTATTTATACAAAATTGAATACTTATTAGACTCCCCCCCCCAACCAGCATTTTGCTAGTCCCAAGCCAAACATGCGAAAAATCATGAATACAAAATGGTTACCATTTTAGTAGGTACTCATGATTGCATTTAACACATGCAATAAGTCCTTGGACCCCTAGGTTACCCCTAGTGGATGAGTATAAGCCTCATGAGGGTTTGTAGTGAATATACCCACAAAATTCAATAAGGCTAAGTCCTTTAATTTATCTCAGAGAATTCTCATCAATTAATAACATGCTTTAATAAGTTAATAAAGATGAATGAGAACATCCACAAATTACCCACATACCAAATCCATTTTATTCTAGTTTAATGGAGTGCAATGTGTGTGTAGCTACATAAGTCAAGATTTTTAAATAGATATGCTTATTGCTTCATTGGAAACATGTCTTGACCTCAAATTCTCACTGGTATATGCTTAGAATTAAAGCTCTTAAAGAAAAGCAGTCAAACCAATTTTCTCTCACTCTATGATCATGTCCAATAGTCTAATAGTTCACATAATCTTTTTAAGCACTAATGAGACAAAGAATATGATCCCTTGGAATGGATGGCATTACCAAGACCAATAGAAATAGTTTACCTTAATTCCTTTATATTTATCTCATCATCAAGGCTATGGTCCTCCTATGATCAATAGATCTTTAGATAGGACGAAATGTAGGCTTGGATAGGGTTCTGAAAAGAAGGGTATAAGGATTCAAAGTTTAAAATCTAAGTAGAGGTCTTGAATTTATATAGGACAATTTTTTCTACCTTGACTATATTGAAGTGAATATCACTTCTATATTTTCTTTTCTCAACTTTCTTTGTAACTCTTTCTTTTATTTTTCTAACCATACTCTTTTTCTTTCTTTTCTTTGTATTTCTGAGAAGGAACACTTTTCTTTGTTCTTCTTTAAAGAAAGGCTTTTTCTTTCTATGTAGACACTTTGATATTTTTCACTTCTTTGACTTTTGTCCTTTTTTCTAATTTTTTCTTCCATATCTACTCATTTGTGAAAGGTAGGTAATGGATCTTTTTAACTTGGGTTTTTGGGTAAGGGTAAATTAGGTTTTAGAAAAGAAAAGGCTTTTCAAAAGGGTTCAATGGTCTAACTAGTGGTATAGTATCTGGGTAGGCCTTATGTCTCTGGATTATAACAAGGATGGCCTATGTCATTTCCTAGGCTTCTTAAAGCCTATTTGATTCAATAAATATTCAAGAAAGAAAGTTAGTACTTCTTTTTATTCTAAGCATTTTTACCAAACAAAGAATACTAGGATCTTTCAAAATTGATGTTCACTGAAGGAAATATGGAATTACTTATAACCCTCAAAGAGATGATAGTCTCTAATACTCATAGGGTATATAGGTCTCTACTAATATTCCTCAGGGTCTCTAAGTAATAACAACCTATTAATCTAGACTCATATACTATGTGTAAGTGTATCCTGAGATTTAACTTTCATAAAACACTTCAACACATGAATAAGATGCAAAATTAACCATAAGCATTTCTATAAAGAAATTAAAGTAGTGGGAATACTAAACTTTAGACAATCCAATTCTCATCACAATAAAGGAACTTTGACCTTAAAAACTCAGACAAATTAGATTTTATTTTTTTTTCAAAATTATGAAGAAAACTAGAGATCTCATTTATGTCTACACCCCCAAACCTAAGCAAAACATTGTCTCCAATGTTTTGAAATATAGGACACTAAATGTTAAATGGGTAATGCAGAACAATGAGACTCTAAAATCCTAAGTTACCTCTAAGTGAGCACTATGTTTAACATCTTCAGCCAGACTAGACTAACTAATCTACTCTAAACCCAACTAATTAATACAATCCAAACTCTAATAATAGAGGAATTTCTCACTCCATGTCTAAACCCAACTAATTAATATACATCCTCCACCTAGTCATTTTTGGTGGTGGTAACTGTTGATGTTTTTCATAAGTGCATGGGTTGTTGTGGTATAGCTAATGCAAGTACGAGTCGATCCCACAGGGATGTGCTTTAAAATTTTGGAGTTTTTAATAAAATTTAATTATTTAAAATTCAAATTAATTGATAAAAATTAACAGAAAGAAATTGGACTTCATCTTCAGTTTAATAGTGAAATTCCAAAGGTCTAATTCCAGAAAGAACAAAAAAAGGAAACAATAAAACCTTAACTAAACTAAAACTAGAAAAAATTAATAAAAATCTAATTTCCTAGCTTGTGTACTATCTAATTCTTCAATTTTGGTATCACTAACCTTGATCACACTCCATCAATATATTCAACATGTCCTGGATTAATGATCTGGTGGAGGATTTTGTTAGATTCATCAAATTTTTAGAGATCTAATCTAATTAAGGAATTTAAGAATTAATGGCTTAGATCTATTTTCAAAACCCAAATTGAAGATCAAGAATGTCAATTAAACTTGAAACTATCCTAAAAACATGTTATAAAATTTAATTGAAATTTTCAATTAAAATAGACAAGAAATAAGAGTTTTTCTCGTGGTTAAACTAGAACGCTTGATTTGGTTAAACAAGAACAGATAAGATAGTTCTTGGATTAACTACAGAATAACACAGAACATGAATAATCAAAAGAGGAATAACATAAAATGCCAATAGTAACAATAATAGGACAGAACATGTAAATTGAATTATTCTATTGAGGGCAAGACTGGAATTTTTCCCAAAACATCCCTAAAAATTCCGTAAAACACTTTGCGAGAGGGTTTTCCAAAGAAGATGGGGGAAGCTGCTAGAGGCATTCTAGAGCAGTGGAAAATGATACCTTTTCTAAGGATGGGGCACCCCACTAGACTGGCTGTGCTGGGCGGCCTTCTCTGGACTAAGGCGTCATTTGGTTCGTACGGATCAGAGGAGGAGAAGGAGACAACTTGGTGGCCATGGGTAGATGTTGCCAATGGAAAATGATGCATGGAGCAGTGGAACAGTTCTGTAATTGTCTGGGCCAATGGTGCTCTGGTTTGGTACATTGAAGGCAGGGGTTGAGGAGGAAGGGAAGAAAAGAAGGGGAAGAGGGAGACTAAGTGCCGATGATGGGTGAAATGGAAGGTGGAACTCAATTTCCTGTTGGAAATCTAGAATGGAAAAGAACACTGGCTGGGCCTATGAAGATGGAGGATAAGGGGGGGAAGAGGAAGACGACGCCTTTGATCTGGGCAAGCAACCAGTGGAAGGGCTAGATATGATGGTGGAAGAGAAGAAAAAAAACTAGGAATGGGTTGTCTTCAATAAGGGAGAGCGCTTGAGAGATGAAGAAAAGAAAGTGGATCAAACAAGGAGATAGGAAAAATAGGGGAAGAAGTGTGGTGAATGCAAAGAATAGATATGATATGGAGAACAGAGATAGAAGGTGTGGTAAAAGAAAATTGTAAGAGATTTCAACAACAAACCAAGAAATCAAACTCTTTAGACAAAACAGAACTACGAAGAAAAAAACTAAGCAAGCTTAGGAAACTTCAAACGCTTCAAAACTCCTCAAACTTCCCAAAAACTCCAACCTCCTTCATCATGGATTGCTATGCTCCTTATATAGAATAAGGGAAGATAACTGTATCTAGTACTTACAAGTTAGGAAGGATACGTCTGAACCAATCAACAGAAGGAATAAAAGATATGACCAAATTGGATTACAACACTTAAGAAGAAGGGAATCCCCTCAGTCCGTTGACAATGTTTTACTTATTTTTAAGGCTTTTAGAAGATAGAGTCCAAGGAGATACGAGAATAGAAAGTCCTACTCAATTAAAATATGGCCACAAGCTTAGATTTAGGAGATGCAAGTTGAATGAACCTTCTTCCTAATTTTTCTCCATTTATTTCCTTTAAGAGTTAGTTTTCTATTAGGAAACTTCCTCTTATTCCAATTTAAGACTCCTCTTCTATTAAGAAACCTTCTTCTTTTAGGAACCCTTCATCCCTTGCCTTATTGATCTTCAAACTGATATGCCTCGTTGAAAATAAATATGAGCCATCCAAGCCTCATTTAGTTGATCTGCAAAACTAAAGACTAGATTAGAGTAATCTAAACCATACATTAAGCATCCACTTAGCTCAATTGATTATATGATTATTAATTTTGCCAATTTACGGTTAGATGGTCAGTTTCAGCTAATTTTTATATTTTATCCAAAAAATTATCAAATTAATGAGTTAGATAGTCTAATTAAATGCTAAAATAGGGGTCTTTTAGCCAAAATTAAAAATTTAATAGTAACAGTATGCCACAATAGACCACCACAATTTTAAATTTTGTGGGACCACAGTGAAATCAATGATCCCCACCTTGAAATATGAGGCAGTGGTAACTTGATAGCACAAAAGACCACTGTGAAATGTGTTGAACCATATTGAAATGAATGGTCCCTTTGTTCAACAAATGGAGGGATAATGGGGCTCTTAACAATTAGTAAATGTTTTTCCTCCTCCCTTACATTTTCCTGAAACTCGGGTATAAACTGATTTTGTACTTTCTTAAAAGCTTGTTGGTGGCATAATGGGGCTAGGGATATGGTGGGGCTGAAACCCTTACTGTCTTTTAATGTATATCCTAGAGTTGTATAATGTAGGGCTAGTACATCAATGGACTCTTCTTCTTGCTATTCTGCTAACACAAGTAAGGTTTCAGATAGACTTATATTTCTATATAGAGTTTGATCAAATAAGGTTTGTAGGTCCCAATTGGGTATGTCTTCTACACTACATGGCTCAATTTGTATTTTAATCTTTGTAAGAGATTCTACTAGGTCTTACCATTGAGAAGTGTCTACTAAAGGCTTAGTGTCTAAATATTCATTCTCTTCATCAATGGTTGTCTCATCAACATAAAAAGGATCAAGATATGACTTAAGTATATATGAGTTGAAGGTTTACAAAGATGGTTGTGGACTTTGTGGCTCAAAATGATCATATGCAATTTCCATCCTATGTTCTTCCATTTCCCTTGTTTGTTTCATGTCCTTGGTCCTTTCTATAAATGTAGCATTGTTTCTTCAGTATATTCCCTTATTGGTTTCATTTTCTCTTCCCTTTCCTCCCTCTCGCATTTTATTTCCTCATTCACCTTTTTAATGGAAGCCATGGTTTGATCTATTCTCTCACAAATTTGCTACATATTCTCTTCTAATGGTAGTTCTTCATGCTATAGAGGAAATGACTCATAAAGTTGGTATTATTATGGCATTGGGGTACTAAAAAAGGGCTAGGCAGTTTGAACCCAGATGGTTGAGCCTAATATTCTTGATAATCATGGTAGGTTGAATCGGTGTCGGACCACTGTGGTTCTTCCCAAGATGATTGATATTTTGAAGACCATGGTTGTTTATGATGCTTAGCCCCTCCATTATGATAGTATGTCTTAGGATAATAGTTATTTCTAGGGTATGTGAATGCACTAGGTGCATCCACTCGCTCCTGATAATATCTATTATATGTGGAGCTTGATGGCAATGAAGTAGTGGGATATTGTGGTTAGAATAGGTGTAGGAATTTTTGTACTGAGGCTATGGATATAACTTAATATCTTGCCTAGAATCAATTAACCTATTCATTAGACTTTTCATACTATCCAATCGACTATCAATTGCATTGGACAAATCAAGAGTATACCTTGTCTATGTCTCAGACATATCAGGTAATGGCTTAGGAGTGAAATATTATGAAAGTGGTCATTTTCATCCCTTGTTTGGTAGATCATAGCACTAAACTTTAAATACAATGAAATAAATCAATACATATAGTGAATGAGTACCTTCATTTTTTTATGTGAAATTAAAGAAAACTCTAACTAAATGATGCAACCTAACTAAATGTGACTCCTAATTCTAAATGATGAACAACAAATCAATCCCTAATAGTTTGCTAACAAGTTGAATTGAAGATCTTTGATAATGTGTAGGGTGGTAGCTTTTAGACCAAAATCTAGATAGCTCCTCCTTTAGTCTAGGCTAGACCATTGCTTACCAGGTAGGTCCTCATTGAGGTGGTTAATACAATTATCATAGTAGGAGGCATTTAGACCTCAACAACCATCAATGAAAGCATGGGAAAATCACTTGAATTTTGGATAACCACTATAACCAGGATCGTCAAAAGCCACTAGAGTGATAGTAGATCTCCTCCTTCTAAAAGGTCCTGCAAACTTGAAGCCCCAAGTCTCTTGCTACTTGATTTTAATTTAAGCTTTCAAGAGTTGGGATCACGAACACACAAGGAATATATTTGATTACCTAGGTGGGCCAAGGATTTTGTGATGAAATCTAGTCCTTATCTTATGAGGGTTCTTGTAGGGCCCTTACTAGCATTATGTTCAATCCACCATAAAGTAATTAACATGCAACCTATATGCTATCCAACAATGGGTTAGATAGGTGCAACTGATGCAACAACCCTAATTAAAGATGCAACAAATAAGATGAATGATCCTAAGCTATATGAATTATTCTACCAACCATATGCAAATTACACTAAATGCAACCTAAACTAGGAAATAAAAAGAAAGCGAGGGATACTTACAGTGGGATTTTTTATGAAGATCAAGTGGGCCTCCATACCACACACTTGCCCTATTTTAATACAACCCATTTAAATTGAAATTGAAATTTCAAGTTACAATGGGCCTCACTACAAGTTCACTCAAAAAGGAAAACCTAATATAAGAAAGCAATCAAATTTGATGAATCTTTATCCCACAAGATTATCGCCGCTCCTTTTGAAAATTATCCTAACACAAAAACAAGAAAGATAGGTCAATATTTGAAGAATTAGCAAGATATCCAATTGCAATGCAAAATCCTAATCTAATGCAACCTAAGACTAAGACTAAAGATAAATCATTCAAACAAAAATCCAACCACAAATCCGTTGCAATTCCCTGACAACAGCACTGTGTACCTTTAAAACTAGCATGCACATGAATCAATGTAATAAATTCATGCAAGGGAGGTCAATCCCATGAGGAATCCCACATATTTGTAATGGATTGGATTTTATTCAAATTGACTAATATCAGGCAAATAGATAGAGATGTGATTAGACTAGGAATTTAAAGTAATATGAAATGGTAACATGCATGGAATTAGAAACTAAACTTAAAAGAAACTATCTAAAAACTAAAACTAAACAATGAAATTAGAAACTAAGCTAACTAGCATCCAAGCAACTAAGGGAAGCTAATGCTAAATTAGCATGAATCAAATTAAGAAACTTAAATTAAAGGAAACCACGAAAATGGAAAGTTTCCTAATTTAACACTTTCCTAAATAAGAATTAGAAACTTTCTAAAACCAATTTAGAAAAATTTCTAACACTAAGCTAACGTGCAAAAACAAGTAACCAATGAGATCTAACTAACTTTAACAAGAAATTAGAAACATGCATGTGAATGGAAACTACCATTAAAAAGACTTTCTAAATTTTAACACTTCCTAAATCCTAAAACTTCCTAAAAGATAGAACTTCCTAAAATTCAAAAGGAAAAGTGACCTAGTACCATGTGCATGATCCATGGATTGTACGCATGGTACTATGGTGCAAAAGTGACCAGAATTATTGAATTTAAGGTGAATATCATGCAAAATAATTAATTGATCTAATAAATAACATGAAAATCTAAATGAGTTCCCAATGATTCAAGCAAATAAGTTGTTTGGATGGCTGAAAACAAAGCACAAAGTTAAGGGGAGAAAAATTCCAGATCTCAACTACTTAAGAACATTCAACAAATCTAGCATTAGAAAGCTATTGAAACCACAATTTTCATGCAAGGAAACAACCCATATATTAAATAATTTTATAGGAGAAACATTCCATAACAAGAATTCCCACAAAGCATTATTAAATCACCACCAAATTATACCAAAAACTATATGTATAATACACATACTATTTCTGAAATTTGCATCTAATTCTTAAGCATGAAATCTTATCTCAAAAACACTAACAATGTAATATAATGATCACAAACTAAAGTATGATGACATGCAAGGAAAATACAGAAAGGAATTCAAGAAAAAAGTAAGCTGAGTGGGTGAACTAAGGCAAGGAAATTAACCTAAAATTAAGGGTAAACAAAAGGAGCATAACATGAAATTCAAGAGGAGAAATCAAGGCTTAAGCTAGCTCTTTTCCCGGCTATCACTACTAGAGAATAGTTAACTTAAATATTGAGGGAATAACAAAGAAAAATAAGAGGAATTGAGGTAAAGATGAAAGAAAAATCTAGATGGAAAGAATGGTGCAAAACTAGAAAACTAAACAATGGAAACTAAAGCAATGAAAACTAAACCAAAGCAAGCAAACTACTAACCTAAATAGAATAGAAAATAACTAAGAAATAACTAGATATCCAAATGAAGAAAATCATCTAAGAAATCCTAAAGTCCACCAACAAATAACACCAAAGGATGGCTTGATTTCAAGGTGTCTCACGACCTCTACTTGGAAAATTCGTATGGAACATAGGGCTATGTACAGATGAGTGGTTTCTTAGCTTAGGAAGGGGAGAAAACATGAGAAAAGTGGCCCTAGGGTTAGGATATTAAATGATTAAGTTAAGGTGGAGATGATGTAAGCTAGATTATATAAGAAAGAGAGGTGGGAAGATGACATAAGAGAATAAGAGGATTGGTTTCTAATTTTGAACAAGGGGGTAGGCATCTTTTTCCTTGGATGGAAAGCGAAGTTTTTACCCCTAATTTTGTGATGTTTGCTTGATGGAAAGTTAGGGAATAGGTAAGGAATAAGGTTTAGGAAAGATGTGAAAAGATCTAGGGTTTTGAAGTTAATTGAATTGAAGTACATCTAAAGTTTCCTATTTGATCAGCAATTAAAAAAAGGGGGGGTGTCCTTTTCCATGGAAATGCCTCCCTCCTTTAACTTGTAAGCCTAGGTCAATTTGAATGGAAAAATAGTCAAAGATGTAATTAGAAAGTAAGTTTTCTCTCTTGATGGTTCCATCAATGCATAGGCATCTTACCTTTTACATAATTCTCTCAAATCTTCTAAATAAATCTTAAAAATCCTAATTTAGAAAGTGGATCATTGCTTGAATTCTCCTCCAATTGTATGACTCCATGTGGCATTGGACTTAATTGGCTTGTTTGGCTCACTTTGAGGGCTCATTTGGATTAGCGTCATGGCTCACACCCTTGGCTTTGATGGCTTGTCACCTTCTCTTGTGGATTATATGGCTAAGGTGGCTTGAATGGCTCCCATGCAAGGTGATAGAAATGCATGGCCTACGTCATGGGCCTATTTTAGTCACCTTTTGCTCTTCCAATTGCTTCCATTGATCCATCATCTTGCCTGGATATGACATTGGACCTTAATCTACTTTGAAATTCTAAAATTTAGGCCTCAACTCTATCTTTTGATCTTGATCTTCAATCAACTCGATCATTCTCGCTCTTTGGGTCATCTCTCCAAGACCTACAAAAGGTGAAAATTTCTAATTAAATCCCAAAAATATGATCATTCATATATTTACTCTGGATTAGCATCTAAACCTACAAAATATCACATTTTTGAAATATTCAAAAATGTATTTGTTATAAATTTTGGCCAAAAAACCCTAAAATAACACTATAAGTTATAACACGTGGGCAACTAATTGGGTATTATATTTACAAAATTGAACACTTATCACAAAAATAGTTATGTTGATTTGAAGTTTTAATGCATCTAACTATGATGGTATTCATAGTTTAACTATGAGCTCAAGGAATTCTTGAGCATGAATTATAAAAGAATGCATATAAACTCATTTGAAAAAAAAATTACACTATTTAATACATACATATGACCTAATAATTGACATGTATTTTAACTAAATTTCAATCTCTTATCTATAGTTGCATATGACTAATTTTATGAAAACTTTTAGAGAATAAAAGCTTAATCCATGTACAATGCACCAAGGGATCATCAAGTACATGGTGCATGGAGACATCTAGTCACACCATACATTGAGTAAAACTTAGGTGTGTGGCACATTAGACTTGGCAGCTATATATTACATCATATAAAGCACATGTAGATGGTGTAATTGGACTAACAAATGCAGCGTGTTGCCACAGACTTGCATTGCAAGGCCTGTGACCAAGGCCTACAAGCTCTAAGGAAGGTATGTTTAGCTCATAGACATAGCTTGAAGGACTTAGGCCCATTGTTGTAGATCCACGGAACAAGGCCTAATTCTAGAAGGCCTGGTTTCTAGAAGTTTTCTTGTAAATATTTAGAAAGAGGAAAGCTTAAATATTTATGTAGAGAGTTTTAGAGTAGTCCTCAACCATTAGATGGTTGACACATGTAATAATTCAAACCATCCATTGAGGAGGTGGATGGAGGGGAACAACTATAAATAGGGGTAAGCTCCTCATTTGTAAGCAGATTAAATTACTCAATTAAGTTCAACTAAGGGATAACAGCTTCTCTTTGAGTAAGTCTCATTGCTTTAGTGGGTGAGTGTGTAGCCGTAGCAAGTGAGAGTAGGGGTTGCAAGCTAACTTATGCCTAGCAAGGGAGTTACGCAGAAGTGCCACATAGGTTTTAGCAAAGGCAAAGCTATGACCTCATGACAAGTGGTATCAAAGCGGGTCGACTAGACGTTGCTTGGTGAGTATTGGGGAAAGTTCGTGGCAACATCATGGCAAGTCAGTCAAGAATGACCAACATGCTAGTGGAGGTTCAACAGATGTAGAGGTTGGAGAAGTCTAGATATTCATCATGCAAATTGGCTTTGGACGCTCGGCTTTCTACTTTGGAAGCTCAATTCAGTAAGTTTGAGCAAACTTTGTTTGATTGTTTAGAAAAATTTAATGCATTCGTGAATGCCTTGAAAAGTCTTAAGGACAACATGCAAAGTACCATTAAGGTGCCTAAGTTTATGGACACTGAGACCATGGATGAAGGGGAGTGCATGTCTGATTGCTTTGAATCTATGGAAGGCAAGATGAGCACTCCAAATAAGGAAGTGAACGGATTGGAGGATATGGAACTAGCAAAGAAATCCACAACAAGTGTGGAGATGGCACCACTAGGCTTGTCATGCCTAGGTGTTATGAGGTTACTTGGGTTTGATGAGTCTCAGGAGAAGATAGTGATCAACAAGGGAGTTGACACAATCGTTGGTACAAAAGAGTGTGTGCCACAATGGGAGGACTCTAAGAAGAGCTAGGCCAAGTAGAGAAGTGCAAGTAGCATGATGAATCATAGCTGCCACACTAACATGCAAGAGGCACAGCAGCAAAGGGTAGCGGCAGCAAGGACGCTCCTACATTGAAGAGAATAAAGAAGGTCCCCAAGGAACACAAGTGTGGCTAGATGCAAATGTGCAAGGAGAGGAACAAGGCATGACATCTCATAAGGATTACTAGGCAACATAAGATGCTGTGATGACCCAGGTTTTTCTATGCATTTTTAAATGCAATACCTAATTCCTAAGGCGGGATGCATCCCTATTTGAAAACCATTTTATAAAAACCATGCAATGCAGCGAAAAATCTTTAGTTTTGAACTCATTTTGATAACCCCGAGTGTCATTTGCTTTCACAACAATCAAAGTAGTCTTCAGAAATCATAAATGTTTTTCCCCAGGTCTATCCAGTCACAGCACATGCCCAACTGTAAATAAATACAAATACATGTCCAAAGGGTAGAGAGTTTACTTACATGTATAATTGTCTCCTATTTGATTCACTTGCTAGTAGCACTAATATCTCCTGAGGTGCCTTCTATTTGTGAGTGGAACTATCCTAAAAAATGTTAAAGATAAGGTGAGTATATACTATACTCACTAGGAGTCTATCACTACTAGTTTTGCAATGCATGCTATGTTTAAAATCATATGCTCTTAAAAACATGTGCATGTTCGAACAATCACATTCAATATCGATATTAAAAACCACTGTTGAATTCAAATACTGATGACTTAAAGAATAGCATAATCCAAGTCGAAAGTATCATATATCATAAACATAATGATATGCATAAGATGCTCCACTGAATCCAACTCATGGATATCTGGTATGGCCGACCAACCTCATGTCATGTCATATGCGATGCAAATAAATCCTCAAACCATAGGATCCAACTATGCCCACGACCTCGCCGCTGTGTGGTCCCCAGGTACCTGAGGACACTTGGTCATAGCCTCCACGGGGCATATGACACGTCGACCCAGTGCCGTGACACCAGTGGTAGCCCCCTGTACCACATGCAGTCGACGTAGGGACGTTGCCCTTTTTGGGCATGGTACCCATCTACCTAATAGTGGTAGATGCTGGAGGCCAACCCAAACCTCTCAGCATAGCCCATGAGCTTATCAGCCCAAATCATATCAGATCAAACAAGCAAAAACCCCTTTTTCAAAACCTACCCTCTTTGGGTCCCTCACAACTGCCTGGCCCTCACAACTGCCTACCCAGCGTCTTTTAGGCACTCCAGTGTCTTTTGGTAACCCTCAAGGACATGCAATCTTTCAAAAACTCAATGCTCACAAATCATAGAATGTATGCAATTGTTTGCAAAACATATCTATGCATAAAGCATTTATCATATGTATGCTGAATTAAGTCATGCTAAACAAGTCATATACTTATACTTAAAACATGCATTTTCAAACAATGATGGCTCTTTTAAAAAGTCTAGTAGCGATAGAGCACCTACCTCAAAGTCTCCTGGAGTCGCATCCTTTATTACTTTAACCCGTCCCTGGGTCTCATTTATAATCTCCTGGGTGTGAATGGATACAAAGTTTCATTCTATTTAGATCGCTAGATCTGCCTATTGGGCCCATGGTCCTTGCCTAATTCATTCATCAGGCTAGATCCTATGGTGTGGATCTACTTTCCAATAGTTAGACTCTGTAATTTATCCTCTAATCCTAACTTTAAAGTCTCAGTAGGTCCGCGTGCCCCAGTTCCCAGGATACCTGTGTATCATGGTTGAACTGCTATCGCCTTACGTGCGTGCGTGCCCAAAGGCCGTGCCAGGGATTGCGTTTTTCACGCACATATGCATGCTCAAGTGACGCGCTATGACGAGCATCATTGCACGGACGCACCTTGTAGCATGGCGCGTCTCAGCTCCCAAGGCACCCCTTGCACCCTGGTTGAGCCAAGACCCATGCCCCATGTCATGCTCGTACCTGAAGGCTGCACCTGGGACAGTGTACGCATGCTCACATGCATGCCCAAGTAGCGCGCTTCAGCACGCGTCCCAGTCAACGTCCTGTAAATGCGTCTTCAACGCAGGCGGGCTGCGTCCTGGTGCCCAGGACACCCCGCGCATCTTGGACGAGTCAGAAGCTTGCCGCACGCTTGTGTGCGTGCGATGCTGGCCCCTAGGGGACGCGTCACTCGTGTGCGTCATGGGGTGCGTCCCGTGACAACTGGTTTTTGGATGGGTTTCAGAGGAAACCCATCTTCTCCGGTTTCCATAGCATCTCCCTAGCCGGAAAACACCCAGATCCGACGTGGATCTGGGCAGGGAAGAAGCAAAACCAAATAGGAACGGGTGAGGGGCTTACCTTGGTGGTCTGGGAGAGTACCCATTGCCGATGGGTGTGCCTATTCTTCACCCTAAAGCTCCTGCTCGCCAAAAATCATGAAGAAAGGGAAAAACCCCAGTACCCAGATCGGAACAGATAAGAGAGGGGAAATGGTGAGATGGGAACGGAATGGCCAGCCTAACTAGGGCCTGGCCGTTGCCAGAAAAATGCAGAGAGATGGGTTGAGATGGGTTTCCGATTTTGCCGGAAACCCCAGTCTCAAACGGCTAGAAAAAATGCGATTTTGAAGAGGGGGAGATGGGGTTTTTATAGAGTGAAAGGCGGTGCCCCTCAATGGCGGTGCCGCCATATCCCCTGGTGTATTATAGAGAAATCGGGAAAAACGGGTTTCTGGAGGGTCTAGAGGTTGAAGACGACAGGGGGTGCCGTTGTCAAAACGGCCCCTGCGTTTTTCGTCCTTTTTCGTTTTAAACGTTTTCTATTTTAATTCCAGAAATACCCCTATCTTTAAACGGCTGTAACTTCTTCATATGAACTCCGTTTTGGGTGATTTTTGAGGCGTTGGATTTCATTTTTCGAGTAGAATCTAATGGTACCAATTTTCCTCAAAAATTCCTTCATTTACTATTTTAAATAAAATCAAACATTCAACACAGTCCATTTCCCATGGAATGTCCAATTTTCGTTAAAAATAGTGTAAATTGCTCGGACATTACAGATTCGCCAAAGGTCAAAGTTCGCAACATTGAGGAAGATGTATTGACTAGGACGTCGACTTTATCAGGTGGGGGAGAATGTCATGAACTTGCATTGCAAGGCCTGTGACTGAGGCCTACAAGTTATAAGGAAGGCCTGTTTAGCTCATGGACATGGCTTGAAGGACTCAGGCTGTTGTTAAAGATCGATGGAGTAAGGCCTGATTCAAGAAGGCCTAATTTCCTAAAGTTTCCTTGTAAATATCTAGAAAGAGGAAAGCTTAGATATTTATGTAAAGTGTTATAGAGTAGTCCTAAACCATTGGATGGTTGATACATGTAACAATTCGAACCATCCATTAAGGGGGTAGATGGAGGGGAATAACTATAAATAGGGGTAAGCTCCTCATTTGTAAGTATATTAGATTACTCAATTGAGTTCAACTAAGGGATAATCGGTTCTCTTTGAGTAACTCTCATCTCTTGAGTTCTCTCATTACTTTAGTGGGTGAGTGAGCATAGCCTTAGCAAGTGAGAGTGGGGTTGAAGGCTAACTTGTGCCTAGCAAGGGAGTTGCGCACAAGTGCCACACGGGTTTTAGCAAAGGTGAAACTAGGACCCTGTGACAGTGTGCTGAGAAAAGCTCAAGCACGTGGCACATCACACAAGGTAGACACATAGCAGACTAACTATGACCAAGTGCATGGGCACTGAGCAGCTTAGTTGTGACCTAGGGCATAGGCACCAAGCTACCTATCAATGACCAGGCACATGGGCACCAAGTGGCCTAGTTGTGACCAAGCACATTGGCACCAAGTAGTCTAGCTATGACTGGGTCCATGGATGGAAAGCACCTAACAATGACTAGACACATAAATTCCAAAATACCAATTAGCATATGAGTATCTATGTGATGAACTAGTTTATATATATATATATATATATATAGGTTGGAAACAAAGAAAAAATATGATTTCTATGAAAAGACTTTTTAAAAATCTCGAGTGTCAATTTTCATTTTATAAAATACATGCATTTAACATTAGAATAACTATTTCATTTCCATTGAAAATCTACCAAAATTTCCTATGTTTTTTTGGACTTATGCATTGAAAATATCCATTCAATTTAAGATAAACATTTTTCTTTCTCATCTCTTATAATCACAATACTAGTCACAGCCCCAAACACACTCCTTAATCAAAATGTTAAGTGTAATCAATCTAAAGTATAACAAGTACATCCTTGATAACAAGTAATCAAATTTTATTACAATTAAGATGTCTTTTGCATTCTTTTCTTGATTAAAGGACTCTTCCTTAAATAGCGTTAAGCAGTCAATCTCTTCTTTCCCTTTATTATAAATTCCACCTAAAATTGTTGGTTGTAAGGGGGTGAGTACAACTAGTCACAGTGAGAATTTACAAGATTAGAAATCAAAATCCATATCAATATACAGTATAATTTATAAGTCATAATCTTACATATCAAATTTGTCAATATCCATAATAACCAATCATATATGTTGAAATTGACAAATATAATTCAATACATCGAAATCATCTATGCCCATTAAATTCACTAATATCTAAAAACGTGACAATTTTGATAAAATAACTAGGTATCACTAATCACAATCTGCTGAAATAACAATATTAGAATTGGTCATTAATCCTCGAGGATAACTTGACATGTGCAACATGTCTCACTTATAACGTACCAAAATCAAAATATAATGCCCACCAACAAGCTTTGGCAATGCTATGCATCAGAAGCATGCCCTGTGACACCAAGTTTTTTCACAACAATATAATAACAATTTTAAAAAAAAGAACGTGTCAGGATCCTTGTTTAAAACTTTTCTTTTTAAATCAACCAAAAAAAAAAACTCAAATAAAACCATTTATTTCAAAATCCCTTGAGTCAACAACCACAAAATCATGGATTTAAAGGTGAAATGAGATGCCATTTCTACTTAATATTCGATAAAGTCTCCTCTGTATTTTGGACAGTTGCACATCCTACAAACAATACAAAAACTACTTGATAAAACAATAATATGACATGATCCTTAGGAGACTCAGTCTCCATGCCCATCCATCCAAAACAAATATCATACTTAATAAATCATATACTCCAACAACAGATAATAAAATCAAGACATGACAACATTTCCCAGGTTCTATCCATACACAGCCATCACATCCAACATGAATACATATGCTTACATCTAGGTCACAAAATAAATCATACTAAAGTACAGTCCCCAAGCCATAACTAAAATAATGTCTAAACAAACCTTATAGTTTCTTAAATATCTTCAATACTTTACTGGAAACTGCCATCGCTTTTGCCAACTCAGTCAGCATATCAAACCTGTCACTACTCTCTATATTTGAGGCATCGCAAACCAAAGCAATGCCTCAACAAGCTATTGCTTGTGTAGGTGATCACATTTAATAAGAAATGCAATGTAATAGTGTGATGTAAGAGTATCAATGTCATGGTAAATCTCATGGAGTGAAACATGATATAGTACATCAAATCATTAAGGATCCATGGTAAATATTGCATGAAAGACCACGAGTTTGAACAAAACAATAGTGGTCAAGCATGTCTTATGCCTAAATACAAGGATATCATATCCAATCACCCTGGCATGCAAAGCATGAGTAATGCATGGTTATGCATCTATTAGAATCAAGTAATGATTAGTCTCATCATCAAAATATGAATGCATGTCATGCTAAACAAGGCACTCATACATAATCATGCCCTAAGAGTGTCTCATTACACTCATATCACTAGCAATGAGTACTCATTCTAATTCCAGGGTTCCTAACCTGTAGCTCGCCCAGTCGATAGGCCTGCCCACATCTAGCCGGCCACATAGGCTTCATCTAATATATCAATACCACATGAGCATACAGAATAAGAGCATGGATTGCTATGTTGCAATGGCAACCACTGCGAGGTATAAACCACTACTGCTCATCGTTGACATTGAAATGGAGGACTAGTGTCCGCCTAGGCATGGGAGTTAATTGGACATGCATGGGTGGCCTACCCATGATTACCACAAACTACACATAGTTTCCAACATATTAGAGCTGGTGTCTATAATATATAAATTTAGAGAGCAGGTGCCTAACCCTATGACCCTCCTAGCATAGCATCCACTGGGCAGAAACACCTATCATAAAACAGTGAAAATGTTAGATAAATCATACAAATCCCCATATGTAAACAATCTCAAGAAGATCAAGTCAAAAGATGTGCGAATATATCATTAGTCATGCATTGAAACGGGTATAAATCATGTGGAGTAAGATGTCATAATATCAATCATGTATGATGAATGGTATTCTCATGAAAATATGATAGGGCATAAAAGTCATGCTTCAAGGTTTCCAAATAATAGGTCATGATCTATGAAATTAGGGAAATTACTAAATGTAATTACCTACCTTAGACGATGTACTACTTGTCTGTATCTTCCAATTTAATCAAACCCAACTCTAACACAGTCCACCACAGTCCCATCACCTGAATACATATCACCACCATTCATACTCAGAATCCAATTTATCTAACTTGGATTCTTAATTACACAACATTATGTTTTCGTATCCTAATACATCTTGTTTAAGACTATCCAATGTTTTTCAGTCATGAAATCTAAAGGTGGAGCCCGCCCTAAATAGCTAATAATTCAAATCATACTTAATCGAGCCCACTCATAACCATCTGGTTCTTAATTATATCAATGCATATTTTAGAGTTATTAGATCACAATGATCTTAGGTAATTTATCATTTATGCCAATTAATTGGGTATTATTATATGAATTTCATGTTCAATCAAATCAACCCATCAATTAATTAATATAGTAATCTTACCTCATACTAGTCAATTTGAATGACACCCAGTTGTCTACTTAGTTGGATCATTCATCGATCGCCTCAATTGTGCCTGATAATCAGATATGCATGCTGATCTCATCAAAATCCACCACCTGATCCCCTAGCTCAAATAATGATTTAGTAATTCTAACCAATTAATCCAATTAAGAATTCTAAATAGTTTGGATCATTAAATTGGATCTAATTTCGTACATGGATCTTCAGTTGATCATAGCCCTTGACCAAGATCAGTTAAATCATCTCCATAGATATTTTAGATCCAAAATATCTTGTATGGATCTTAATCTACACTTTGTGAAGATCATAATGGACTATTTAGATCTAAAAATAACATTAGATCATCTCATATCAAACGATCTAAAGTCTAATTAATGGTCTAGTCAAATCGATGGTTAGATCTTCCCTAATGGATAAATGGGATGATGGGTGTTTTTCCTAGCATTGCCAAGATTGCAATGGTTATCTCGGAGCTCCGAGATCCTTCTTGGATTGTTCAGAATCAAAGATTGAAGTTTAAGGGTGCAATAGGGCATATTGGGTCAACTCTGTTCCCTAAAACCAGTTGGGAATGAGTCAAGTCACCCTGTCTCGCTAGGTGAAAGGGGGAAAAAGGGGAGGAGGAAGATGACCAATGCCTACCAGGTTGTCCCTTGCTTGAACCTGATGGGAAGTAGAAAGAATAGTGAAGGGAAAGATGGGGAATTGATCCCTGGCTTGGCGGCCCACCATGGCTGGCTGAACCAATGATGGAAAAGGAAAATAAGGGGAAAAATTAGTGCATGGACGGCCTATCCGTGGATGGCCTGTGCGCTACATGGAAAATCCATCGGAGAGGAGAAAGAGGAGAGGGAGATGGGCGATCAGACTAGAAAAGGAGTGGGATGCTGGTGTTGAGGTGATCTATTCTCTGCGAACATCGATGAATAGAGGGGGGGAAAGGAGCAAATCATCACCAGCCTGTGCTCACGGGTATGGCAGGCCAGTTGCTTGAGAAAAAACCCCAATTCGGGTTTCAGTCAACGCTAGAGAGAGAGAGAGGGGAGATCATTGCTCACCAGCAAAAACGTGATTTGGGTTTCTATCAATGCCGAGAAAAGGGAAGAAAACAAGGGAGGAGCAAGGTTTTGTATGATCGGTCAATGCATGTAGGCTCGTTAGCCAATCATGTTGGATAAACCCCAATAGAGAGAGAGAGAGAGAGAGAGAGAGAGAGAGAGAGAGAGAGAGAGAGAGAGAGAGAGAGAGAGAGAGATGCCGACATTGTTTTGGTGGTGCGTAAGATGAAGAAAAACACGACTAGGGGTGTTTCCTAGGTTGCCGGTGCAGATCTATGCACACCGGTCGTCTACTCATAACTCGAGAACCCGATCCAGGTTTCTTTTCATAGCCAAAAAATGGGGAAGTTCCAAGGAGGGGGAATGGAAGAGGTTTCTGTGCCCCTAAATTGGGGTGATCGGGATTCTCCTCACATCATCGGTGAATGCAGAGGAGTTGTCATTGGGGAAGATCAGATGGAGGAGAGAGGGGGAAAGCGGTGCAATCGCAAAGGGTTTTTCCCATCCTTGTGCCACAACAGACGAAGCAAGGGGTGTCATTATCAATTTTGACCCCCTCTAAATTAGTAAAACTTTTGAAATTTTCTATCTTGATCTCCATTGTTCTCATAATTAGTGTTGTTGGATTCGTATCAACACATACATTCCAAATTTGATAGTCTCAAGTCCAATTTCTACATTTACAAGGAGGTTATTTCCATAAAATTCAATTCCCATGAAATTAAATTCTAATTTTTCTAGCTATCAAATTTATGATTTAATATATAGAAAATGACCCAAAACTGAGGGTCATTACATGCTCGATTACCTCAACCCCTACACTGCCTCCATGGGAAGGAATGGATCAATATTGAATCGAGTCTATCACATGTCCTCTACCCTTAAATCATATAATGGCATATAATATTGAAAAGGAACTAGAGGCCAAGTAGGTCCTATGTCATACATAGCTAGCGTGTGTCTATTGGTGGTACCTCCTATAGAATGTCTAAGATAGGCGTTGTTGAAGGAAGCACATATGTTGAAGTACATCATTCAACCTAGTTGTACTACAATGCACCAGGATCTAAGATGTAGTTTTTGGTAGAATGGGATAAAGAATGACATTGGTGATTGTGTTGCTAGATGTCTTACCTTTCAATAGATAAAGGCAAAGCACCAAAGTCCAGCAAGACTTCTACAAAGGTTGGAACTTCCAAAATGGAAGTGGGATCACCATTGGGGGTCAAATATTTTCCTAAGGAGAAGGACATGTCACACTACCTCATGCATGATATTCAAGGAGAAAAATAAGGAGAAAATGAAGGGTCAAAATTGTGGAGTGATGAAGGTATTTATAGGAAATCTATGGCTATCCTTCATCCATTCATTTGAAGAAACAATGGCCAAGATCTACCCTAACTTAGGGCTATCCTAGGACTAGTAAGAAGAGTGAATGTCAAGGTGGACCAATAGAATTGAAACATGCAAGAGTGGAGAATGAATCCCTATTGGTAGAGGTGTTTTTGGTGGGCACCATTCTTTAAGAAAGAAAAACATGTTTTAAAAGGGGATAAAATTTATTGTATCCTAGCATGTGATTGATGAAGAAGAAAAAGGTATGCTAAATAGAATTTGCAGGGAGCGAAGATATATTTGTATAATAATATTTCAAGGGAATCCTAGCCATCCACTCTAGGGCAAGCATATGATCCAATAGAGGAAATAAAAAAAATGAAGAGAATAACACATAACCTAGCACCCATCCCCTTGGAGTTTTATGTAAAATAGGAGAAAGAAAGAACAAGGAAGCCTTCCTCTTAAAAGGAGGCATGATCTACGCGAGAAAGGAGGGACTTTCCCAAAGGAAACTTTGACCTCTTTGGATCTACAATGTGAAGAATAAAAGAAAGAAGGCATTCAATGCACACCCCATTCTCTCCCTTGTTCTTCAATGCAAAAACAAGAAGAAAAGAAGGGACAAAGTGTAAGGAACACTCCCATCCCCAAGCCTTACATGACACATCATAAGGAGGAGAAGAGGATTCTGAAGAGAAGCATCAGTCCTCCCCCATCCATCCATTCTTTCCCTCTCATCCACACCATTCAATCCATCACGATTCTTAAACGCATCAAACAACCTACACTCCCTCTACAATTGAACACAACCTCTTTAGCTCTCCCTCTTTTTCATGAATAACTTCCCTCTACTCTCTTTCTCCATCAAGAATCCATCTTGCTTCCATCCTAAATCATCCATGCATTACTTCTACTAAACCATGTTTTCACTCAACACTATATCCCCATCCTTCTCCTTTCTTTCTTAACCACATCATGGGAACAACTATCTAGGAAATTCGTGTATAAGTTTTTCCCAGTCCATAAAACCAAAGCCCTCAAGAAGAAAATATTAAATTTTCAACAAAAGGAGGGGAAACATTTATACAAATGCTAGAAGGACTTGTTATTGAAATGTCCATACCATGGCTTCAAAAAGTGGCAACAGGTACTATATTGCTATGAAGGCCCAACATCACAAAATTGTTGTATGATAGATGCCACTAATTGCAGGGAATTCATGACAAAAAGTGATGTGAAGGCCTAAATTTCTTCAGGACTTTTTTTGAAAATTTCTAGTAATGGGATTACTCTACAAGAATGGAAAGAAATTCACTACCTCCAAAGAAGGCAGTTTATATGAGATAGGGACTACTCTAGATTTGTCTAGCAAAATAGATATGTTGACCTATAAAGTAGATAAGATAGATAATCCTTCACAATGGTTTGATTCATTCACGTTGACTATTGAGTCTTCTATGAAGCCTCAATCTAAGATTTGTTCAATTTGTTCTAGTCCCATGAATCCTAATACCTCGTGCCCATCAAGCTCTGCTTTCCTTAAACTTCTCAAATCAAGTGAATATCATGAATGCATTCAAAAACCTAACAACAACCCATGTTCTAAGATCTACAATCCGAGATGCACTAGGGATCCTAATTTGTCTTGATCAAAGAATAATCATCAAGGGGGTCCACCTGGAATTTCGCCTCCTCAACCTTTTCTATGTTCCACATTACTACAATAGCAACAACCTCCCCTTAGCTTCCACAATAATCATGGAAACCGTGTATTGAGGAGTCCCTTAGTTTGTTTATGCAAAGCTCCTTAGAATTTCAAAATGATATAATAAAAAAAACTTTTCAAGCCCACACACATTCTATTGTAAAGTTGGAGTACCAAATGGGTCAAATTTCTACTACGCATATTAAAAGAGAAAAGAGCAAATTTCTTAATTAGCTTGAGCATAAGCCTAAGGGATAATATAAGATTGGAACAACTAGTGAGAAGAAATATCATGAACAAGCCAAACCATAACTACCCTTAGGAGTGATATGGCAATTGATAATCAAGTAGGACTGACTAAGAAAACAAAAAATGTGAGGATGCCAAGAAGCCTATAAAGACTAAGAAGGGTAAAGAGAAGTCTCCAACTTCCTCTAAACCTAATCCTAAGGCATATTATAGTCCAAAGACTCCATACCCTTAGCTTCTTAATATGACTAAGAAAGGAATAAACTTTATTGAGATAATGAATGTTTTTAAACATGTATATGTATTCCATTACCGAATGCAATCAGAGAAATACCTTCTTACCAGATTTTTAAAAGATCTCTACACACAAAAGAGAAAACTTCATGTGTAGCAAAAGAAATCTTTTCTTGCAAGTAAGCTTGATAATACAACACAATACCCTATTGAAGTATAGAGATCCTAGATGTCCCCCTATATCATGTGTCATAGGAGAACACACAATTGATAGGGCACTACTTGATGTGGGGTCAATTGTTAACCTATTGCCTGATTCTATATATAAGAAATTAGGATTAGGCAAGATGAAAAAGACAACTACTACACTGCAATTAGCAAATAGGTTAGTAAAAATTTCCCATCGTTTGGTTGAGGATGTATTGGTTCAGGTTGACAAGTTTTTATTTCCTGGAGTTTTTATTGTATTGGATGCACAGCCTGTACTAGATCCAGTTAGTCAAATTTCAATCATTTTGGGATGACCATTCTTGGCCACATCAAATGCTATTATTAACTATGGGAATAGTATCATGAAGTTGTCTTTTGGGAACATGGACATCAAACTGAATGTTTTTAATATAGGATAACCAGATCTAAAGATCCTTTTAAAGGGCATCTCACTCATTTTGGTTTTGATTTTGACATAGACAACTCCACTGATAAAATGAATGATTTACTCAATACTACACCATTAATGGACACGTCAAAGTGGAAAGCTTGAGTAGGACCTCTAATATTTCTTAAAATTTTATTTGAACAAGCTAGTGAAGAACCACCTAATTTGTACCTAACACTTGTCCTGGAAGATTCACAATGTGACTACTCAGATTCATCTAATCCCTTGCCTATTAACCATGCCCCAGATTCTAATATGGAACTAGAAGGTGAGCCAATTGAAGTCACGACCGAACATCAACCAACTTCAGGGTGGATAGAAGATAATAAAGAGGGTATAAGCCCCACTATTTCCCTACATCATGAGTAACAAGAACAACCTTTTACAGAGATGTAGAGCCTGTTTAAACTTGGCATTCAAGAAGATGTAGGCAAGGAGGTATTCCAGCTATTTGATGTTCGCATATTCTATTCCCCATTTGATAGAATTTGGTACAATTCTCCTTGAGTTTTCCCCAGGAAAATTTGTATCATAGTAGTACGCGATGCTCGTATGCTATCGCCTCAACATATCACTAGGTGGAGAATATATATCAACTACTGTGAGACCTAAAGTGGAGTGATTCTTTCTAGAGGGTCCTTCAAGGTGAGTCTATATTTAGGATTTAGTTGAATTAGTTTTTATGGCATTAGTCATATAGCTTGTGTTTGCATTAGCATTCCTTGTAATATATTCATTTGTTCACATCAATTGTTTTCTATATCATCATCAGAAATCAAGTACCATTCTTCTTATCCTATCTCTCAAGTTTATTACTTTATTTGTCCATGATTTTAGTTCTCAACATTGAGAATAATGTTTAATTGAAGTCTAGTGGTGGGGTCTTTTCAAAGTTGGTGTGTTCATCATTGGTTTTTATTAGTTTTTGAGTCAAAACTGCATTGAAGAAAAAAAAAAGTCTAGAATTTATTAAGATTTTTTGTGGTAAGTTACTTTACAAGGAAAATAATTGGATTTTTGAAAATTTTAGTGCTATCTTTGTAATTTAGCTTATTAGTAGATTTATATATAATTAGTTCATTTTATTATCCTTTTTCTAAAGTTCTATGTGAAAATTGAACTATGAAGACTTAATGCACAATTGGTATATATACATAGTTTAAGTTGAAGAGTAAGTATAACTTAGAGATCCTAAACAAAATCAGTAGATACTTATAACCTCTACGAGATTAGAGCCATTCTTTCACATAAATTTCAATTTTTCTTCAGTGTACATTATTTCATAGTTAGGCTTATTTTTATTTTATTTTTATCAGCTATTAAAAAATTATATTAAATACTATGCCATATATATCTTGAGTTTATCGATCTATTTGATTCATAAGAAACCTGGGAAATGACAGAGGCCAATTTTATTTTCCTAGAACCTTTAGCCCACCTTATGTTAATTTTCACTAGCTAACCCTTTTGAGACTTTATATTATAGCCTTTCCTTAACCATTACCCAATTTTTAACCCTATATTATATCCATTACCCATTCTGTTTTAGAAATATGTTGAGAAGATTGGAGAAATATCTTGATAAATTATAATGTGCAATATAGCTAAGGAGATGAACATAAAAAAGGCTTCAAGGAGAAAATTTCAAAAGTAGGAAAAGGCTATACTCAATATTCAAGTGGAAAAAGAGATGGAAAAAAATAGTCAATGAAAAAAAGAATGTTTAATCTTATGTGTTAAAAGAATATTGTGAATACTTTAGTAAAATACCTTTACATATTTTTCAAATATTTTGTTTATCCTCATGCCACTTTCTTGGATAACCCTATCCTAAGCCTTATGTTTTGTCCTAATAAAAGTCCTATTTGATCTTAGGAGTGGTATGGTTTGGATGTGGTTATGAATGGGTAGGGATTTTGGTAAACTGTAACATTCTTTAATAGTTGGTGTCCTTACCATGAGACCATTTATCAAAGTTTTCTAAGTTATTGTTCTTTGGTATGAAATTTGTGAGATAATTTAGCTTTGATATACATTATTCACCTCACATATTGATGAGAGTTTTACCCAATTTTGAGTGACTTCTTTCTGAGTGTCAATTATATCTTGTGAGGTTTGAAGTTGAAGCATACTTTTGGGTAGTAATTTAGGTTCTAGTTTACTTAGAGACTAATAATTCTGTATATAATGGCTATATTCATACACAAACATTTTGAGGTTTCAATAGTAATAGAATATCTTTAGAATAAGGGTAGGATTTTGAAATATTATTCATTTTGATTAACATGTTAAAATTAGATATTTAATGAATATTCAATGGATGAAAATTCTTTGAGAAAAATAAAGGAACTTCCATAAGCTTATTAAATGTTTATGGGTATCATTTCTACAAACCCTTACAAGACTACAAGTCATCCATTATAGGTAACTTAAGGGTTTAAAGGCTTTCTTCATATACTAAATGCAGATGACAACACATGTGAAAGTTGTTAGGATGTTTGGATTCTTTATTTTCTATTTTGTAGTTTTTCTCGATGACTAACAAAATGTAAGTGATGGGGAATTTAATGTAAACATAAATATTACATATAATAACCATAGATTTAGTAGTTTCAACCTTGAACTTGCCTTAAATATTATTAATTAGGGTTTATTTTACATTTTGCAAGATTAGGGTACAACTGAGAAAAATGCATATTTTTGGCAACCAAAACCTAAAAGAGGGCAATTCCACCATTCAAGCATTATCATGGGCCCAATTGCCAAGAACCATAAATCTAAGAAGTTCAAAATGCTATGGGGAAATTAAATTCAAAATTGTCAAAAACCTCATGTATGTGACCAACTTTATCCTTGCAAAAAAGGGTGTCTTTATCAAAAGAGAGGGTGGCAAACTTTCCACCACCTTGGGGATTTTTTAAGTGAAGCTAAAATGCCAGGCAATGAGCCACATGTACAAGCATTATATTGAAGTACAACCACTCAAAGACCAAGGCTTGCATGAAGTATTTTTCTATTCTCTCTCTCTCTCTCTCTCTCTCTCTCTCTCTCTCTCTCTCTCTCTCTCTCTCTCTCTCTCTCTCTCTCTCTCTCTCCAAAATGGGATGCACCATGGAATTGCAAGATTTTCCAAAGAAGAAGGATGAGTTACTCTCCCTTGTGTGTGATATTCAAGACAAAAAATAAAGAGAAAATGAAGGGGGTGAAAAACATGGAGTGGTGAATGCATTTATGGGAAATCTATAACTGTCCTTCATCCATTCTTTTGAAGAGACAATGGCCAAGATCTACACTAACTTAGGGCTATCCTAAGTGCATTCAATAAGAAGAGAGAATACTAGAGTGGAACAATAGAATTGAAGCATGCAAGAGAGTGGAGAATGAACTCCTATTCGTGGAGATATTTTCAGTGGGCTGCCTACCATTTTTTAAGGAAGCAAAACCTATTGGTGGAGAAGGAAAAGGTGGACTAAGGAGAATTTACATAAAGCAAACATGTGTTCACTTAAGAAAATTTCAAGGAAATCCTACCCATCCACTCTAAGTAAAGCATATGATCCAATGGATGAAATAAAGAAAAGAGGAAAAGAAAACATAACCCTATCTCCCATATACTTGGAGTTTGATGTAAAATAGGAGAAAGAAAGAGCAAGGAAGCTTCCCTCTTAAAAGGAGGCATGACCTAGAGGAGAAAGGAGGGAGTTTCCTAAAGGAAAGTTCCACCTCCTTAGAGTCACAACATGAAGCATAAAATAAAAAAAAAGGCATTCAATGCACACTGACTCTCCCCCTTGTGCTTCAATGCAAAAAAAAAAAAGAAAAGAAGGGATGAAGTGTGAGGAACTCTGCTATCCTAAGCCATACATGACACATCCTAAGGAGGAGGAGATAATTCCAAAGAGGTGCATTAATCATCCCCCATCCATCCATTCTTTCCCTCTAATCCCCACCTTCCAATCCATCACCCATCTTCAATGTGTCAAATCTCCTTACACTCCCTCTGCCATTCAATGCATAACCTCCTTATCTCTCCCTCTCTTTCACACAAAAATTCTCCCTATTCTCTTTCTCCATTAAGTATCCATCTTCCTTCCATCCTAAATCATCCATGCAAAACTTCTCTTAAATCACCTCTTCTCTTCAATGCCTTATCCCCATGCTCCTCCTTTCTTTATTAACCAACAATACATCTCTCTCTCACCATCCTTTATGTTACATCATCTTCCATTCATGTCCCATTATTTTCCCATCTTAAAAACTTAACACATCTTCTCTTCTCACCTCTTTAGCCTTCCATGTGAAAATCATCTCCATCCCCACATTCTCTCTAACCACTCACGCTTACCCATCTTTCCTTTCCCTCTCTCTTGAATATGGATGAGAATAGTTGATTGATCATTGATTCTCCTTAGGTTAGTGGCTGTAGGGTACTGACCTAGGTTTTCATTGAGTGACAAAACAAACACAAGTCACCATTTGGATGATGTTAGAAAGGTGGTAACACAGGTTGGAGTGACTTCAATGGTGAAACCTTGGTGATATCCTTCCTTTGCATAGGAACCGTTAATTTCTTTTTGTTTATGCTTTCTTTTCATTCTTGTAATACATTTGTAATCTTTAAATTTGATGTAATGAAAGTCCTCCTTTCCTTTCATTATTTACTTACTTGTTGGATGTTTTATGCTTTAATTTAATTTTTAGTTATTGCTTGCATTATGTTTTAGTATTAACTAGAAAGTTGTGAATTGTTTAGGATAGAATTATTAAAATTAAATCTTAGCATAAGTAGAGTTAAATATGTTGGGCTAGTTTTCATGCTAGGGTTAGGATGGAACCACATCAGATTATGTATTTTCATGTTTAAGTAAACTTAGGTAAAGTGCTTGATTAGCAAATTTATCATTAGCAAATTAACTTATATAATTAGTGCTCTCTTCAAGTTGACATACTAGCTATGTTATGTTAATTAATTTGGTATAGAGAATCACAGATAATGTATGCCTTAAAAAGACAGACTATGCTTTGAATAATATACTAAATTAGGTGAAATCCTAAAATTGAGAAAATCTAAAAATTAGGGTTCTCCAAAAATAATATTCTTATGTGTTTCTAAATTAGGTGAAACCCTAGGCTTAGATTTTGTTTGATTTCATTTCTTTTAGCATTTTTTAAATTAATTGATTAATTTTTTGCTAGGTTATAGTAATTTAAAATAGATTTTAATTAAAAATTATGTTTTTTTTTTTCAAAATTAGAGTTCTTGTGCATGATGGTGGAAATTATGGATGTAGAATCAATTTTTTTTATTCTAGTTCACATGTGTAGTATGTTGGCATGTAAACTGTATTGTTAATCTAATCTATTATAAAAAATTGTACAAAATGTTGTAGCTTTTAAATTACTTGCAAGCACACAAATCAATGTAATAATTTCACGCAAGCAAGGTCAATTCCATAGGGAATCTAATAGATTTGTAATGGATTGGATTTGATTCAAATTGACTAACTTCAACCATAGAGATAAGGATGTGATTAAACTAAGAATTTCAAGCAATATGAAATGCAAACATGCATGGAATTAGAACCTAAACTTAAAAGAAACTTACTCAAAACTAAAACTAAAAAATGAAATTAGAAAGTAACCTAACTAACATGCAAGCAACTAAAGTAAACTAATGCTAAATTACCTTGAATGAAATTAAGAAAATTAAATTAAAGGAAACTACTAAAATGGAAACTTTCCGAATTTAACACTTTTCTAAAGTAAAATTAGAAACTTTTTAAAAATAGAACTTCCTAAAACCAATTTAGGAAACTTTCTAACATTAAACTAATATGAAAAAACAAGTTACCAATGAAATCTAACTAACTTTGACAAGAAATTAGAAACATGTATGTTAATGAAAACTATCATTAAAAGGACTTTCTAAATTTTAACAACTCCTAATCCTAAAACTTCCTAGAGATGGAACTTCCTAAAATTCAGAAAAGAAACTTTATAAACCTAAACTAAGACACAAACAATAAATTCACTACTACTAAAACTAAATTAAGCATTAAAATCGTCAACACACATGGATGACTTCGAATGGGTATCCCATTCCGTTGCGCACCTTGTCTTGATACTTGTATATTTTCAAATGGGGATACTTCTGAAACGAAAGCTACGAGATTAGCACCCATGTGTCTTTCTTTAGCCCATTATGGAGGTCGTCGCGGTTCGTTTATGAGCTCATCTGGAAACAATTCATGGGGTCTACCCCATAAGTAGCTTGAAACAAGACTCCGACAACACCCAATATATGATTTCATACGAAGATTGCTAAACACAATGCTGTCATGATCATGGAAAAAAGAGACAATTAAACGAGCAAGGATGTCAAAGCTTGGATATATTATGAGCCCAGACAGACGGTTACCATAAAACCGCAGTACTAACAATCCACTTAAATGCGAATGATGACGACACGGAAAGTATTTATACCACCATGGTGTACAATATGCATGCACTTCGGTAACCCTTTTGGTCCTTTCATGCACTTGACATATGACATTAGATTTTGACAAGCTCTTAAATAGTAAAGCGAGTCCTGCATTACAAGCAAAGAAATAAATCCTACAAGGCAGAAAGTAACTACATGACAGAAAGTTCAAACCTACACTAGCAGGCAAACAGCTGCAGGAGATATAAATTATGGATACTTCAGAATTGTTTGCAGCCAAGCATCTTTTGGATAATAATACTCGCAAGCGTTTCCTGAGGAAAAGATTTATAGGCTTAGATTTACAAAAGAAAATCCAGGAAAAACAGATGCTCTTAGGCATACCATATCATTATACCCTTGGGCATACCATATCACGATCGAAGCCCAAAACACACAAGCATCTAATAGATAAGTACTCCTATGGCACAAAGAACAATAAGAACTTGATGCTTTTAGCTCTAAATTGTAAAATGAATATCTTTTATTTATGTTAGCCAAGGCAATTTCTAACAAAGCACTAAATGCAGAAAGAATCGCATCTCATCCAACTTCCCCTCGAGGAAGACGTCTGACGTCTTTTTTCCTAAAGTTGCACAACTGGAACCCTGGTACCCAGGCAAGAGACGACTCCTTGCGCACCGTGCAAGGAGACGTCTTTGGTGGTGCGGAGGTTACTTTCCCACAACTTTCTGATCTCAAATACCACAATATTAGTATCAGGAAGCTACTGTGGATAGAAAAACATCAATTCCTCGAGAGATCGAGGATGCACGCACCATTCTTCTGCACTTACGTTGGAAAGAACCACTAAAAAATAGATATTAGAACACAATTGTGAGAAGGATTTAAATTCCTGAAGTCCGTAAGAGGAAATGTCAAAATCAAAAACTTTCTTATAATACACACTTGTATCCTGATGCACCAGATTTTCTTCAAAAATCCACAACTCTTAGCACACGAAACTTTATCCAAACAGATTACTCCATGGCTGATCAATGAAAAGAGATTACCCTGCTACCCAAAGGACGTAGCTTGTTCGATTCAACTTTCCGTTACATACTTAACCTCATCTTTGCCATTTATTTCAACTGTCTGTGCTTAGATTTGTGATCTTCTCCGGGAAAACTAGCTCCATTGAAAGAATGGTTTTTGAGAACCACTGCAATATCTGCTTCTGAAGCGCCTGCAAGCTTAAATCTCTCAACAGCAGCATCAAGATTCTTCTCCCAACCATGCAATCCAAGCTTAAATTCAACTTGTGAGCGCTCAAAAAGCATGTTGCCCCAGAATAGATGTATCTGAGATCTCATTACAGCAGCTTGTTCTGCTGCCTCATCAGCAGAAAACTCCACCTGACCACTGCCAGAGGACTGACTGTCAGTACCCGAACTGGATTTCTTCCTCCTCTTTATTAGGTCATCTTTTTTGCGTAAGTTGGGATCTTTGAGCTCGTTAGCCCTCTTTTCTTCAAGTCTCTCCCACAATTCTGTAGCAGACTTCATCTTCTCTTCTGCACTATCAAAAAGCCTAATTGTCTCTGCAGAATCCCAAGTTGCCAAGTCAACCTTATTAGCCACAACAAAGGACCACTGCAGCTTTGCGGTCTCAAAGTGCTGTTGTCCTAAGGCAAGTAAACCTTCGTAAAAGTCTGGCTTGATGCATAGGGCCTCTTCATATTTTTGTCCAGCCAGAGTATACCTCTCCTGCACCCAATTGTAAGCAGCCAGAAGCTGTTCTGTCATCAGTTCCTTTGCTAACGACTCATCTAATGGTATGCGCTTTCGTGCTGCACACATATGCACATTCCCCCAATTGAAGAATGCCAGTGCAGCAACCTCCTGGAATTTTAAAGCGGCCATATCGAAAAGGTTTTGAGCTTCTTCACTTGTCACTGTCTCCTCGAGAGCTTCCGAGCAGAGCTCCATTCCCAGCTCGTGAAGGTCTATATGTGCATCTGGATCAATGCCCACATGAGTACGGAATAATTGAGCAAATTCAAAGAGCCAATCATCTATCTCAACTTCCTTGCACTCCACATTATTACTGTCATCCACTGCCTTCTTTTTAGGAACTTTTTCCTCTGAGTTGGTCTTCACAATCTCAGTCTCCATGCCCTCCAACACTGAATCTGCCATGGAAGAATGTGAAGCATTCCCATCTTCCTTGATCAACTCCTCATCCTCCACCAATGCATCTTGAGCAAGCTTCATTTCTTCTTCTTCGTCAACCAAAGAAGGTTCCTGCTCAGGGCTTACCTCTACAATATGCAACCTTAAAGTAGTGATTTCATCATTCTTCTCTGCTTCCATTCCTTCAGGTTTCTCTTTAGGTGTAAGGCGGCCTAGACAAGACTCTGCTAATCTAAGTTCACTGGTACTAGTGATAGTCACCAGATCTCCTTCGATATCCTTGTACTTGATCAAAACAGATTTTGACGACGGAAACCGCTTTGCTACAGTCTCTCTCAACACTCTAAAACTGCAACCTGCTGGCATTTGAGCGAGCCTGATATCATGATCATAAACAAGTTTCAATGGTCTCCATTTACCTACGGTTGAAACTAAGGAGAACCCCCGAACAGGCTGCAGTGCTGGCGATGATGATGGCTTACTGTCTGGATAAATGGCAGGTTCTGAAGAATATTTAGAAGGTTTTGAAACAGATTTAGGAATTGGTTTAGGCTCAAAAGTGATAGAGGGTACTAGATCTTCATTGGTGGCAGGCAGTTTTTCAGGCTTATTTGGGAAAGCTGAGAGTGCTGTTGCCTTCTTGGGCACAGGACGGGCAGGCAGGCACGGGCCAAGACCCCCAATTGGAGCACCGCGGACTGCAGAAGCACCAAGTGCAGCAGGGGAAGGACGGCTCTGGAGATCCTGCTGGGCCTCCTGCCAGGGGCCAAGTGCAATTCGAAGGCGCCGAGCAATCTCAAGTGCATCTCGATGGTTTGGATCTGCAGCAAGCAGGGCTTGAACATCCTGCATCGCCATTTCGTACCTGGCAAGTGCTTCAAAGGCACGGGCACGGCGAAGAAGTGCCCGGCCGAATTGGGGCTGGACTTGTAGTGCCAGGGAGCACTCGCCAATCACTTTGTCATAATCGACAGGTTTCATCTGCATAAGGCAGGCAGCACGGTTGCTATGGAAGACAGCACGGTCTGCGTGGGTTTTGGGTGTGAGTTTGAGGGCATGCTCGTATTGCTCTAGAGCGCCCACGTAGTCTTTCGATTGGAAACGGCGGTTGCCTTCTTCCTTGAGCTCGTGGGCTCTTTTGAGGAAGATAGAGGAATCCAAATCAACACCATTGGCTGCAACATGGGCAGTTTTGTTGCTGTTGCTATTGTTATTGACGGAAAGGCAGTAATCAGCAGTTGATGGACTATTGTTATTCCCACCCTTCTTCCTTCTCCCTCCAGATTTTCCCATATCCCCGCCCCCCTCAACAGCAAGAAAATTAGTAGAAACTTGAAAGGGTAACTTTTATAGAGTTTGGAGTGTCTAGAGTTAGAAACTATGTTTGTCTTTGTGATTATGCTTCAAAGTCAATAGACGAAGAGGGAAGGGAACGAAATAAAGTACCTATGTATGCAGTCAATAAAGCTGCTTGATCTCTGGTGATTGTCTGCCTGCAGCTGAAGGAGATAAGGGGTGGCATCTCTTCTCCGTCGCCCCAGAGAGAGCGATAGATGGGCTTTACCAAAGCTTTGCTGTAACCCTAGAAAGTTGAAAGACAGAAATGAGCAGGAGGAGAAAACCAGAATAGAGTGTCACGTTTCGAGATAGCTCCTAGCGGCTTATCTCAGGAGCCCCCCTTTAGATATAGCCCGTTGGTCGGACTCACATGAAAGTGAACCTAGTGCACGACGGTCGTTCATCCATTGGACCCGGTATAGTCCACAAGCAAATTGACGGTCAAAACCGTAAGAGCAAAGCCGGCAAAGTGTCTAGATTCAATGGGCAAAGCTACCGTGTGTATGGATTGCTTCCCGGGATTTTGGCATACTGATCGAGAGGCGTTATATGGAGAACGCTCACAATTTTTTGTTAGAAAATATCAGCTGGTTAAAGTACCAAGACGGGCAGTCAATTGGTCGAATTCTACATAATTATACCCTCACAATTCGGTTTCTTATGGGTTTGGGTCTAAACGGATTTTACTTTGGATCCTAACTTCAATATCTAAAAATCTAATCTGTTTCGGTTAATTTTTTAATTTAATTAACAAACAATAAAACGTATATTTTCATCCATAGCATGCAAAAAATGAAAAATCCTTAATAATTAAGTATCAAGGACTTTATAGGGAACATCGCAACCAAAAACCAGCACTCAAGTATCACTAGGATTTGTTAGATTAGATAGGAATCTATTAAGTTATTTGACAAAGAAGAAATAATTTTACTTAGAAAGTTGCATGGGTAGATATATTGGTGTTGGTATTTGCCAAAAAGACTTTCGTATAGCTATAAATATGCTGTTAGATATTATTAGAACCAAAGACAAAAGTTGAGTCTTTAAGGAGAATGGCCTAAATTTTAGAGTTGTTACATAATATGTATCGAAGCTACTGATCCATGGCACCACCATCGAATGCTGAGTGGATCCACAAACTTGAAGGATCATTATGTACATTGAACAAGAAATTTTGTGTATAGCCTCAAACTGTTGATGCAATCCAATTGACACTTAAAGAACTATCTGATCCTTTTAAAGAAGGCAAGCTTCAACCAAAGATTAACAAAGTCACTAAGGGCTTTACAGTTCCTTCTGTTGATGAACATATAAGATCTAAAGATACAGTGGGATTGATGATGATCCAATAAAGAGGTTGAATCGTGTATAGTAGTTTTTCAAATATCAGCATACACTTGTAGATAAAAGGCTTTTGCCTCCTTTTCACATGAAGGGGCAAGCAAGCCAATGTTATCACAAGCTAGAGCATACCAACCCCAAACATGGAGTGGAGTAAATTCATTAGGGCCTAGTGTGTTCAATTTGGCATGATCGAATATGAAGACTTTGATGAAACATTGTCTAACTTGCACCAATTTGGATCAATCCTAGAATATCAAAAAGAATTCAAATGATTAGTGAATTGTGTCGAAGGATGGATAGAGAAAGCTTTAATTGGTTCATTTATTGGACCACTTAAGGACAAGATGATTGCTAATGTTCGAATGTTTTGTCCCAACACTTTACTTGCTATTATTCAAATGGCTAGAATGCAAGAAGAGAAGTTATGTCTAACAAAGGGAACTAAGATGTATCTTACAAGTTCCACAAGACCTTCACGACAACCAAACAACACTGGACTGATACCACAAAAGAAACTCACATGGGCTGAGATGTAAGTCAGTAGAGAAAAAGGCCACTATTATAACTATGATGAAAAGTTCTCACCATGACATAAATGTAAGTCATACCAACTTTATGTCTTAGACATGGTCAATGAAGAAGAAACAATTGAAGAAACTGAAGAAGGATAATATATGAAAACAGCTCAAAAATTTCTTTACAAGCTTTATTAAGTAAAGTATCGATTTGCACTATGCAAACAATAGGATCCAGTTCAAATTAATAAGTATATGTTTTAACTGATAGCGGTAGTACTTTGTACAAAACTCCACTACTTCCTTTGCAATGTAATATTTGGCTAACACCCCTTTACACATTGTGATTTTGTACATATCTTTTTAAAATTTTCATGTAATCTCAAATTTGTACGTCCATCATAAGTAAATTGGCCCATAGAGTCTAACCTCATCAATAAGATGCACTGTTAAGTGTATCACGATGTCAGAGAAGGATGGTGGAAAGTTGTCTCTACCTCACTTAAAGTTGTTGCCATATTTTCTTGGATTTCTTGTAATTTTAAAGCATACACTACCTTATCGAACAAAGTATTGAGCACCAAATATATTGTTATGGTAGGAGTTATTGCACCAATGCATGACAACTGTGCGATTTCATCCCTAACACTTTCAGCTCTTCTATGGAGACAATATTTCTAAAGTTTGAAGAGTAACTATCTAGGACTTTGAGCTCTGACAGGGTTTTACACACTAGTCTACTCTCCTCTCTGTCAAGCATATAATTTGCTTTAGATAAGTATGTTCCTCGACTTCCTCTATCTTGTTGATGTAACCTTCTTTTCAAACCTATTTTCATAAGATCCATTTGAGCTGCAAGTCCATCTTTTTCTTTTCAAGGCATGTTAAGCAAGGTACTGGTCATGCTTTTGCACACATTCTTCTCAATGTTTATGATATAAAGCACATGGCATAGATGCAAGGATCTCTGGCACACAAGTCGAAAGAACATTGACTTCTTCTTCCAAGAACTTTTTGGAGCTTCTTTCACCACACATTTAGTTGCTTTCTTCTTCCCCCATAAGACATTAAGGTTTTCAACGTGTTTCAATACTTGTCGTCCTATCAATATTTTTGGAGGTGTCTTTGTCCCTACACTAGCATTTGAATTTTTTCCTTCTTAAAACAATATAGATGGTCTCTACACAACCATCTTCTATGTTCAAAGAATGTCATTTTCCTATCATGTTTAAGTCAAATCACATAGGTTTGGTATTACAAATAGGACACGCATTATATTCCTTCATGGAGCATCCATACAAATTACAATATGCAAGGGAAGCCAATTATTGTCCACAATAGTATAGTCCTTAGGGTGAACAACTCTTTCTTGCATGCAGAGTAAGCTTCAATACCTATGTCCCATAACATCTTAAGATCATCAATCAAGGGAGCCAAGTACATGTCAATGTTGTTCCTTGGTTGCTTTAGACCTAATATCTGCATACTTAACATCATGAACTTCCTCTTCATTCATAGAAATGGTGGGAGATTGTAAAAAACTGTTATAACAAGCCAATAATTGTATCTCTTACTCATAAAACCATGAAGATTAATCCCCACTACTGATAATGCAAATCATAGGTTTCTGGGTTCTCATCTAAAATTAGGCCACAAGAAGTGTACAAGCTTCCACACTGGCCTATCTACTGGATGGCATGAATAGTTTATCAACTACTCTCTCCTCGGCATGAAATGTTAGCTTCTTTATTATTTTTATAATAAAAAACATTATTTTAAACCTTGAACTAGGGGGAAAATATTATAGGACCTTCACAGGAACATCTGCACTGTCTCAATTGAATTCTTCTTCAACTTCCATCTTAATTGTCCGTAAGTTGGGCATGCAGTTTTGTCCTTGTGGCCCTCCCTATACAAAATGTAATCATTGGGATAAGTATGTATCTTCTTATACTACAACCCTAATGTAGCCAGGTTTTATTTTCTGCCATGTGGACCTTGCCATCTTTTTCTCCTTCTGTAACATTTTACCTAGCACTTTCTAGACTTTTGTAAAATCTTGATCTGAAAAACCAAATCTCGATTTCACCCTGTAAAGTTCTACCACTGCAGACAACTTGGTATAATCATTATAGGTAGTTCATGGTCGTCTTTGAAGTCATCATATGCATCTTACAACATCTGTGTAGATGTACTATCTACAACACTTCATACAGTGTCTTCAAACTTCCTACCCTTGTTAAGGGAGCATGTGGAGGTTCTTCTCCATGCCAAATTCATGAGTGATAGCTTTCATCGAATCCATTGAAGCACAACTTTTCTATTCCCTCCTCATATTCTTTTGATGTTATTCTCATGATCATCCAAGCATATTTGTCCATTTGTCAATAAATTGAAGCTCAGATGTCTATAAACACTTCATAGACATGAAAAGATTAGTGGCTCAGTTAGGCATTTTGCCAAAGACTACGTGTATGTAAATTATAAATGTTTGAAAAAAAATAAATTACATGCATGCGCATGTGGAAATTCTCCAATTAACATTAAATATCAATGAAAAACATGAACGATCCATTCACATGGAAAATTAACTTTAAAAGAGGAGATTTTGATCATAATAATGCGAAAGATATACAACATGCATGAGACAAACAAGAAAGATACTAACGAACATTCAAATCAATATCATGTGAGAATATGTATTTGTAATTCCAATTCGATGGTGGTGATTTAGTTGAAGCAAGCCAAAGAAAAAATGCCCCTAAATGAACTTTAAATTTTGTATAAATGAAGATAATCAAAAAGAAAAACTCAAAGATAGTTGTAAAAAGTCATATATATAAGAGACCTTTTAAAGTCGATATAAAAAACAGAACTTTAAAGTTAGATTTTTAAAGTTGGGTTTTTCAAAACTATTTCTAAAGTTATTCTAGCAAAAAAAAGTGTTTGCCACCATGAACTATCTTCTTAAGTATGATTTTTAAAGACATTTTTTCTGAAGCTGACTTATATTGTTTTTACTAAGACAATTGACTAAAAACTATCTTCTTTTTGCCAACTTTAAAAACCCCAATTTTGTAGTTATATAATATATATGATGCAAGTCCAACTCGAGAAGCATTCACTACTAAAATTGAGGTTTTAAAAGAAGCAAAAATAAGATGGTTTAAACACAACTGTCTTATTAAAATTAATAAAAGGTGGTTTCTAAAAACCATATTACAAGCATACCTTAAGAAGATGGATTTTGTAAACTATCCTACAAAAATTATATATAAGACATTTATTTTAACCATCTTATTTTTTTCACATAAAATAAGATGATTAATTATAACCATCTTATTTTTTGAATAAAGAATGACTGTAAATGATAACCATCTTTTGAAACTTCATTTTAAAATATCATGAAGTTCGACTTGTAATTTTTTTACTGTGGCTAGCGTCAATAAAAAAACTCTAAGATTGAGTTGGATTTACGTAGGTTTTGCACCAAACTTGCATGTCTCTGCGGATATCAGAATGAGTATGTATTATTTCTTATTTTTGTCATATGTTTGATTTACTTGGTTGATTATGGGTATGAAATTCCTTTCATAAAGTTTTCCCTTCTTGAGCATGGATCATTCATGTGTATTGATCAGTTATGTTTTTGCATCAATCTTTATAGTTGTAAAATTGATTCCTCTAATATATATGTTTTTTCCAACTATATATACATTTACACTCCAAGTGTTTGGTTGAATGCCTAACCCAATGTGTCATAGCCAAGATTCCAATAGTGTGTGTATTTTTCATTCTGGCCAAAGCCTCATGGTTTTGCTCTTCCCCATAGGAATAATGTATACACACCAAGTGGTACTCCAAACCCTTATAACTAATTCTCGCCAAGTGATGTGAGACTAAACTCTTAAGATAACTTGAAGCCTGCCATCATGTAGCTTGACATCCTCCCTTTGGGACCACTTACTAAGATTGCCCTCTAAGCTCTCTCTTCCCCCATAGGGAACACACATCCCTACATATAACCACTCATTGGGTCCACTCAGCAACAATGTGTGGCCTAGCCCCAACATCATGAGGGGTCTGACTATGATACCAATTGTAATCGGCATGATTCCAATAGTTTGTATATTGTTTGTTCTAGTTGAAGCCTCATGGTTTTGCTCTTCCTCATAGGAAAAATGTGTTTACATTGAGTGGTACTTCAAACCCTTATAACTAGCTCAAACTTCTTCTCCCTAGGTGATGTGGGACTAAAATATAAGGATCACTTGAATCGTGACATCTTGTAGCTAGACATCCTCCCCTTGGGACCACCCACCAAGATTGCCCTCTAGGATTCTTATGTAATGATCTGTCTCCACACTTACAATATTGTCTGCTTTGGCTAAAGACGACAAGATTGTTACTGTGGAGACTCCTTCATTATTAGTTGGTATTAGAGCTAGTTTCCCTCGTGATGGTGAGGCTAGACCACGTGTGGTTGCACAGTGGACCCAAGAGTGATTGCATGCGGGGATGTGTGTTCCTTAATGGGGAACGAGGGAGCCTAAAGAGCAGTCTTGGTGGGCAATTCTGAAGGGAGGATGTTGAGCTATAGCATGGCAGGCTTCAGGTGATCCTAAGAGTTTAGTCTCACATTGCCTGTGGAGAATTATGCTAAGTTAGTTATAAGGGTTTTTTAACCCACTTAGTGTGTGCGCATTATGAGGGGTGAGGCCCAGGCCTGGAAGAAACAAAACTTTAAGGGAAAGGGCTACCAATCAAGGATTGAGTGATAGTTATAAAAAGAGGATAATATACTCTATTGTGCACTCTAATCACATGAAATATGTGTTTTCCCTATCGAGAAGATCAAAATCATAAGGCTTCGGCCAGAACAGACAATATACACAATGTTGAAACCCTAGCTATTATAATAATGAGGCCCATAGGTCGGTCTTGGTGGGCAATCCACGAGAGATGTGGAGC
The DNA here is from genome assembly GCA_035236585.1 of Warburgia ugandensis. Lineage (NCBI taxonomy): Eukaryota > Viridiplantae > Streptophyta > Magnoliopsida > Canellales > Canellaceae > Warburgia > Warburgia ugandensis. The sequence goes on along the minus strand of CP141131.1, from coordinate 82,964,613 downwards.
TACAAAATGACAGGCTATGGGTGACCTTGAGAGAGTTCCACATCATCCGGGAAGAAGGAGCTAGGCTAGTTATAAGTGTTCGAGTAACTCTAATGAAAACAACATATTTTCCCTACATGGAAGAGCAAAACTGTGAGGCTTCTATCAGAACGAACAATATACATGCTTTGGGTGAAGTGGACAATATTATCTTTAGAGCCCTAGTTGTTACAATTAGTATTAGAGTAGGACCCCCTCATGAGGGTAGGCCTAGATAGCATGTGGTCGCTCAGCTAACCTAAACAGTGGTCACACACAAGGATGCATATTCCCTAAGAGGAAAAGAGGGAGCTAAGAGGATGGTCTTCGTTGGCAGTCCCTAAGGGAGGATGTCAAGCTATGACTGGCTTTGGATAATCCTAAGAGTTTAGTTCCACATTGCCTGGGAGAAGAAGTATGGGCTAGTTATAAGGCTTGGGTATCTCTCTCAGTACATATGCATTTTTCCTAAGGGGAAGAGCAAAATCGTGTAGCTTTGGCCAAAGCAGACAATATTGTTACTATGGAGCCCCAGTTGTTACCCTATCAAAACTAATTCCTCTCTTGATGGTGAGGCTAGACCACATGTGGTAGCTCGGTGGACCCAAGAGTGATTGCACAGGGGACATGTGTTCCCTAAGGGGGGAAGAGGGTGCCTAGAGGGTAGTCTTAGTGGGATGTTCTAAAGGGAGGATGTCGAATTATAGAATGGTGGGGTTTGAGTTATCCTAAGAGTTTAGTCGCACATTGCTTGGGGAGAAGTAAGTGATATGTGTTTTGAAAATAATAGCTAGTACATGAGTCTGTTATAGCATAGACATGGCAAGTATGGGTCGATCCACAGAAACTTTATAATTGACAAATTTTAATTAAAAATATATTTTAATTATATTAACCAATCAATAATTATATTAACTAAATTAATTACCTAAAATACTAAAAATAATTGAAATTACATAAAATGCTAGAATTAAAATCTAAACCTAGGATTTAAAAATCCAATACATTAGGGATCAATACTTTTAGGATTAAATTATCTAGATTATTTTCTACCCATGTAATTAGAAGAATAATGATAGGTGTTCAATTTTATATAAAAAGTACTCAGTTAGTAACCCATGTGTTATAGATTATAGTATTAATTCTAATGTTTTTCTAAAAATTTGCAACACATGCATTTTTGACTTAATGATTCAAAATTTTGATATTTTGTAGGCTTAGAAGTTAATCCATAATAATTATATGAATAATCATATTTTCCTAGGATTTAATTAGAGTATTTGACTATTTGTAAGAATCAATATGGTAATCCAATTGTCAAGATTGATCAAGATGAGAATTGAAGCCATTTATGATGTTTCCTAGTCTAACTAGGAAGCCTATGGAAGCCAAGGCCTAAATATCATTGATTGAAGGTGTGATCAAGGTTCAAGATCATCTTAAGGCAAGTAAGAATGCAATGGAAATATCCTAAAGTGACTAAAATGGATTCATGCAAAAAGCCATGCAATTCCACCACCTTTGCATGAGAATTAGAGCCATACATGAAGTTTACTAAGTTAACAAGGAAAGCTAAAGAAGCCAAGCCATTAGAGCCAAGGGTGTGAGTCATGAAGCCAAGCCAAATGAGCTATCAAACAAGCCATTGAAGCTATATTAATCATGCCACATGGAATCACACTATTAGAGGAAGATTTTAAGCAATTATCCTATGTTATAATTGTGGAATTTTAAGAGGATAGTTAGAAGGTAGTAGGACTCTGTTAACATGGGTAGGTAGGCATGCACATGTGGACCAATAAGAGAAGAGACCTAACTCTTTTAAACTTTCTTTTTTTATCTTCATAGGTTTCCCACTTCTAAGGAATTTCCTTTAGGCTTCCACTTCCCAAATCCTTCTTCCAAGTTTCCCTTTCGTAAGTCTTGTTGCCCTATCTAACTATATTTCCCTCATCTTTATCTTATCTCTTTCCCTTCTAATCCCCACTTGCCTTCTTATATCCTTCTCTTTTATTTTATCTCACCTTCTAAGTCTATCTATTTCCACCTTCCTCTCACCTTCCTAGATGCCTTATCTTAACCAAACTCTTTCCCAACCACCGTCTTCTCTTCCATTCCTCATTAGGACTCTTTTAGAAGTTTCCAACATCTATAAATACCCAAGGGAAGAGTCTTATCACATTTTTACCTTACATAGAAGGGTGGAAGTGTGACACACTGGGTTTTTATAATACATTTTCATAATTATTTTTGAAAGGTAGGCCCCTTGTTTTGAAAAGAAATTAAATTGCAAAAAATGTTTTTCTTTGAGTATTGTCCTTCCACTCTTGTTTTTTTGGATCTGAGATATTGTAAACATATAAACATTTACAATACCTGAGCAAGCTATACTTAGTAGAGGATTTAAGAAGCATATGAACTTATAAATCAATTTTATAATCCAATAATTACTTGATAGTTCAATTATCCATAATTATCAATTTTCATATGCATGAAATAGTCTAACTTTCATGAATCGTGTCCTATATAATGAGTTTATCAGATACTTACCCATATGAAAACTTCTATAAAAGTATTCCCACAATAATTCACTTTTACTTATACCATATATATAAAATGTTAAAATCCTAGAAAATATTAATAACATTAATATTAATATCATAATCTCATTTCCAGACTTATACTAGGTCCAATATCCATACCCCTCAACATACGGGTTCATAATCCTCCAGCCTCTACTGGTGTAATAATAACATTATGTCAAATCATAAACATATCTGTAATGAACTCATACCTAGCATATCATCATGCTGTCTCACAAGGCATATTTCATCATCTCATAATGTCAGCACCATATTGCGTAAAATATAAGGAATACTATGCTGCAGTCTAATCCATATAGCACACTTGGATAACTACTATATACTCTATTGATACCATGGTGGAAAATACACAAAATCCTGGCTATATGGGGAGATGGGCTATCATAGTGGTTAGCCTTCCCATAATTGCCCCACATGATGTTTTGCCTTGCTATGGGCATGGTATCCATCTCATAAATTTCAGAGAGCAGGTGGCCAAACCCTCATAACTCTCCTAACATAGCATCCCCAAGCCTATGCCTGTCTAAAACAAAACTCTTAGGCCTCATGCCCGGATGTAAAATAATGGTAATGACAAACTATTTGCCTATCCATATATATATAAACTTATAACAACATGATCATCCTCACTTAATAGGTACTCGTGTACTAAGGATGTAATTTATCACATTAGATTTATAAATAAATAGATAATATGATTGGTACTACTGTACTAAAAATATAATTTCACAGATAGATATTGTGAATTGAGATCATGATTTTTAAATAAGAATTGCATAATAATAAGCACGGTAGCATTATATCATCATAACTTCAATAATTGCATGACTTAAACAATAACAACATATTAATTTGCAGTTATTATATATGATGAACAATTTAACTTCTACAGGTTAAATAAGATCATGTTTATAACACTGATCTTACATTTTGGAAATATGTATCTGTTGATTGTTTAACTGCAAGTGCACAGGCTATTGTAGTATAGCTATGCAAATACGGGTCGATCCCACGAGGACTTGATTTAAAATGATGGAGTTTTAAATAAAATTCAACTAAAAGAATAAAAACACAAAATATACTAGAAATAAACTAAAATCCAGATGTATTCAATTGTTCCAATGTTCACAAATATTTATTCCAAGGAAAACAGAAAATAAAACTAAAATGCGTCCTGGATAAGCTTGTCCTTGGATTGCACTGTCTCTAGATTAGTCTGTCCTTGAATTACACTGTCCCTGGATAGTCAGAATGAAGATAAGGTAAAACCAGAATAGCATAGGGACATAGATGTAATTAAACAGGGGACCCAGTTGGTATTTCTGAAATCTGCCAGGGGACACAGATGTAATTCTTGAGATATGCTAGGGGCAGATCCAGAATTTCGGGGGTCTCTGGTTTTTACAAAAAAAAACCAAGAAAACAACGATGGAAATCGAAAGAAGGGAAGAAGGAAGAAGGAGGGAGGAAAAGAGGAAGGAGAAGAAGAAGAAAACACGGGAAATCCCGGGAATGGAAATGCGGGAAGGAGGAGGAAAAGAGATGGGAGAAAACCCAGAACGGATTTTCTCTCCCAGGACCGTGCAACTCGGAGAAAAAGAGGAGAAAGTGGCCAGAGAAGAAGAGGAGAAAGGAGGAGGGGAGAAACAGAGGGAAAACCCCTGGGGAGGAAAACCCAACTTGGGTTTTCCTTCTCCTGTCCATGCAGCTACGCAGAGGCTGAGGGCGGTGGAGCCATGGAAGATGGGAGGAGAAGGGGGAGATAGAGCCGGGTCGTCGTTTGGGTTCTGTCCGATGCGGTGTCGGACTACTGCACGGTGGGAATGACAAGAGAGAGAGAGAGAGAGAGAGAGAGAGAGAGAGAGAGAGAGAGAGAGAGAGAGAGAGAGAGAGAGAGAGAGAGAGAGAGAGAGAGAGAGAGAGAGAGAGAGAGAGAGAGAGAGAGAGAGAGAGAGAGAGTGGTGAGATGGGGAGAAGAAAGAGAGGTGGGCTAGTATGGTGCAATGGAGATGGGAATTCCGGCCAGTGGGTGTCGAGAGAGAGAGAGAAGAAAATAACTAGGAGAGAGAAGGTTGATGGTGCGGTGAATAAGGGGGTAGGAGAGGAAGATGTGAGAGATTGGGTGAGAAGGAGGTTGGGAGTGGCGTGAGAGATGGGATTTTCACGGGTGAGAGATAGAGGGAGAAATGAGGGGGAGAAGAAGGGAGAATTGGGTACTGTTGGGAAAGAGCGTAGAGGAAGAATGGGAAGTGGGGGAGAAAAAGAAGTTGGGTACGTGAGAATGAGGAAAGGAAAAAGAAAAGGAAAGAAGGAAAAAGAAAGAAAAAGGAAAGAAGGAAAAAGGAAAGAAAGAAAGAAAAGAGAAAAAGAAAGGGAAAAAGGAAAAGGAAAAAGAAAAGGAAGGAAAAAGGAAAAAAGAAAGAAAAGAGAAAAGAGAAAAGGAAGGAAAAAGAAAGAAAAGAGAAAAGGAAAGAAAGAGGAAAAAGGAAAAGGAGGAAAAAGAAAAGAAAGAAAAGGAGTGGGAAAGGAAAGAGAGAATGAAGGAAAGAAAAAGAGAACAAGGAGGGAAAGAGAAGGGGAAGGGAAAGAGGAAGAAAAGGAAAGAGAAGTGGGGGAAAGAGTTGCCCTTTACATGTTCTTTCCATTTTGTCCATGATTTCTATTCCATCTATCTCCATGGATGAGCTGGTCCATCCATTGCCCTTTAAGATGATCTGCACCGTTATCTTTTACTCGTATCCATCCGTGCGTCCTTTGGTTGATCTGCAAAAGAAAAGACTAAATTAGAATCATTTGAACTGCATATTAGTCATCTAATGAACTCTAATGATCATCTGACTGTTGATTTTGACAAATTAAGATTTGGATGGTCAATTGGATTTATATTCAAAATCAAGCTAAGTTTTGTAAAATTGAACGGTTAGATGATCTAATTGAACGCTAAATTAGGGGAATTTTAACCAAAATTAAACACTTAACAGTATCCTTAAAATTTCCACCTACCTTGTAATGAGTGCTTAGTCTCTTCAAGGTCATATTCCTTATTGTCAGCGTAATAAGTTGTATTATCTATCAAATTACATTCACAAAAGATGGTTATTTCCTATTTTTAATAATAATTTTGATTTATCTTATTATTGATCATTATAATTTAGGTGATCTTGCATCTGATCTTTCCAAATTAGATTTATATCTCTCCATGGTTTGTTTGATCATTTAATTTTGACCGATGATCTTCAATTTATAGTCTCAATCACTTGCTATCTTGATTAATATATACAATTAGATATTTTTCTTTTGTTAAAACCATTGATTTATAAATCTAATAGTTGGATCATCTTTTGATCGGTTAGATTTAGTGTTTTTAATCATTGTTTATGTCAATTTTGATCTATCTTAATATTTAAGGTAGATCTGATAATTAAATTTGTTAAATCATTCAATTTACAACTCAATCAATCATAATTATGCTAAATTTTAATATTTTAGTTTATATAATTACACATCTAAAGTATATGCATCGATCTAATGGTCAGATCTAATTTTGATATGTTAGATCTATGATCCTGATCTTAATTTATGTTTCAGATCACTAATTTGAACTTATTTATATGATTTGGTCATTCAAATTGACTTAATATGCTATTGAATTCCCTAAATAATCATTTCTTAGTATTTGATTGCCTTTAATCTGATCCATCTATGAACATGTCATAGTTCCTAAGGTTTGATCAGTCTAAATTAGTCTATGATCCTAAATTTTATTGACAATTAGATCTATGTTGTCAATATAAATCCAACAGACCATTCTGATCATAAATCAAACTTATATAGCCCTTTGAATTTCAAATTTTATGTTTTAGATTGTTTCAATGGTTTAGATTAAAAATTCAAACTTAAAACAGATAAAAATGGGATCACTAAGATGCACTAGAGCGAAATGCACACTCCAGGATGTGCTTGTTCATCTTGGTCTCCAAAACACACCAGTGGTGCATCATGTCAATTTGCAACTGTGCCCGCACCTGTGCACATGCACAAGGATGCTGCAAGCTCATGCCTCTCTGTCACGCTCATCTATATGCGTTCTGGTCTTTGATCAAGTCGACCAGGATGAGATGGTCTGATCTAGATCCTCTGATCATTCTAGTCCTCGATCAATGTCCAAGATCACCTTCTTCTTCTTTTATTTTTGGGGTTTCTAGGATTTTGGGGTCCCAAGAATGCATCGAATGGCTCACATCTCTCATATGAGCTCTCCTTGAGTGGGTACCAAATCAGATCAACTAGATCTATTTTCATTGGTGGTTTTCCTATCGGTGAGAGTAGATCTGGCTAGGATTTGGGGAAAGTATGCTAGAAAAGGAAATAGGAGAGAGGGAAATGAGAAGGCCTTACCCTTTGTAAACCTAGGTTGCCGAAAAAGGAGAAGGAAGAGGAGGTAGTCAGAGAGGAAAGGAGAAAGGGAAAGGAAAGGGGGAAAGAAAAGGAAGAAAGAGGGAAAGGGAAAGGGAAAGGGGTTGCTGATTGGAGGAGAAAAGGGAAGTTAGAGTGGAGAAAGGGTTAATTGCTGGGTTGGGGATGGCGCATCAATGGACATGCCCATTTGCCAATCTAGCATCATGTGTTAGCAGAGGTGCCTCGAAAGAGAAGATAGAGGAGAGAGAAATAGAAAGAGGGATAAGGATAGGGAAGGAGGAAAAGGAAGAAAAGAGGAGGAGGAATGGAGGTGGAGAGGGAAATTGTCTGTGGGATTTATGTAGGATTTTTCCTACATATTTGAAGATTTAATTTTAATTCAATTAATTTATTTAATGATTTTAACTTTTAAATTATTTTATTATTTAATTAAAAAGTATATATTTAATGATTACTACTTTAATCATTACAAATTCTAATACTTGAGTACCTTTGGCCCACTTTACTTTTTTTGGGGCCCATATAAAGGTGAAATGACCATGTTGTCCTTATTTAATATATTTAAATTCAAAATTTAATAAAAATATGAACGTTTCATCCAAACTCTAATTACTGTGTTCTTTATGTTGTTGGACTGAAATTTTTGAGTACAATCCAAATATTCATGTTTCAACTCCTAATTCTAATTGTATGAAAAGTTAACTTTTTAAAATCTCAAATTCAAATTCTATTTCAAAAATTCAAATTTCATACATTCAATTAAACAACTATATTTACAAAAATTGGGGTTATTACAGGAGGTGCCCCCTTGATAGGGTTGGTTCTCCACAGCAATCCTCTCTTCAAGCCATCCATGCCTCCTCCTTGGTGATTCTTGCTCTTCTTCCCTTCAATTTTTTCTCAGTTCAAGTTAGTGCTCTTAGTTTATTACATGTTCTTCCCATTCTTTGTTTCTTGATTTCATGCTTTATTTCCTAGTTATTCTTGATTGTTTGCCCTTGTTTCACACCATAGATCCTTGTATTCAAGGACCACAATTCTCTTGTAGTGACAGCCAAGTGAGTGTAGTCCTTGAATCAAGTTCCTTGCCCCTTAAATCACCTTAATGTCCTTGCCCATCTTGGGACTTCTCTCTCTCTCTCTCTCTCTCTCTCTCTCTCTCTCTCTCTCTCTCTCTCTCTCTCTCTCTCTCTCTCTCTCTCTCTCTCTCTCTCTCTCTCTCTCTCTCTCTCTCTCTCTCTCTCTCTCTCTCTCTCTCTCTCTCTCTCTCTCTCTCTCTCTCTCTCTCTCTCTCTCTCGGATTGCATGCATGCTTTCTTAGGATTGGAATATTGGATTGCTTAAAAGAAGATAGAAGATTGTTTTAGAACATTGTTGTGATGACCCGGGTTTTTGTAACACATGTTGTAATACATTTTTCAAAGGCAGGGCCCTTAGTAGTAAAAAAATTTCATAAAACAAAGAAGCGGAATTTCTTTTCTTTAGAACTTGTTTTGAAAAACCCAAGTCATTACTTCATACATAACATAAGTATAATTTTTGTACAAGATAAAATTCCATTGAAGGAATATACTTTTATTAAATTTTAGAATCCATCTAGTAGTTCACAGTACAGCCCAATTCCATTACAATACTTGTCCAAATTACATAATCCAAAACTCAAAGCTCAACATATAATGAAACTCTCATTACAATATAATACTCTTAAATAAAACAAAATACATGTCTTCAAGGGGTATACCCTGATGATTATTCTCCCAATTCTTCTTCAGTCTTGAGTTCCTAACTCTCCTTCTTTGTATCTGAGATATTGTAAACATTCAAACATTTAGAATATCTCAGCAAGCTATGCTTGGTAGGGGATTTAAGAAGCATAATAATTTGACAGTATAATTCTAATACTTCATAATCCCACTATTTATAAACATACTCGTGTATCAATCTCTTTACTTTGTCATATATTTACATTCTTATACATACATACATACATACATACATACATACATACTGTATATGGATTAATCTATCAAATTTATGAAAGTAGTCAACTAGCACTCTTGGATAATTGCCCTGTTCACCACTGACACAACAGTGAAAAATATTATGTCACTGCCCATATGAGGAGATAGGACTTTCACAGTGGTGGCCTTCTCATAATTGCCCCACCCGACTTTTAGCCTCTCATAGGGCAAGGTATCATATAGTCATCAAATTTCAGGGAGAGGGTGGCCAAACCCTCATAACTCCCCTAGCATAGCATCCTTAAGCATATGCCTATTTAAAACAAAACCACAAGTCTCCATGCTTGTATGTAAAATAAGTTTCATACGTATTAGACAATCTGTCTGTTTACTTAGGGTTGTAATATCTTCTAGTCCATACTCACTTAGAGTCTATTCCTCAATTCTAACATAACCATTTCATATGTGTTTGGTTAGATCATAAGTGTTTTAGGGGATTTAATACAAGTATTAACATTACACTTGTCAACATTTCTAGACATATGATCATGTATTCAACATATACATCCCATGTAGATGCATTCATAAAATCCTCCTACCTTCAAGTAGTGATCCATCTGTTTAGATCTTCCATGATCCTGACTAACGTATGTAATCTGTAAATCCATACATACTGTCAATATTTATACAATCTAAATAATCCTATAGCTTCGATCCTATCTATATTCTTTGTTTAATCTCTTCCTTTGATATAAAGGATCTAATTCTTTTGTCCTATCATGATCTATCTCCCTCAGATAGTGTCTATCCTATTGATCAATAGATTTGATGGTTAGAATGATCTTCTAATCTTTCAGGTCTAAGTATTTTGTATTCTAAGTCTTTATGTATTCCTTTCTTTGAACTTGATCTTTCATAGATCCTTTGAACAACAATTTATACTTGTTGATAAAGATCAAGGGCTTAGATCTTCTATCATCTAGTTCTTCTTTGATCTAAGTTCAATTGTTTGATCATCCATAAGGAGGATGATCTGGGTTCTCTTCCTTGAATCACATTTAATCAAGGGTTTAGATCTTCTATTCTATTTAATCTAAATTACAAACAATATTTATGTCATCGTCAAGAAGTATTTATTTCTTTTATTGTTCTTGGTCATTCAAGATCTCATGGATCTTGTTTGATTATTCTTATCTTACTTACAATTTTTATTAGGGTTAGATAATTTACTAACCTTTTATACTTTTATTATTATTATTCAACCAGTTAATGTTTTACTAGTTGAAGATGGCTTATTTCATCCTAAGTTTGGACAACTCCTCTTATTTCCAATTGACTAAGGCTTACTAGTTGAATGACTGAACACAAAGTAGTTACTTCAATCCTCATGTAAGGAGGCATTTAGACCTCACAAACGTCAACTAAAGGTAGGGGAAGAGTGAGGCTCTATTAGAGAACCCCTTTAATCATCATGTTCAGCATTCACTAGAGTGACCTTAGCTCAACCTTTCATAATGTTCCTGTGAGCATTTTAACTGTATGTACTCTTTCTAATTGATTTTAATTAAATCCATGAACATTTAAAATGTCATTCATGGGGTTTATTATTCTCCTAGTTTGGGCCAAGGATTTGATAATCGTTATATTGTCCTACTAACTATAGCCCTTACTAATATTAAGTCAAAGTCATTCACTCATCTTAATTGTCCATGAATCTCTATATTCCATTAGTTTACATTTTTGGTGATTTAAGATTATTATATCTTAACAACTACTTAACAAATGAATCTACTAATAAAATTTGACAACAATTAAATCATAAACTTTAAAGCTTAAATCTAATATAAATCAAACAACTATTTATACTAACATGCTTTTTACGAATGTAACTTAACCTAATGAAATAAAACTATACTTAAACTAGCATGATCCTAAGTTCTGAAATACATGAAATTTTAATACTAATCTAATAGAATCATGCTAAAATATCAAATTTAAACTAACATGGCCCTAAGATAATTAAATCTACCAACCTAATAACAGACTAATAACATTTGGAGCATAGCATGCTAAAATTTAAGAATTACACTATCATGTTTCCTACTTTATAACATAAATCACATTTACAATTCTATTATCAAATAAAAGACAATTAAACTAATTAGATTAAGATTATTAGAAACTTTTACTTATGATCCAACCATTAGATCTTAGATTTTTCCCTTTAGATCAAGGGTTTTAATTACATTTAGGGCTTTTACTCCATTAAGATTCAAAGATCATATCCATTTGTTTTTGTCACATTTAATTGATGATCTCATTGGATTCCATCATAATCCCATTCATTCAATCCATCCCAAGGGTCTAATCATGCTTGATCTTATTGATCAAGTGGGTCCCTTTGTATTTTTAGGAATTTTCTACCATAAAGGGTAGATTCCTCATTTTATGTTAGATTTGTCAAAATAAATCATGGATATTACTTGATTTCAACATCGTATTATCATTACATTAGGTCCCCAAGGTTTGATCATCTCAGATCTTAAAGATCATAAAAATTAAAAGCTTAATTCCTAAAAACAAAAAGTTTCTTTAATAATAATAATAATATTATTATTATCAATTTTATGATTTCAAAAGAAAACAGACATTACAAGCTTTTCATAGCTTCTTTTTTTATTTTAATTTGAACTTTAGATGACTCCATAATTGAAGATTGAAGTTCACAGTCATTCTAAAGGTCCAGATTTGATCTGGGCCTAACAGAATGGACGATCTAGATTGTTTGAGCGGAGTGGGTCTGGTCGGGTGGAGCAGTCACCTCGCTCCTGTTACTAGGACGCAAGTCGAACGCGCTCCCCCGAAACCATTTCTGTCGCGCGGATGTTCCATTGGAACGTCATTGCACGTGGAGCACGCTCGCGGAGACGCTCCTGTAGGGCGCATTTTCATGCGGCACTCAGCTACAGCATCCTGGGAGCCGATCTTATTAGGAAAATTGGGCAGTCCTTTTGGACCGTCCAATCAATTCCTCTTCAATTGAAGGCTCAAAACTTGATTAAATTTCATGAAAATTCTACCCTAGGGGCTTTGGGACCTTCTGAATAGATTAGATGGCTTAGATTTTCATCTAAGCCCTCCATCATATAGAAATGAAGGGTTCTTGTCCTTACATGATTTTTAATATTTTTAACCTAAAACTAATTTAAAAAATAAAAATTATGTAAACTAACATGAAGTAAGAATGGGAAGGGTTTCCACCTACCTGATTGGAGAAAAATGTGGGTTTTGCAGCCCAATTTAAAACAAATATCCACTTGATGATATGATCGCCCAATAATGGCTTGTTTTGCTATTTCCTGTTAATTGAATTTAGGTCTCTTGTTATTTCCCATTGGATCTTGAAATTTATTTTGGGGTTTTGTATAAAAGGTAGTCTAGGAAAATATGAATGGTGGGATTTGTAAGATTTGATTTGGAACAAAGTGCTTAATTGAATTTAGGTCTCTTGTTCTAATCTAGAGAGAGGAGAGATAAAGTGAAAGAAGAGAGATTTTGGGAGTGTTGGAAATTTGGTAATGAATCTAGATCTGGTTTTTGCAGAAGAAGAGAGATAATTTCGTGGTTAATTTTATGAACATTTTTGGAGGATTTTTGGGGGTGTATTTATAGATGTTTTTGAATTTTTCATAATTACTTGTAATAATTTGGATATGTTTTTTTAGTACATTCATAATTTATAAGTTTTAATTCACCTTTTAATCTATATAAAGAGAGAATTTCCAATAACCTAATATTCCAGCCCAGAGTGTTTGAAAATTCAAACTAAATTGATTTTCTCAATCAATTTACAAAAATTGGGGTTACTACAATCTTCCCCCATTATAATAATTTTGTCCTTGAAATTTGCATTTCAACTTACTCATAAGTTTGCTCATGTGGCCTTGGCACTTAAGGAAACCTCCATTTCCTTTTATTCATAGTTCAATGTTACCTTCTCATTAAAGATAAAAATCGTATTTTTGGTACATAAACACACATCTCACTAATAATGTGTAACACTCCTAACTTTTGTAAGGAGATTAAATAAATAATGAAATTGAAAATTTCAACAAAATTTTGGTTGAAATATTAGGGTTATTAAAAAAGCACTTCTCATAGAAGTGGAATCAAGAGATAAGACATGTATAATTGAAAACATACTCAATGAACCCTTCAAAATGACTATCAGCACGACAAATTCCGAGTTCAAATGAAAAATCCTTATTTTTTCCATTTTTAAGAATAAAAGGGTAAAATGGTAATTTTATAAATAACCAAGACTTAAGACATCAAAATTTGGAATGTACGCGAAAATACGAATCCAACGCCATTAAGTACACTCAATTTTGAGTCCAGGAGAATAAAACGGATTTTTCTCCATAAAAGGGCAAAATGGTCTTTTCACACCTCCGTTTTCTTGTCTTTCTCTCCTTCCCTCTTATTCTCTATGGGCGTGTCCACAGACGCACTCGGGCAGATGACCCCCTATTTGCGTTAGGCGCATCTAGGGATGCATCGTCCCCGAATGAACCATGGTTTCTGCCTGTAAACCCTAACTGAATTAGCCATCACATTCTAACCATTGAAACCAGATCTTCACCGTCAGATGTGTTCGGGCTAAGGAGATCTACAAAATCCGTTTGGTTCCATGATGATCCACCTCATGGATCATCGAAAAATTCCAAATGAAGAACAAGCACCGATGAATCACCATCTCTGGCACATTCTCCATCTAATTTCAGCCAATCTAGCCATGAAACGGTGATCTTCTACCATTAAATCTCTTCCTTTCATGGTGATCTACCAAAGCCCTATGGTTCCCCACCTTCTCTAGCAATAGCAAAGGAGAAATCCATGATTGTAGGCGTTATCCGACAAAGCTAGGGTTTCTGATATTATCTTAATCTTCGGTGAAGTTTTCTTCACTGCCCAGCCCAAGTAAGTACTCCCCCTTCTTCCTACTTTCATTCTGACAACTCCTGTAAGCATTTTGGCCTCCAAAGATCTTCTCCGGTCGTTGATCCGTCGGGAACGATGGATTCGACATGGAGGATTGAGATCTCCTCATTTTCTGGCTTAGATACAAATTCTGAGCCATTGGATGAGTTTTTGCGGCCCAAAAACTTTACGACTAGAAATCTTAGGCCTTGATGTTTTTAATTTATGAGATCTAGAGAATGGTTGATCTGACGGTCTAGATCAGATCGTCTCAACCGATCTCAACAGATTAGGTTCCAGCATGTTGGAGACTCCCCGTGGGCCCACTCCCATGCTTACGAGCTACCAGGTGGTGTGAATCAATTAGATCTGAGCCCGATATGCCTAGATTTGATCTCAGCCATTTAAATTTTAAACTAAGATCTTAGATCTTCAATTAAGAGCTCAATATAGATCTAATTTTAGACTAGAAAGCTTTTGTAGATTCCTTATCACTTGATTTAGGTACTGAACTCATGAAATGTATGTTCTAAATTGTATTTATTGGTTATAATCACAAAAATTTGTAGTAACAATATTGGATCGTGATCAAGATGATCCCAAAATAGAAATATGAACTATTGGATGTGTTTAGAGGGTCCCAAAACCTTAAGGATCATGATCACAATAATTTTTTTGGGTTTCTAGATCAAATAAATCAACAAAAGCAGTAAGATCAAAATTATGCCCTTAAAACGAGCTAAAATCTTAAAATCCCAATTCTGATCTCAATCTAACTCCAAATTGAGATCAGAAAGTTGGGATGGATTCTTTATGATGAGTAGAACCTACTGACCTTAGAAAATTTATATTTTGATGCATGTAAAATTCTATTAATAAAGAAAAGTGTTACTAATTCTTATGATTAGTGAAATTTGGAATGATCAAATTATATAATTTTGATCCATTGATGATTTTGTGACTGTGAGACATGGAATCAATGGTTATAAGTGACTAATCTATGATTAATTAAGAGATCTAGCCTTAAAAGTAGTAAAAACCATAAAAATGAATGTAAATCTCCTTGATTAAGTTGACTAAGGATGATTAGATAGTATGGATATGTGTGAATGAAGATATGAAGTTAATATTATATGGATTTATGGACTGGATGATGATGATTTGGGATAGATTAAGATCTATGCCCTTAAATTGGATAAAATGACATAAGATCTTCTTGATTGGTTGGATCAAGAAGGATCAAATCATTTGATGAGATGCATCAATGATCTAATAATGGAATCATATCAAGAAGATGTGTTATATCTAAAGGAAAATGAAAGATCAAGATCTAAACCCTAAAAGAGATGAAAAATGAATAAGAATCAACTAAGACCATTGGATCATGATGGATGGTTATGGTATATTAGATTTTCATTGTTGAATGTTATTATAATTATCTTTTATTGCTTATTAGATTTAATTGTGGATTTATTTATGCTTTAATGCTTATGTAATGGAAATTACATTGAAAATGTAATTAAATGAAATTAGAGTAGAGGGACAATTACATGGAATGTATGACATGGACTTAATGATAGTAAGAGCCATAGATAGTAGGATAATATAAGGAATATAAATTCCTTGGTCAAAATTAGGAGAATAATGAAACTCCATGAATGACATTTTAATGTTCACGGATTTAATTAAAATCAATTAGAAAGAGTACTTAGAATTAACATGCTCATAGGAACCTTATGAAGGTTGAGTTAAGGTTACCCTAGTGGATGATGAACATGGTGGTTAAGGGGGTTCTCTAATAGAGCCATGCTCTTCCCCCACCTTCCATTGACGTTTGTGAGGTCTAAACGCCTGCTTACATGAGGATTGAAGTAACCACTTTGTGTTCAACCATTCAACTAGTAAGCTTTAGCAATTTGACATAAGAGGTGCTGTCTAGACTTAGGATGAAATAAGCTACCCTCAACCAGTAAAACATTAATTGGTTGAATAATAATAATAAGAGCATACAAGGTTAGTAAATCATCTAATCCTAATAAAAATTGTAATCAAGATAAGGATGATCAGACAAGATCTAGAGGATCTTGAATGGTAAAAAACAATAAGAATACTAATGTCGCATTGTATTATGTATATGTAGAAATTATGTATGTATATGTAGAAAAATGTAGATAGAGAACCCAAACCCTTGATCAAATATGATTCAAGGAAAAATTAGGTCATCCCTTACAAGAGTACATACTTGTATAGAGGAATAACTTGATATGTATGGTTTGACAGATGAATCAAGACCATGATGGGGAATGTGGAGTGAATACCACTTGAGATGTACGAATCAAGACCATGATACCACTTTAAGGTAGGTGGATGTACAAGAATGTATTAAGGATTCATGTGTATACATACATGAGCTTTTGTTTAGAATTATAGACCTTTATGATGTAAGTATACTTGGTACCTTAGCATGATAATAATCTAATCACATGATCCAACTAAGTGATCCAACCATATGATCCAACTAAGTGATCCAACCATATGATCTAACTAAGTGCTCCAGCCATATGATCCAACTAAGTGATCGAATGATATGATCTAACTAAGTGATCCAACCATATGATCTCACCAAGTATCCAACCTCATAATCTAATTCAATTGATCCAATCTAATGATCAAATCAAATGAGGTGAAGGTAATGAGCTGTGAAGACTAAGGAAACCCTAAGAATAGGACATAGAAAACATTCCAGCATTAGTCAAACAAACACATCATCTGACATGTACAATGTATTTTACATACAAGCATGGTGGCTTGTGATTTTGATTTACATAGTGCTAGGACTAGGGATACTATGTTAGGGAAGTTATGAGAGTTTGGCTACCCGCTTCTTGAAATTTATATGATAGATACCATGCCCAAAGAGAGGCTAAATGTCGGGTGGGGCAATAATGGGAAGGCCACAACTGTGATAGCCATGGTCCACCCCCATGAGAACATGGATTTATTATTTCCACGGTTAGTATCAGTGGAGGATTATGCAGTTATCCTGGGACGCTATACGGATTGAGACTGCAGCATAGTAGTCCTAATGTTTTTTGCATTACGATGCACATATGCTAGGCATAGTGTAATGCTATGGCATGATGAGATGCCACTACATGAGTTCCTAGAAAGAAAATTCCCATATGAGGATTGACTGAATATTGAATTCCTAAGTGGAAGTATAGCCAGGGGAAGGAACAAGTTTTGAGCAATCTTCACTATTTTAGCTAATTTATCCTATACTACATAAATAACATATATACTCTATGTTGAGATAACTCACGAGTAGGTAACCATAATGGAATAATGATTGAGGTATGTATTCTTATATTAGTGAAGTAGTATATTTTTGTATCCCCTACCAAGCATAGATGTTTACAATATCTCAGATACAGAGGAGGGTTAGGATCTCAAGACTATAGAAGACTTGGAAGGAAAATCAATCAGAGTATATCCCTTGAAGACATGTATTTTTATTTGAGAGCATTGCAATGTATTGAGAGTTTTTAATGTATGGTGAGGTTTGAAATTTGGATTATGTAATTTGGACAAACATTGTACTGATACTGGGTTGTACTGTGAACCATTGGATGGATTCTGGAATTTAATAAAGATATATTCCTTTAATAGAATTCTATCTTATACAAAAATTCTACTTATGTTATGTATGAAGTGATGACTTGGGTTTTTCAAAACAAGTTTTAAAGAAAAGAATTTTCACTATTTTGTTTTGCAAAACTTTTTTACTAAGGGCGCCCTGCCTTTGAAAAATGTATTACAAAATGTGTTACAAAAACCCGGGTCATCACATAATGCTAATGAATTAATCACTTAACCCGATTCTTTGCTAGACTTTCAAAAGGATTAATAACTCTTAAACTGAGTTACCCTTGTGTTCACAACTTCCTATTTCTCTTGACTGGTATACTAAATTTCTACTTCAAATCATTCAATACTTCATATTTTTCCATTCTAACTTCTATTGCTCATCCTCATTCCTTTTCAAAATATATAGTTTTGGAATATCTTCCCTAATATGTATAGTCCTTAGACTATCTACTAAAATGACATATTGCTTAATTCTACAATTCCAACTATTTTTTTTTGTAACAATCTTCCAATATTTGGGAGTAATTATCTCTTCTTGGTTCTTCCATTATCTGGAAATACTTGTCTCATTTTTGTTTTAGATAATCATACTCCTTTACTATTTCTTCCTATTGAAAATTTCTTTTCAGATCCTAATATTAATTGATAGTTTCTTTGTAATAACTTCTTCCTTAACTTTCATTACTATTCTTATACTATGATTTTCTCTTTATTCATAGCACTTGATTTTCTTATTTCTCCTTTTTAAGATTATGTATTTCCTCATGCTTCTTTCAAGCATACCTCATAACTTTTCCATTTCATGCTAACCCTTTATTTGAAGTATTCTTGATAATTCCTCTTAAAAGAGTCTATATTGACTTTGTATCCATCCACTCTCAAGCCTTTAAAAACTCCGTAATTTACCATATATTCTTCAAGTCTCTATAACCTGCCTTAAACTCTTTTTGGTTTATGAAATCAATAGCAAGATTATACTAAAAGAATGTCCTTATAGTATGCTATACAATCAATAAGAGATAAATTTCTCTAATTGCCAAAGTTATCTCACAATTCAATTTCATCTCCAATCTTTGTTGCTTCAACTTCCGTATCATTCTTATAATTTATATGACCCTAAACTTTGCTTTCTTCAATCAACATGTACACTTATTAGATAGTTGATAAGTTTTATAAGTGTCTATCATATATTCTATAAATGCTATTGATTTTCTTAAATCAATTCCATATATCATTACCAATTCATCTAATATATTTCATTCTCCTCAAATTCATGAATATCATTTATCCAACTCATATAACT
Organism: Warburgia ugandensis; assembly: GCA_035236585.1. Classification (NCBI taxonomy): domain Eukaryota; kingdom Viridiplantae; phylum Streptophyta; class Magnoliopsida; order Canellales; family Canellaceae; genus Warburgia; species Warburgia ugandensis. The sequence continues at coordinate 82,945,681 of CP141131.1, read as the reverse complement.
CAAAATTTGTTTTGATTTCATACTATTATGTTTCATTTTAGATTCCCAATTGATGATAATTAATTTGGGAATTACTCATCCTTATAGAGAAAAAGGGTACTTAATTTCCTAATTCAATATTATGTTAGATTGAAAATCTCCAAAATATCTTAAAATTTCTAGCCACATATTTCTTAAAAAATCTAGATTCATACCTCATTCATAATCATCTTATTTGTCCAAAATTTACACTTAAGTTTAGTTGCCTATATTTGTTTATAAGTCTTCATTTCTCACGTTCATTTCACCATCTCTTCAAAATGTATTTTTCCTCATTATATTCCATAATTCTTTCAATATCACTAAATCTATCATATAAATAGAATCAATATCTCTAAATTCATCATATTAATATCCCTATTCATTTATAGGTCTTCACTTTCCATTCTATCATCAATGCAAATTATAGTCCATAATTATTTCTATATTTCAATTCTATCATATAGTTGAATCAATGTTCCTCTAAATTTTATCTCCTTATTTATATTTATTAAAACTCTTTTCTCATTCACCAATTTTGAAAATATTTGCCTATTTCCTTAAATTCTTCTGAAGTAAGATCATCTCTATTTTGATGATTAAATCCTTTAACTAATTGTCATAATACTATATATATGTAGCAATTGTAACTCTTACATTTATATTTATTATTATTTATTTTGAATTTTGTAATAATTCTAAGGTTTTTATCTTTAGTATCTATTTCACCTTTCCTATAAAAGCTGGATTTTATCCTTCTTCATCTTTTCCATCATCTTTTTCCAATTTATCATCTCTTTCTCTTAATCTCCATTATTTCTCCTAATAATAGTTATATTAATGTATTTTATTTCTACAAGTATCTTTACTTAAGATTTCAGGTTATACTTGAATATCATACATTACATCTTCCTCTATTGTAATGTTTTTCTTACTTGTTTCTATAACTTACTATTACTTGTATTGATATCGTTGACTTACTAAGTAGTACCCCTAGTTATTTCACTAAGTAATATCTACTTATACTCCACTAGTACTTCATGAGTTAATTACATTAACTGCTCTCCTAATGAGTCAATCACATAACTCTTCCTATACTCATTCTCAACTAATGAGTTAATCACATAACTCATTCTCTACTCATTCTCATCAAATACTATCTTATTTCTTATTCACTCACTATTTCTCATCCTCTAATTGGATTCTCATCTTCATATTGGACATAAGGGTACTGTACTATAACTGGATGAATGGCTTTGATACCAATTGTGACGACCCAGGTTTTTGTTACACATTTTGTAATACATTTTTCAAAGGCAAGGCCCTTAGTAGTAATTTTTTTTAGCAAAACAAAGCAGCAGAAATTCTTTTCTTTAGAACTTGTTTTGAAAAACCGAAGTCATCACTTCATACATAACATAAGTAGAATTTTTGTACAAGATAAAATTCCATTAAAGGAATATATTTTTATTAAATTTTAGAATCCATCTAGTGGTTCACAATACAGCCCAATTCCATTACAATACTTGTCCAAATTACATAATCCAAAACTCAAAGCTCACCATACAATGAAACTCTCATTATAATACAATACTCTCAAACAAAACAAAATACACGTCGTCAAGGGTTATACCTTGATGATTATTCTCCCAAGTCTTCTTCAGTCTTGAGCTCCTAACTCTCCTTCTTTGTATCTAAGATATTATAAACATTCAAACATTTACAATATCTCAGCAAGGTATGCTTGGTCGAGGATTTAAGAAGCATAATGATTTGACAGTATAATTCTAATACTTTAGGATCCCATTATTCATAAACATACTCATGTATCAATCTCTTTACTTTGTCATCTATTACATCCTTATGCATACTGTATACGGATAAATCCATCAAATTTATAAAAGTTGTCAAATAACATTCCCAACTAACCTGATTAATTCTTTCCACTATGAGAAATTAGTATTTCAACTAGTCCTATACTAGGAATTTCCCTTCTTGGAAATACTGGTAATATACAATTACCTAACGTTTCATCATGCCAAAACATAAGGCATTCCATTATGCCTATCTCATATGCATCATAGTGCAAAATAATTGAAGGACTATCATACTGCAGTCTGATCCGTACTAGCGTGCTCGGATAACTACCCTATTCACCACTGATACCACAGTGAAAAATATTGTGTCCCTGCCCATATGGGGAGATAAGACTTTCACAGTGGTAGCCTTCCCATAATTGCCCCACCCGACTTTTAGCCTCTCATAGGGCAAGGTATCATCATATCGTCAAATTTTGGGAAGCAGGTGGCCAAACCCTCATAACTCCCCTAACATAGCATCCCTAGGCTTGTGCCTATTTAAAACAAAACCACATGTCTCCATGCTTGTATGTAAAATAGGTTTCATATGTATCAAACAATTTGTCTATTTACTTAGGGCTGGAATATCTTCTAGTTCCATACTCACTTAGAGTCTATTCCTCAATTCTAACTTAACCATTTCATATGTGTTTGGTTGGATCATAAGGGTTTCAAGGGAATTAATACAAGTAGTAACATTACACTTGTCAACATTTCTAGACACAAGATCATGTATTCAACATGTACATCCCATGTAGATGCATTCATAAAATCATCCTACCTTCAAGTAGTGATCCATCTCTTTAGATCTTCCATGATCCTGACTGATGTATGTAATTTGTAAATCCATACATATTGTCAATATTTATACAATATGACTAATCTTATGGTTTTGATCTTATATATATATTCTTTGTTTAATCTTGTCCTTTGATATAAAGGATCTAATTCTTTTGTCCTATCATGATCTATCTTCCTTAGATCTAAGTATTTTGTATTCTAAGTCTTTATGTATTCCTTTCTTTGAACTTGATCTTTCATAGATCCATTGATCAATAATTTATACTTGTTGATAAAGATCAAGGGCTTAGATCTTTTAACATTTAGATCTTCTTTGATCTAAGTTCAATTGTTTGATCATCCCTAAGGAGGATGATCTTGGTTCTCTTCCTTGAATCATATTTGATCAAGGGTTTAGAACTTCTATTCTATTTGATTAAATTTCTTAAAAATTCTACCCTAGGAGTTTTGGGACCTTTTGAATAGATTAGACAGCTTAGATTTTCCATCTGAGCCCCCCATCATATAGAAATGAAGGGTTCTTGTCCTTACTTATTTTTATTATTTTTAACCTAAAACTAATTTTTGAAAAATAAAAATTATATAAACTAACATGAAATAAGTATGAGAAGAGTTTCCACCTGCATGATTAGAGAAAAACATGGTTTTGTAGTCCAATTTAAAATAAATATCCACTTGATGATATGATTGCCCGATAATCGCTTGTTTTGTTGTTGTCCATTGGTTGCACCATTGGATCATGAAATTTCTTTTGGGGTTTTGTACATAAGGTAGTCTAGGAAAATATGAAAGGTAGGATTTGTAAGATTTGATTTGGAACAGAGTGCCTAATTGAATTTAGGTATCTTGTTCCAATCTAGAGAGAGGAGAGAGAAAGTAAAAGAAGAGAGATTTTTGGGGGTTTTGGAAATTTGAGAATGAATCTAGATCTGGTTTTGCAGAAGAAGCAAGATAATTTCATGGTAAATTTTATGAACATTTTTGGAGGGTTTTTAGGGGTGTATTTCTGGATGTTTTTGAATTTTTCATAATTACTTGTAATAATTATTTTTTAATTCTTTTGAATATTAAATTAACATTGGATCCTCCAGTACCACCTCCTTCTCCACTATCAGATGGTAGTGGTTTGATCACTCATTACATGTTTTCTAGCCGTTGGATTCATTTGTGGGCTCAATGGAGGTTTGAAAGGACCATTTTGCCTTTTTATGGGTAAAATTACCATTTTACCCTTTTATTCATAAAAATGAAGAAAATTATGGATTTTTTATTTTAACTCAGAATTGAACGTACTTAGTGTCATTTTGATTGGTTTTTCAAGTACATTCATAATTTATAAGTTTTAAATAATCTTTTAATCTCTATAAAAAGAGAATTTCCAATAACCTAATATTCTAGCTTGGAGTTTTTGAAAATTCAAACTAAATTGATTTTCTCAATCAATTTACAAAAATTGGGGTTATTACAATTGTATGGTGAACACCCCATGGATGATGCGCACCACACTTGTCATATTTTCAATCAATAAAGGTTGAGGTTTGCTTCATGCTTGAGATATACTTTCCATAAATGTTTGTGTTATTTAAAATTTGTTTTTCATGGCTATTTAATTGAGTTCTTCTCGCTTAAATCCATGTATCATTCACTTCAGAGTATATGCATCTTTTATGTTAGTTTTGCACTTAGGAAACACAAGCAACACACACTTGTTCCATATATTAGTTTTGCACATGGTTTTGTGGGTGCTCCCTTAGGTTATTTGCTTATTAGGTTTAGATTTCCTTTCTTTATTCAAGATTCATTCATTCCACTTAGATTAGTTTGCATCTTAGTTCCATGCTTTTAGATTTCATAATCATGCACACATCACTTTGCATTTATATACTTTAGTTGCATGTTAATTCTTTAGTTAAAGTTGGTTAATCATTATTAAGTTTATTGCATGTTAGAATAATTTTATGAAGTTCTAATTTAAGTTTTTATAAAGTTTCCAATTGTAGTTTTAGGAAATTTTTATTTTTAGAAAGTTTCCATTAATAGAAGTTTCCTAGAATAATTCATCTTAGTTATGTATTACTTGTTGTTATAGAATGCATGGTTTTAGGGAAGTTTCTAATAGTATGTTTCCTTATTCCATGTTTCTAATTCATGCATGTTATGTTTCCATGCTAATTTGATTCTTAACTTAGATTGAAAACCATCTCTTTTTGCTAGGTTAGATAATCTAAAATAAAATCCATCTAAAATACAAAACCATGAGATTCTTCACGGGATTGACCTCTATTGCTTGTAAATTACTACATTGATTCATGCACTTGCGAGTTAATTAAAATATCACAACTAGTTTTTGGCATCGTTTTGGGGAATCCCAATAGATTTGTAGTGGATCTTAACTTAGATTATTTACCATAAGTCTAGGTTTAGGTTGCATTAGATTAGAGTTTGCATCATTTTTACATTTGTTTGCTAATTCCTCATAATTGACCATATTTTGTTTGATTTTGAGAGAGGGAAAATTGACAAAGAAGCAGTGGTGATCTTGTGGGCCAAAGCTTCATCACATTAGATTAGGGTTATATTGATTTATTAGATTAGGGTTTGAGTGGAACTTGTACTGAGTCCCATTGTAATTTGTTATTTCTTTATTATTCAATTTAAATGGGTTGTAATAATACAAGGAAAGTGTGGAGTATGGTGCCTCACACTTGATTGTCATAAAAACCCCACAACAAGTATCCCTTACTTTCATTTTAATTATCTAGTATAATTGAATTTAGTATAATTACATTTGAATGGTAGTATAATTCATATAGATTGGGCATTCACCTTAATTATTGCATGTTATTTAAGGCTATTGCATTAGTTTTTGCACCCATTTACACAAAGGATGACATAAGTTCGGTTATAACCAAGGCATAGGCTATCTCGTTGTAATGTCTCGTCTATTGAGGTGTTCAACCCTTTGTTAAGTAGTATATAGGTAGGCATATGTTTGCTTTTTGTAATGCATTTCATGTTTAATTGCTTTATGGTGGAATATATCACAATGATAGTAAGGCCCCCACAAGAACCCTCATAAGATAAGGACTAGATTTCATCACTAGATCCTTGGCCCACCTAGGTAATTAAAATTGATCCTTGTATGTTTGTGATCCCAACCCTTTAATGTAATTTGAAATTAAGTAGAAAGAGACTTAGGGTTTTTGTGCTCTTAGGAACCTTTTTGAAAGGTTATGTCTATTGCCACTCCAGTAGCTTCTAAGCATCATGGTTATAATGGGTGTCAAAAAATGCAAGTAATCTTTTCATGCCTTATGTTCACATTGGTTGAGATCTAAATGCCTCCTAACATGAGGATTGTATTAACCACTTTAAAGTAGAACCTAATTGGTAAGTAGTAGTCTAGTTTGGATAAAGGATGAGTTGTCTAATTTAGGTATAAATGCTACCACCCTACACATCAATTAAAGTTAATCAATTTATCTTGATTAGCAAGCTATTAGGATTAGTTGTGCACCATTTAGCTTAGGACTAGCATTGAGAAAGGGAGGGTCTAAAACCATTGTGCTACTATTTACTCCTAAGCCATTACCTCATGAGGATATGTATGAAATCGAGGCAAAATATACTCTTGATTTGTCCAATAAAATTAATAATCTATTAGATAAGATAATTACTAAGTGGGATAAGATAATAACTAGGACGGAAAAGAATGGACAAGTTCTTCAAGCAAATATTAAAGCATATCAACAACCCCATTATGATAATTCCTATACTGAGTTATATCAACAACCGCAGTATGAGAATTGTACTACTGAGTCATATCACCACCCTCTGTACAACAATGACTATACCTATTCTTGCAAAAAATATCCCCCTTCTTCATGGCCATCAAGCTCCACATTCAATTATTATTACTAGGAGCCAGTGGATGCACCTACTACATTCACACACCCTTATAATTACAATTATCTGGAGACAAACTACCAAGACTATAATGGATGGGCTAAGCATCATGAACAACATCGGTCTCAGGATTATCAATTGTATCAAGAAGAACTATCTTGGCCTCACCCCAATCAACCTTACCACGATTATCATGAATATCAGGGACAACCATCATGATTCCAAACTAATCAATCCTTTCCACATACTCCAATGCCACAATAGTATGAGCCTTTCGAGTCATTTCCTCCATCACAGAGGGAACAAGTATTAGAAGAGACCTTTAGGTTATAGATGTAATTGACTAAACAATGTTGTGATGGGATGGGTCAATTCCATGCTACATTTTTTGAAAGGAGTGAGGAATTTGAACCAATTGGGAATAATGAAGAGCCATTTCTTACTAATAATAGGATGATAATATCTTATGACCATTTTGAACTACAAATTCTTAACCATCTTTGCCAATTGATAATGATGATAGGATGGACATACCATATGAACATTCTGAGTACCAAAAATTTTCATCGTCCTTACCCACCGATAATAGGATGGAAATTGCATATGATCATTTTAAACCATAAAGTCCACAACTATCCCTAAAAACCTCCAACTCATATCTACTCGAGCCATGTCTTGTTCCTTTTTATGATTATGATAAAGAGACATCCATTGATGGAAGATAATGAATCCTTAGAAACATCCAATCCAAATGTAATGGCTCAAAATTTTCAATATTTTATCATTTTTATAACCATGATCAATCATGATGATTTCCACGTGCTAATTAGTTATATCATATTTATTTTGGAAAATTTTGGAGATTATAGATATTTAATCATATTAATAGGTAATTGGATGTTTCATTTGCTCAAAATGGAATCCAACGTCTCAAAGAACACTAAAAACTGAGCTCGTATGACCAAGTTATGGACGTTTAAAGATCAAGGGCATTTTTGGAATTTACCTTTAAAATGACCAAGGGTCAAAAAATGCAGGGGGTCATTTTGATAATGACACCCCCTGCATCTTTTTCTTCCTCAGGCTAGGCGGTGTACTACACCACCATACCTCTACGGAGTAAAAAAAATGGTGGCACCACCATTGGGCAGCACCGCCTTCGCAGGCTATAAAGCCCTCTTCCCCCTCCTCCCCGACCACCCCTTTCTCCTCCTCCTTCTCCTCTTTTGGCTGCAAGCTAGGGTTCCAGGCATGGAGAAATCACATGTCGGTGAAAAGGGGGAGCCATATCAGGCTGCCTAAGTAAGAACCCCCTCCCCCTCACTGATTTTCCCTCTCTTCTGGCCCAGATCCATGCTGGATCTGGCATTTCCAAGCCGAAAATCGTCGGAAGAAACCCAGATTCGATGGGTCTGCTGACCCATCGAACCAGACATGTCCTAGGGATGTTGCGTGCAACACGCACCTGAAACGCACTCCCTAGAGCGGCCTTCGGGTGCATGTGACAGTGCGGGCATAGTCTCGGTTCGATCGAGACGCACTAGCACCCCGGGAGCCATGACGCGCCTGCACTCGTGCCAAAGACAAGTCCGCGCTACGCCGTCTGGCACACACTTTGCGGGAATAGTCGCGGTTCGACTGGGACGCGCATGCGTCTTGGGACCCGTGACACGCAGGGCCCTAATTGACACATCTGGGTCGTCTCTTGAGGCGTGACACTAGAAATTCAATTAAGGAGGCTATATAACTCCGATCGATGATCTGAAAGAATCGTTGCATTCATATTGATGACGTGGACCTAATGATACCACAAAAGTTAGGATTAGAGGACCATTTTACATGACTATAGCCCAAAAACTATAGAAATCTCATAGATCTATCATGTCAAAGATGATCAGATCTCATGAATTGATCCACTAGAGGTATTAGGAGATTAATAGTTCAAGATCAACCCTAGATTACATGTAACCATCCCTGAATTATAAGATCTGACCATTCAAATCAAGGATAGACATGTTCTAAGCATTAGGACAGGCGATCTATGAGATCTAACCATTAAACATTAGATCTATAAAGGAGATCTAGCCTGAAAACACATTTAAACAAGGATCTATACTCTTGGAAGGCATATATAGCCGTTAATTTATAAATCTAATTAGGGTCTAGAAATGAATAGAAAATGATGCTTGAATCCTTGTTATCAAACAATATACAGGGTTTCACAAAGATGGGTTAGGGTCGAGTAATGAGGAACACAATTCAAGGAACATCGAGGTAGGTAGTTTGATACTACTAAGTTTTTTAGATGCATCCCAAACTCTAAGTGATTTACTTGCCGTTATTACCGTATTTTGTATGCTTTTGAGATATGATGTTCTTATACGAGTATGCAGACTTGTCTTCATGATTTTGTGGCCTTGAAGCACTTGAATCTATCACCGTATTTAGTATGCTTTTGGGATATGATGTTCTTATACGAGCATGCGGACTTGCCTTCATGATTTATGACCTTGAATACGATTTTTGGCATGAGTAGATTTTATGCATTGCTCGCATGTTTGAAAATAAATGCATAAATTGCATGATTTCGATGATTGAGATTTGGTTTTATTATATATGCTTTTGGGCTATTGAGCTTGGTGGGCACTATGTTGAGAGGTTGTTATGTACGGGGTTAGCCTCCTAGCCTCTACCACAAAAAGTGAATGGTATCGCTGCCAAAATGGCATTGTCCCTTCCCTGCATGCTGTGGTAAACAAGGATGACCACTGGAGGTGTTCATGGCACCCTTTGGGGGACATATCCATAGTCACCGTGGAGGCTATGGTGGACTAGTCTCTAGGTACCAAAGACACACGATTCCAGATGTGTTCTGGTCATGAGCATAGTGGCCCTATGATTTCAGTGTTATCGATATGCATATAGCATTGAGATGGTCATATACGAGTACTCGTGACCAGTTGGTGGGATGTGTTCGCCGAGAGACTCATGTGCATGATACTTATACTGATGCCAGCATCTGCTTTGAATGATGACTATTTTAAGAGTTTCATGATTATTATATTTGACTCGTTCGTTTGATATGTTTGCTTAGATCTTCGTACATGAATATATTGATTTCTACTTTATGATTTTAGTCAAATTTATATCGTTGAATACTAGATTTCGGTAAAGGATTCTATGGTTGAATTTGCATCCATGAGCTTACATTTTATGCATAAACATGCATGTTTATGAAAAAAGGAATCATTGATGTTTGTATAAAAAAGCTCCTTGAATTATGCATGTTGCCTGCCGTGTTTTCAAAATAGTAGTATCAAATCACCTATTGAGTATGAGGAATACTCACCCAAATATATCAATTTTACAGATTAGCTCTACACAGGATTAGAAGAAGCATCAGAAAATGTTAGTGCTATAATCAAGTGCATGAAGAGAAGACAAGCATAAATGTAAGTATATTATCTACCCTGTTGGGCATGTGTCTGTAATTACTATAGTTGGACTGTGCGCTGTGACTGGATAGACCTAGGAAATATTTATGATTTTCCTCATTCAAAATTTCCTTGTCCATCTTGAAAGTAAATGACACTCAGGGTTTTCAAAATGATCCCGCCTTAAAAATTAGTTTCGCATTTAAAAATGTATGTGAAAAACTGGGTCGTCACACTAAATCCTCTAAAATCCTATTCTACTTATTTTTGTGAATTTAATGAAGACACATCTATTGAGGAGGTGAAGGAATTGTTGGAGTTTATGCCATTAATGAACACTTCTTAATGGCTAGCTAGAGTAGAACCCCTATAGAACTTGAAATTTCAATTGATCCTTGCAATGTAGAAGACTTACCTGATTAAGACCTACAAACCTTATTTGAACCAACATCAGATAGTAATCTAGGTTCATCCTGAAACCTTACCTGTGCCGATAGATTAGGAAAAAGAAGAGTTAATTAATGTACTAGCCCTACATCAAAAACTCTAGGATACACATTAGAAGATAATTAGGGTTTAAGCCTCACCATGTCCCTACCTCTAGTAATATAAGAACTACCTTTTAGAGAGATAGAGAGTTAGCTTAGACCCTGATTTAAGGAAAATGTGAGGGAGAAGGAGGAAAAAGATGAATAGAGTATAACGGTCAATGTTATCCCTAAATTTGGTTAAGAATGGGATAATTCATGTTGAATTGGTCCTAAGACATTTAAATTCGTGGTACTTCATGTTGTCATTGTATTGCCCTCAACTTACTTTTCAAGGTGGAGGAGGTATATTGACTATCATGCAATACTAAAAATGGGGGATCATCAATGTGGTCCCATAGAATTCAAAATCATGGTGGTCTACTTTGTTATATTGTTACCACCACCAAAAATTTCAAGCTAGAGGAAATATATAGTGTATCGTGAGATTCTAAAGTGGCGTGAGAAATCTTGCCCATTTCATTCTTAGAGTATGACAACTCGGGTTTTTAGAACACTTTTTCAATATAAAAAATGCTTACATAGTGAGATCAGTCTCTATTGAAAACAATTTTGGAAAATCAAACAACAAAGGAAAATTCTTTTTCTTTTAAATTCATTCTTAAAAGCCCGAGTGTCATTTTTATTTTCTTAAAAAGGATTCTTGCTGAAATGAGTACTACATTTCTACAAAAAATTCGATAGTGTTTCCTCTGCTTTCCAGACATATGACATTTAACGCATGTCATTGAGTAGTACTTGATAAATATTCATTCACATTTTAAAAACATAATTGGAGACTCTATCTCCTTTTCATACATTTAACATAATAAAGACAATATACTTAAACAAAATAAACCCCCAGAACTTCCACTCACAACTGAATCACATAAATATAAAAAAACTCCCATAATCAAAATACAATATAGTCTTTCTCTTTTCTAGTACAACAATTTCAAACACAAACCATTTCTTACCTTTCCTTGTCAAAAGCTTCCATAGGTGTACTCCTGTCAGTAAACAACTCCTATCGGTAGAGAATCCTCTGCTCTAAGATATTGTAAACAAGTGCTATAGCTCATCAAGCTTGCGCTTGTGTAGGTGGAATAAGATGCAATTATACATAGATAAAAACATGATTTACTATATAGATCAATTTTCCATGCTTAATCATGAAAACTATAATTCATTTATAATTTAAGTTAAAATAATTCAACATTTAAGAAAATCATAAATTCATGTTACAAATAAAGAAATATTGGACTAACACACATTCCTTGAAATGCAAAGTATGTAATCACATGTCAAACTCGCAAGTCATTTACATTTCCTAATACCAGTCTTCATTACCTAAAACCAGTCTTCACTCTTATGAGCCATTTCACATTACCTAATACCAGTCTTCGCTCTTATGAGCCATTTCACATTACCAGGTACCAATCTTCGCTCTTACGATCCATCTCACATTACCTGATACTAGTCTTCGATCTTACAAGCCATCTCACATTACCTGATACCAGTCCTCGCTCTTATGAGCCATCTCACATTACCTCATACCAGTCTTCACTCTTACACGCCATTTCACATTACCTGATATTAGTCTTCACTTTTACAAGCCATTTGATATCACTTGGTATCAGTCTTCGCTCTTACGAGCCATTTCACATTACCTGGTATCAGTCTTTGCTCATACGAGCCATTTCACATTACCTAGCTGGTGATTGGGAAACTAATGGTTGGATGATCCTAAAATCATAGATTTAGCATGGAATGGTACAAATCCCTTGGACTCAACTTTCCTTTCAATTCGAACCTCATCACTCCTTTTGTGGGTGAGATTGGTACGAAAACATGATCACCGACCTAAAACTCAAGGTCCCTACACCTTTGATTTGTGTAGTTCTTCTATCTACTGTGTGCTGCCACTAGTTGTTTATGAATCAATCTGACCTTTTCAGTGCATTGGTCAATTAGTTCTGATTTCATAAACTCTCATTCTCCTACATCACTCTAGCAAGCAGGAGTGCAACATAGTCTACCATACAATGCTTCATAAGGTGCTATCCTAATGCTAGAATGATAACTGTTGTTATATGGGAACTCCACTAGAGGAAGGTGTTCGTCCCAACTACCCTTCCACTCGAGTGTACAAGCCCTCAACAAATCCTCAAATGTTTAGATGGTCCACTCTAATTGTTCATCTGTTTGAGGATGGAATGCTGTGCTATAATGTGGAGAAGTACTTAATGCCTCTTGTACACTCTACTAAAAATGAGATGTGAATCTGGTGTCTATATCAAATATGATCGAAATTGGCATTGCATGCAGACTCACTATTTCCTTGATGTATAATTTGTCCAAACTCTTTGGTGACTGCCTCTGTTGTATTGGTAGAAAATGAGCCAACTTGGTCAGTTGATCCATAATAATCCATATCATATCATATCATGCCCACTGGAAGTTCTGGGCAACCCAACCATAAAATCCATGATTATGTGATCCCATTTCCACTTTGGAAGCTTTAGATTCTATAGCAAACTTACTGGTCTTTGGTCTTCTGCTTTCACTCTTTGACAGGTGAGGCACTGTGCAACACACTCTCCAATATTACGCTTCATTCTTGGCCACTAGAAGTTTCTTTTTAGATCTTGGTACATCTTTGTACCACCTGGGTATATGGTAAACTTGGAGTCATGCACTTTCTTCAACAATTCCTATTTCAACTCTGGATTTGCTGGTACAACAAGTCTCCCATGAAATCTCACACTACCATCAGATCCCTTATGAAACGCTTTTCTTTTCACTTAAAGCTTGAGTCTCCTTGCACAGCTGCCGTGCTTGCAAGACTCCATCCAGGAAAATTGATCCAATGGAGATATTGACAATTAGATCTTTTGATTTCCTACTAAGGGTGACACTAACTATGTTAGCTTTGTAATGACCCCGAATTTTTGTAAATTATTAAGGAAAATTAATAAAGTTTGAATTTTTAGAAATTCTGGGCTGGAATATTAGGTTATTGAAAATTCTCTTTTTATAGAGATTATATTATAAATTAAAACATAGAAATTATGGATGTACTTGGAAAACTGATTGAAACAACATTAAGTACGTTCAATTCTGAGTTAAAATGAAAATTCCTTAATTTTTCCATTTGGGGGTAAAATGGTAATTTTACCCATATCCCATATCCAAGAAATAAGACCTCAATATTCATAAATTACTTAGAAATACTATTCCAGCGCCACTAAGTACAATCGATTCCGAGTTCGGACACATATTGCCTATTATTCTCCAATTTTGGAGTTAAAAGGGCAAAAAGGTCTTTTCACATAAAAGTGGGGCCCACAAAGTGGGCCAATGTTCTAGAAGCACCAATAATTGCTCAATGCATTGTTGCTGGTAGTGGAGATTGTAGTGGGAATGGAGAATGCATTAGTAATTAAAAATTCTAAAGTAATAAAATATCTTATCAAAAGAAATGATAAAAAATTCAAATTTGGCTATAAATATGTCCCAAAAATTTCCAAAAATTTTCACAACCTTAACCACAAAATTTCCAAATCTTCCCTGTAATTTCAGTCCCAAATTCCCCTTCATCCCTCCCCAGACTCTCTTTTCCTTATTTCTCTCTCCTCTTTCTAATTGGAACAAGAGACCTAAATTCAATTAGGCACTCCGTTCCAGGAAGAATCTCATAATTTCACTATCCACAACATCCTATACTACAGTATATACAAAAGCCCCAAATCAATTTCAAGATCCAACGGTTCCAACAACAGAAAATCACAAAAAGGTGGACAATCGGGCTATATTATCATCAACCCGTAATTCTCTCAAATTGGGCATCAATTATATTTTTTTTCTCCAATCAGGTAGGTGGAATTACTTCCCATACATATTTATTATGTTTTAGTGTAATTTTTATTTTTTTTGTAATTTAATTTGATTGAAAAATGGTAAAAATAAAGTAAATAACAGACCCTTCAATTTATGGTGATAGAGAGCTTAGATGGAAATTCTGAGCTTTCCAATAGATCCATAAGGGTTCAAAACCCCTAGGGTACAATTTTCAAGAAAATCTAACAAGATTTGGATCCTCAATTGAGAGAGATTCATTCTGCTGGGCCCAGATCAAATCTGGACCTTAGGAACGGCTGTAAACTTCAATTTAAGATTGTGGAGTCATATGAACTCCAAATTGAGATGGGAAAGAAGATATGGAAATCTTGTAATGTCTAGTTTCTAATGAAGTCATAATATTTTTTAAAATTATTTTTGAATTATTCTGTATTTTGGAAATAATTGTCCAATTTCTAAGATCTTCAAGATCCAAGGTGATCAGATCTTGAAAATTTATTTTAATGATGATATAATAATATAATAAAGTAATATCTATGGTTAATTTGGACAGATCTTGGATAAATTAGGGGATCTACCCTTTATGGTAGAAAAACCCTAAAAAAATACAAAGGGACCCACTTGATCAATGAGATCAAGTATGATCAGATCCTTGGGATGGATTAAAGGGATGATATTATGATGGAATCTAGTTAGATCATGGATGAAATATGACAAAATCAAGTGGATATGATTTTTGAATGTTAATGGATTAAAAGCCCTAAAGGTAATTAAAACCCTTAATCTAAAGGAAAACACCTAAGATCTAATGGTTGGATCATATTTAACGGTTTATAATAATCTTAATAAAATTAGTTTAATTGTCTTTTATTGGATATAGAAGTGTAAATGCGATTTATGTTCTAAGTTTTAATTGTCTTTTATTGGATATAGAAGTGTAAATGTGATTTATGTTCTAAGATAGAAAGCATGATAGTGTAATCTTTAAATTTTAGTATGATATGCCCTAATGAGTAATTTGTTAGTAGATTTGATTATCTTAGGATCATGTTAGTGTAAATTAGGATTTAAACATGATTTTATTATGATAGAAGATGTGTTTCATAACTTAGGATCATGTTAGTTTTATTTCACTAGCTTAAGTTACATTCATAGGAAGAATGTTAGTATATAGTTGTTAAACTTATATTTGATTTATACTTTCAAGTTGATGATTTAGTTATTGTCAAATTTTATTCAATTGTTAAGTAATTGTTAAGATATAAGGAGCATAAATCACCAAAAATGTAAACTAATGAAATATAGAAATTCATGGACAACTAAGATGAATGAATGATTTTGACTTAATAAGGGCTATAGTTAGTAGGACAATATAAGGAATGATTTATCATTTCCTTGGCCCAAAGTAGGAAAATAATGAACATCCATGGATGACATTGTGCATATCCATGGAAATTAATTAAAATCAATTAGAGAAGGGATTTAAGGTAAAGAGCTCATAGGAACCTTGTCAAAGGTTGAGCTAGTACCACTCCAATGGACTCTGAACATTGTGGTTATAGGGGGTATACAAGAGCCAAGTGCTTTCCCTCACCTCCCATTGATGTAAGAGAGGTCTAAATGCCTCCTTACATGAGGGTTGTATTAACCACTTTTTGAGCAGACTTTAACTGGTAAGTACTAGTCATCCTGAAATAAGGAGTTGTCTAGTAATAGGAAGAAATAAATTATCTTCAACCAAGTAAGACATTAACTGGTTGAATAATAATAAGAACATAAAAAGATAGTAAATTATCTAACCCTAATAAAAATAGTAAGTAAGATAAGGATGATCAAACAAGATGAGATCTTGTATGATAAAAAACAATAAGGAAAAAGAAACATCAATGTAAATTAGATTGTTATGTATGATATAGATAGTATTTGTATAGATGATATTAAACCCATGGATATATGATATTCAAGGAAGAAAGATTCAGATCATCCTACATAAGG
This sequence comes from Warburgia ugandensis, assembly GCA_035236585.1. Lineage (NCBI taxonomy): Eukaryota > Viridiplantae > Streptophyta > Magnoliopsida > Canellales > Canellaceae > Warburgia > Warburgia ugandensis. The sequence continues at coordinate 82,929,280 of CP141131.1, read as the reverse complement.
ATGATCAAAAGACCATGTAGTGTGTACCCTTGATTAGAAAAAATGACATTATACATATGATTTGACAGATATATGTTGATCAAGACTATGACAGATTTCAAGGAGTAAGAATACCTTATTGAGGTAGGTGGATTATTAAGAATGTCTTTACATGAAGATACATGTCTAATACATGATCTTATGTTTTGAAGTATTAACATGTATGATACTAATATATTAAGGTAAATACCTCAAATTGAAATATGATCCAACCAAATGATGAGGAAAATAAATATTAAATGGTCAAGTTGAGAATTGAGAACAACCCTAAGTGAATAGGAAAGTAGAAAACATTCCAGTCCTAGATAAATAGACAGATAGTCTGATATGTATAAGTATTATTTTATATACAAGCTTGGAGGCTTGTGGTTTTATTTTAAACAAGCATAGGCCTGGGGATGCTATGCTAGGAGAGTTAAGAGGGTTTGGCCACCCAGTCTCTGAAACTTGATGATATTGAATACCAAGCCTAAGAAAGGCTAAAAGTTGGGTGGGGCATTTATGGGAAGGCCACCACTGTGACAGCCATGGTCCTCCCATATGGACATGAATATTGTAATTTCCACTGAGAATGGTATAAGTGGATTATTGAACAGTTATCCGGGGGCGCTGTACGGATCAGACTGCAAGCATAGTAGTCCTTGATTATTTTGCATTATGATGCATATGAAATTGGCATAGTGAAATGCCTTAAGGGATGGCATGATGAAATGTCAGGTAATTGTATATTACCAATATTTTTCCCAAGAAGGGAAATTCCCTGTATAGTAACTGGCTGAGATACAAATCTCTTATAATGAAAGGAGTTGATCAGCTTTTTATAGAAATGATTCTTGATTATTTTTACATTTTTAACGGATTTGTCCTTATACAATATGTATGCATAAAGGTGAACACAAATGACAAGGAAATGAGATGTCCTTATAACTAATAGTTATTAATGAATGTGTTTATGATAGAACGAATTATGGGACACTTGAATATTGAGATTATACTATCAATAACTTACATTCTTATCCCCTACCAAACATAGCTTGCTGAGATATTGTAAATGTTCGAATGTTTACAATATCTCAAATATAGAGAAGGAGACTTAGGCGCTCAAGACTTGAAGAACAATTGAAGAATAAGTAATCAGGGTATATCCCTTGAAACATTGTATTGAGAGCATGTATTAAACTTTGAACTTTATAATTTGGATTGTATATTTGGACAAGTATTGTAAGGATACAATGGGTTGTGTACTGTGAACCACTGGATGGATCCTGAAGTTTAATAAAAGAATATTCCTTCAATGGAATTTTATCTTATACAAAATTCTACTTATGTTATGTATGAGGTGGTGACTTAGGTTTTACAAAACAAATTCTAAAGAAAAGAATTTTCGCTGCTTTGGGTTGCGAATTTTTTTTTTTGCGAATTTTTTTTTACTCTAAGGGCCCTATCTTTACAAAATGTATTATAAAAACTCGGTTTGCCACAAGCTTTGCCTGGATGATATTGAATGGTGAAGTCAAAATCTTTGAGGTACTGAACCCAATGTCTTTGTCTCATGTTGAGGTCGCTTTGAGAGAAGATATATTTAAGGCTTTTGTGGTTTGTAAACACTTCAAATCTCTCACCACATAGGTAGTGCCTCCATATCTCCAAAGCAAAAACTAAGCGGCAAGCTCCAGATCGTGTGTAGGGTAGTTCTGCTCATGATGTTTTCAATTATCTATATGCATAAGCTATCACCTTGCCATTTTGCATGAGCACACATCCCAATCCCTTTCCAAAAGCATCACTATATACAACAAATCCCCCATTTCCTTCGAGCAAACACAAAAATGGTGCAGAAGTGAGTCTTCTCTTCAATTCTTGGAAACTCCTCTCACTATCATCTATCCAATTGGATTTCTTCTCCTTCTTGGTCAATTTCGTCAATGGTTGTGCAATATGAGAGAAACCTTTAATAAAACATTGATAGTATCCAACTAGACCAAGAAAATTGCATATCACAGTCATGGTCCTAAGTCTTTCCCAAATTTTGATTGCTTCAATCTTCTTGGGATCAATTGTAACACCATCTTTAGATATAATATGACCAAGAAATTGGACCTATTCCAGCCAAAATTAGCACTATCTTCAGGTGTTCTTTATGATCTTCCACACTGTTGGAGTAAACAAGGATGTCATCGACAAATATGATGACAAATTTGTGAAGATATTCTTTAAATACTTAGTTCGTCAAGCCCATAAATGCTGTAGGTTCATTTATCAACCTGAATGGCATCACCAGAAAATTCATAATGTCTATAACAAGTTCAAAATGTAGTCTTAGGAATGTCTTCATCTTGAATCCTAAGTTGGTGATAGCTTGATCTCAAATCAATCTTAGAGAATACTTTTGCTGATTGCAACTGATCAAATAGGAAATCAATATAGGGTAGTGGTTACTTGTTCTTTATGGTGACCCTGTTTAATAGTCTATAATCAATAGACAATCGCATAGAGCCATCCTTCTTCTTCACGAATAGAACCAGAGCTCCCATAGTGACACACTTGGGTGAATAAACCCTCGATCTAATAGTTGCTGCAACTAGACCTTCAACTCCTTTAACTCTGTGAGAGCCCTATGATACAATGCTTTAGAAATGGGAGATGATCTAGGTAACAACTTGATGGTAAATTCCATCTCACGCTTGGGAGGTAATCTAGGTAACTCTTCAGGAAAAACCTTCTGAAAATCATGTACCACATCTATTTCCTCAATCTGAGGTCCTAAACTCTCCAGAACCACAATAGTAGCCAAATTTGCCTAACATCCTCTAAGCATTAGACACATTGCTTGAATAGTAGAGATTATGCTAACACTTGATGTATTCAGTTGTCCTTGAAATACAAAGGACTCCCTATTTGAACCCAATAATGTCACCTATTTCTTTGTGCAATCTACTAGTGCTCCATGTTTCGACAACCAGTCCATGCCCAAAATGATGCCAAAATTAGTCATACTTAAGAAGATTAAGTTAGCACTAAGTTTTCTACCTGAAATCACTACGGATACGTCTCGTAAGAACGCTTGTGCAACAACCATATCACCCACTAGGGTACTCACTTCCAAACAAAATTCCAATCTATGTACAATAATATCCATACATGATCCAAAGTCACATGACATGAATGAATGAATGGAACTAGTGTCAATCAAATTACATGCATGCTTGTCAAATATTAACAGTGTACCTTCAACCAAGGCATTAGAGGTGCATGCCTGATTGGTAGTCAAAGCAAAAACTCTCCTCTGACTCTTGTGCAACTGCTCTACTCTAGCACCCAAGTCTATTTGATGATGTCCCTTAGGATAGTCCTTAACCCTATGTCCTTGCTCGCCACAATAATAACATGTCTTGTCATCATGGAATTTGTTGCAATAAGGACACTATTTGAAGTCCCTTTTTCTATCTAGTCTATGGAGTTGCCTTTTCTGGGGCTTCTAAGATCGTGGAGGGAAACTAAACCTCTTCCTTTCCCCATGGTATCCTCTCCCGCCACTTTCCCAAAATCTTCCTTTTTCCTTACCTCTCGTGGCAGTTTGCATCTTTTGTGTTTCCTCATGGAAGCCATCTCCACTACCTTAGATACACTAGCAGGATGTGTCATGTGAGCCTTTCCCCTCAATCCAGGGGTCAACCCTTCTATAAACATCTGAGTTGCTTTTTCGTCTGTAGGGCACACATTTAGCACCGTCCTCCTAAATTTATTGAACTTATCTTCAAACTTGAGAATAATCATGCTCCCTTATTTGAATTCTAGAAATTCTTACTCTTTCTTTGCCTTAATGTGGGGAGGGAAATATTTGTTGTTGAAGGCATTCTTAAATTCTTCCCAAGAAACATCACCTCTGTCCTTGAAAAATGTCCTCCTTGTAGTCGACCACAAAAAAGAAGCTGATGCTATCAAGAAGAATGTCACCACCTTCACCTTTCATTCATTTGGAATATCCATGACCTCAAATATCTTCTCTATCTCATATATCCACTGTTCTATAGCTTTTGGCTCATCATTGCTAGTAAATGCAGGCGTAATCTTTTCAAATCTCTCTAGTAGGTTATCCACCTTATTCTAATCCCCACCTGAACTTCCCTCACCCATGTTAGGCACAGACGAGGTTTGAAATTATGCTTGGGGCTGTTATTGATGTTGTAACTATTGTTGTGGTTGTAGTTGCATCTATTTCTGCTGTTGCATTAGCTGATTGAGGTTTTGCATCATGTTGGCGAAGTTTGTCATCTAACTCCCTTAGTTAGATGGCTTAGCAAAGGGGGTTGTTGTCCTCTGACTCTTTCGCTTAGGTGGCATCCTTCCCTTCATGACAAGATCCTTTTATGAGTTACTTTCTATCATCAATCACAATATCTTCCTTTCGAGACTGCTTAAGACTTTACTCAATGTGACGGGCTGTAAGTGGACTAAACTTGGGCTCTGATACCAACTGTGACAACCTAGGTTTTATAACATATTTTAAATATAAAAAACATTTATATAGTGAGATTGATCTCTATTGAAAATCGTTTTTGAAAATTAGACAACAACAAAAAAATCTTTTTCTTTTAAATCTATTCTTAAAAGCCCGGGCATCATTTTTATTTTCTTAAAAAGGATTCTAGGTGAAATGAGTGCTACATTTCTACCAAATTTTTGGTAGAGTTTGTTGATGTTTTCTGCAAGTGCACATGCTATTGTAGTATAGCTAATGCAAGTACGGGTCGATCCCACAGGGACGCACTTTAAGATTTTGGAGTTTTTAATAAAATTTAATTTTTAAAATTCAAATTAATTGAAAAAAATTAACAAAAAGAAATTAGACTTCATCTTCAGTTTAATAGTGAAATTCCAGAGGTTTAATTCTAGAAAGAATAGAAAAAAACAACAAAACTTTAAATAAACTAGAAAAATTAATACAAATCTAATTCCCTAGCTTAAGTACTGTCCTATTCTTCAAATTTGGTATCAAAAACCTTGATTAGACTCCATCAATATATTCAACATGGCTTGGATTAGTGATATGATGGAGGAATTTGTCAGATTCGTCAATTTTTTAGAGATCTAATCTAATTAAGGAATTTAAGCATTAATGGCTTAGATCTATTTTCAGAACCCAAATTGAAGATCAAGTACAGAAATTACATAGGAAGATATCCTAAAAACATGTTATAAAATTTAATTAAAATTCTGAATTAAAATAGACAAGAAATAAGAGTTTTCTCCATGGTTAAACTAGAACCCTTTATTTGGTTAAACAGGAATAGATAAGATAATTGTTGGATTAACTACTGAATAACGTAGAATGCGAATAACCGAAACAGGAATAACATAAAACACAAATAGTAACAGTAATAGGATAGCAAATATAATTTGAAATATTCAAATAAGGGCAAAACTGGAATTTTATTCCAAACTTCCTTAAAAGATTTTCGTAAAACAGAGTTTTCTAGAGAAGATCCCAGAATGATACGATGTGCAGACACCTTGTGGTTAAAGATCTGAGTCGATGAGGTTTGGTGAGGCGTCAATGACTGAGTGTGCTGACTGGTGGATGCTCGTCTAATGAAGGAAAAATGACCCCTTTGCTGGGTGTCATCTAGAACAGATCCGGCTCATGCCTGGCTAGTGAAGAGGAACTACTGGGGAAGCTATCTAGTGCGAGTGGTGATGAGGGAACTCTTGGTCGGTGATGTAGAGATGCTGGATCATCTGGCCATTGTCTGGAAAAGAGCTGGTGACGATGATGAGTGGAGCAGAGGAGGAAGCTGGGCGGTCTGGATAGTGGCGAGAAAATAGTAAGCAGTGGGAAACAGATGGGAATTGAGAGAAGAAGATGGGGATTACGTGACTTGGCTGGAGGAGTTGGGTAAACAAAAGGGAATAGAGGATGGTCTGGCCGGTGATGGGTGTGAACATGTTAGATTAGGCTTTGAGTGGTAGGAGGAATTGGGTTTGGTGGTTGATGCAGGAGTGAGAGAGGGTAAGGAAGCAAAAAGGGAAAATGTGAAGGCAGTGGAAGCTAACTAGTGCTATACTATATTGGGTAGGCTTTATGTTTCTGGGCTAAGCAAGGATAGCCTATATCATTTCCTAGGTTTCCTAAAGCCTATCAGATTCAATAAAATTTTGAAATTAAAGCTATTACTCCTATTTATTCTTGATGTTTAACCAAAACAACGATAACAAGATCACACTAATGTATGTACACCGATGAATTTATGGAATTACTTATAACTCTCTCAAAGAAAATAGTCTCAAACTCTCACTAGCTTATAGGTCTCCACTGATTTTCCTCAGGTTCTCTAAGTCATACCTCTATATTAGTCTTGATTATGTGTTGTGTGTAAATGGTTTCTGAGAATTAACTTTCATAAAATGCTTCAACACATGAATGATATCCAAAACTAATCATATGCATTCCCATTAAGAGGTGAAAATAGTATATGTACTAAATTCTTCCGACTCATTGAGTTGGAGTTTTCTGTGGGTTCCAGCAGAATCTAAGTTGAAATTTAGCTTTTTGATAGGCCAACATGCCTTATGCTCTAACTCTACTAGTAAGTGACAGACCTTTCCATAGATCAAGTGGTAGGGTGACATTCCTATAGGGGTTTTATATGCTACATGAGAAGCCCATAAAGCGTCAATAAGTCTCAGAGACCAGTCTTTCCTATTTGGATTGACTGTCTTTTCTAGAATACGCTTTATTTCCATATTGGATACCTCTACTTGACCACTAGTCTGAGTGTGGTATGGGGTAGCTATCCTATGGTTGACACCATACTTTTTCATTAAATTCTCAAACACTTTATTACAAAAGTGTTTCCCCCCATCACTTATTATGACTCTTGGAGTACTAAACTATGCAAAAATATTATCTTTTAAAATTTTTACGACAACCTTGTGGTCATTGGTTTTGCAGGGTATAACCTCCACCCACTTGGACATGTAGTCCACTCTCACTAGGATGTACAGATTTCCAAAAGAATTAGGAAAAGGTCCAATAAAATCTATGCCCCAAACATCAAAAGGTTCTATGACAAGGATTGGGGTTAAGGGCATCATATATCTTCTTCCTAAACTACCTAACCTTTGACACCTTACACATGCCTTACAGCAGTAAGCATGTGCATCCTTAAATATGGTAGGCCAATAAAATCTACACTGTAAAATTTTTACATCTGTCTTTATAGAGCTGAAATGGCCCCCACATGCATGATCATGGCAAAAGGAGATGATTTGATTATGTTCACTATCTGGTATGCATCTCCTAATTACTTGGTCTAAGTATGGGTCATCCCAAGTAAAATATCTAGCTTCAGTTAAAAATCTCTTTTTATCTTGTTTGGTCTAATGATTAAGCATTTTTCTTGTAACAAGATAATTAACAATATCTCCATACCAAGGTAACTGGGAAACATGCAATAACTATTCATCGGGGAATGACTCAGTTATAGGCCCTTAATCGCTAGTGTGCTCCACCACTAATCTGGATAAGTGATCTGTTACCACATTTTCTGAACCTTTCTTGTCCCTAATTTCTAAGTCAAACTCTTGCAGTAGTAGTATCCAACAAATCAATGTAGGTTTTGCATCCTTTTTAGAAAGAAGGTACTTTAAGGGTGTGTGATTCGAGTATATTATAACTTTAGACCTTAATAGGTAAGAACTAAATTTATCCAAAGCAAACACTACAACTAACAACTCTTTCTTAGTAGTGGAATAGTTGAGTTGGGCATCATTTAGAGTTTTACTAGCGTAATATATCACATGAGAAAGTATATCAATGCGCTACCCCAAAACAACTCCAATGGCATAATCCGACGCGTCACACATTATTTCAAATGGTGCATTCCAATTTGGTGGTCGAATAATAGGTGCAGAAGTCAATTCAACCTTAAGTTGCTCAAATACTTTCTTACAATCTTCATCAAAGTCAAAAGTGGCCTCCTTTGTAAGTAAATTACATAGGGGCTTGGCAATTTTGCTAAAATCTTTGATGAATCGTTTGTAAAAGCCAGCATGTCCTAAAAAGGAGCGAATTTCTTTTACCATCCTTAGTGGAGGAAGGTTGGTTATTAAATCCACTTTTGCCTTATTGACTTCTATCTCATTGGGTGATATTATGTGGCCTGATACTATCCCACTCCATACCATAAAATGCCACTTTTCCCAATTTAAGACAAGATTCTTCTCCTGACACCTTACTAGGACTAACTTTGAGTGGTGCAGTCACTCATTAAATGATGACCCAAATACTAAGAAGTCATCCACAAACACCTTAAGGAATCTTTCTACCATGTCTGAGAAAATGCTCAGCATACACCTTTGAAATGTAGCTAGAGCGTTACAAAGCCCAAAAGGCATACATTTGTAGGTGAAGGTTCTAAAAGGGCAAGTGAAGGTGGTCTTCTCTTGATCCTCTGGTGCTATAGGAATTTGGTTGTAACCAGAATATCCATCCAAAAAATAGTAATAGCTATGTCTAGCTAACCTCTCTAGCATTTGGTCAATGAAAGGTAGGGGAAAATGATCTTTCCTCATGATCATGTTCAACTTTTGATAGTCAATACAAACTCTCCACCCAGTGGACATGTGAGTGGAGACTAGCTTGTTATCCTCATTTTTGACTACCATGAACTTGACTAACCCAAGTACTATCAGAGATAGGGTATACGATGCCAACATCTAAGAGCTTTAGGACTTCATCTCTAACCACGTCCTTCATGTGGGGGTTCAGTCACCTTTGAGTTTCCCTATAAGGTTTTGCATTTTCTTCTAGATGTATCCTATGCATGCATACGGCCAAACATATCCCTTTTATGTCTGCTATTGTCCACCTTAGAGCAGTTTTATGTTCCTTAAGAACATCTAAAAGCTTACGCTCTTGTTCTTTATCTAAGTCTGATGCTATTACTATAGGTAAGGTTTCATTTGGGCCTAGGTATGAATATTTCAAGTTATCAGGCAAGGGTTTTAGGTCCAAAGATGGTGGTTGCTCTGTTGAGGGTATGGGGACAGATTTAGATGGTGGGAGTGGTTCCACCTGAGGACCCCACTTAGAGGTATCCATGATTGGTGCAACATTTAAAAGATTGTTTACCTCCTTAATAGACTTGTCTATATTAAATTCTCCATTAAAGTGCATCAAACAAGCCTCTAGTGGGTCCGAGATGGACAATGGTGAATGAATCTCATTAATTAGACTCTCTATCAAGTTGACATCACAAGGATCATTGAGGTCTAAATGTTGTTGATCAGCATTAAAAACATTAAGCTTAACCTTCATATTGGTGTATGAGAGTTTCATTACACCATTCCTATAGTTAATAATGGCGTTGGACATTGCCAAGAATGGACGTCAAAGAATGACTAGGATTTGACTATCAGGATCAGATGCAGGTTGGGTGTCTAGCACAATAAAATCAATAGGGTAATAAAACTTATCCACCTGTATCAAGACATCTTTAACCAAACCACAAGGTATCTTGACAAATCTATCAGCTAATTGTAGTGTGGTAGTGGTTGGTTTTAACTCATCGAGTTTTAGTTGCTCAAAGATAGAGTATGGCAACAAGTTAGTACCAACCCCTTAGTCAAGAAATACCCTATCTATGACATGATCTCCAATGACGCAAGTGATTGTAGGACATCCTAGGTCTCTAAACTTTGATGGGGTCTTGTGTTGAATCAAAGAGCTCACCTGTTCAGTGAGGAAGGCTTTCTTTTGCACATTAAGCTTTTGCTTTGTTGTGTAGAGTTCTTTTAAGAATTTGGCATAGGCAAAGACATCTTTAATTACATTGAGCAATGGTATACTGATTTGTACATGTTTAAATACCTCCATTAACTCATTGAAGTTTGATCCCTTCCTAGCTTTATTCAGTAATTGGGGAAAAGGGGCTTTAGGCACATAGGGTGCCTCCACTATAGGTTTCATAGGATTGTTCTGTCTTTTCTCTTTTTCCTGTATTTTTGTTTCCTCTTTTTCCACTACAATTTCCTTAGCCTGCCTTTCTTCGTTATTGATTTGATGTCTGCTCTTAAGGGTGGTTATGGACTTGGCATGCTCATGAGGGTTAAGGTTTTGAGAACTTGACCCTATCTCAAATTGACCCTTAGGGTTAGGGATGGGTTGATTGAGAAACTGACCCTTTCCTCTATTCTGTAATTCAATAGACAATTGGCTTACTTACATCTCTAACTTGGCTATGGCTTGACAGTTGACACTGGCTGACTGTCTACTCTCATTTTACAATTAGTGTAAGCCCTTTTTAGTGTAATCATTACCTTTTACAATTTGTTCCAGCATGGTATGGATGTTTTCCTTTAAATATGGTTTCTTTTGTTGTAGAGGTTGTTGAAAGGCAGGTGGCTGATGGGGAATTGTAGTTCTAAGAGGAAAGTTTTGGACAAGGGGATTTACAGATGGCTTGGACAAGGGGATTTACAGATGGCCCCCCTTGGTGGTTATTATTTGACCAAGACAAATTGGGATGCCTAGCCCATCCAGGGTTGTAGGTCTTAGAATATGGGTTGTTGCTAGGTTGGCAATATGCATTCAATGCATTCGCTTGGTCTACAAGATATTCAAGGAATACTTTATTAGATGGACAAGTTGAGGTTAAATGGGCTGGACTAAAATAAGTAGCTCATACCTCTTGTGGAGGGTTTTGGGATAATGTAGCAACCATGAAAGATTGAAACATAGTTTCAAGCTTTTCCATTCTTCCACTTAATTTTTCAGCGATAAAGTCGAGCTTATAGGATAGATCTATGCGCTCCTATCCCATAGATACCTCCTGTCTTAGTGGGCTGGTTAGTTCTTTCCCTCCTATTTGAATAATCCCATTATTGAGAATTATCGGCTATAGTTTGAAAGAATTCCCATGCCTCACTTTCATCTTTTAACGTGAGGGTCCCTCCACTCATTGCATCTATCATTTGCCTATTTTGAGGGGTGAATGCCTCATAGAAGTATTGAACTTTCTTCCATTTCTCAAATCCATGATGAGGGCATTTTTGCAGTAGTTCATTTCACCATTCCCAACATTCATAATATTGCTCATCATCACTTTGTTGGAAATTTATAATTTCACGACGCAGGGCATTTGTTTTGTGAACAGGGAAGAACTTGTTCAGAAACTTCTTAGATAATTGGTCCCATGTATGTATGGAACCTACCTCCAAGGAATTAAGCCATGACTTAGCTTTGTCCTTAAGTGAGAACAAGAATAACCTAAGCATAATCGAATGATCCAAAAAAATTTGGAACCTAAATGTTGCACAAATATCAAGGAACTCCTTGATATGTAGGTATGGGTCTTCTCGGTCTCGACCATAAAAAGTAGGGAGTAATTGAATTACTCTTGGTTTTAACTTGAAGTGGTCAGCATTAGTGGGAGGTAAAGCTATGTAGGATGGGGTATTAAGTTGGAGCGGCGCATAAAAATCTCTAATTGTCATGCGCTCAATCTCTGTTGGTGGTTCAGCCATAGGGATAGGAACTATGTTTCTTTCCCCTTGGTGTTGGATGCGTTGAATCTCTGAGTTTAAAGGTAGTAGCTCAGGGTTCTAAGATCGACGCCCTTGCATGAACTATTCCTAATTTAAAATATCCTACTCTAAATGCTAACTCTAACTCTATGTGATGCAAGCAAAAGGCATAATCAAACACCTTAGGCTAATAAGCAATATATTGATTTTCTTGAATTTGTGTGAGGACAATGCTTTTAATTAACCTAATTTAGTGCTTCTCCTCTTCTTTAGATTTGACTATTGCTTACCAGTTAGGTTCTACACAAGGTGATTAATACAACACTTATGTAAGGAGGCATTTAGACCTCACAAATGTCAACAGAAGGCGAGGGAAGAGCAAGGCTCTATTAGACAACCCCCAATAACCACAGTACTCAAAAACCACTAGAGTGACAATAAATCGCGTCTTAGTACGAGGGTCTTACGAGCATGTGATGGCCTTATAGGGTAGCGCACTTGAGGTGATTATCCTAGGTGGGCCAAGGAGTAGTGATGAAATCTACCCTTAATCTTATGGGGGTAGGGTACCCTTACTAATTAAATTTCACACTCCATGGTAGTTCGATCAACATATATATCACCTTAAAGCATTAACTGTGGCCTAAGATGCTATTAAAAGCAATAAACTAATGCAAAACCCTAAAAATGCAACAATTATAAAGGATGCTTTCTATATGAGTTACACTACCAAACAATGCAAATTTACTCTAAATGCAACCCTAATCTAAGAATTAAATAATGAGTAAGAAAACTTACACTGGGGTTTCTGATGAAGATCAAGTGTGGGCTACCTTACCCCACACTTGTCTTGTATTATATAACCCTTTAAAATAAAAATAAAAATTGCAATTTACAAGGATCCTCACTACAAGATTCACTCAACAGAAAGAAAAATCCTATTCTAGGAAAGTAGGAAAATTCCCATTTTGATAAAGATTTCCTTGGCAATTTCCTCCACTTTCCTGTTTCCTTGAAAAAGAAAATTAGAAATAAGTACCAATTTCAAGAAATTAGGTGGTTGTGCACTAAAAATAAAAATAAAAAATGCACCTAAAATTACCTAAAATGTTGACTCTACAATTCCTACATTTTTTTATTTTTTTTGCATTTTTAATTAAATTTTATAAAAACTTTGTTACGGGTCCCTGACAATAGCGCTAAAAACTGGTTGATGTTTTCTACAAGTGCACAGGCTATTGTGCTATAGCTAATGCAAGTATAGGTCGATCCCATAGGGACGCGCTTTAAGATTTTGGAGTTTTTAATAAATTTTAATTATTTAAAATTCAAAATAATTGAAAAAAATTAACAAAAAGAAATCAGATTCATCTTTAGTTTGATAGTGAAATTCCAAAGTTCTAATTCCAGAAAGGACAGAAAAAAGAAAACAATAAAACCTTAACTAAATTAAAACTAGAAAAAATTAATAAAAATCTAATTCCCTAGCTTTAATTTTGGTATCACAAACCTAGATTAAACTCCATTAACATATTCAACATGTCCTAGATTAGTGATCTGACGGAGGAATTTGTCAGATTCGTCAAATTTTTAGAGATCTAATCTAATTAAGAATTTAAGAATTAATGGCTTAGATCTATTTTTCAGAACCCAAATTGAAGATCAGGAACATCAATTACATAGGAAACTATCCTAAAAATATTTTATAAAATTTAATTGAAATTCTGAATTAAAATAGATAAGAAATAAGAGTTTTCTCTGTTGTTAAACCAGAACCCTTTATTTGGATTAACTACAAAATAGCATAGAACGTGAATAACCAAAATAGGAATAACACAAAGCATAAATAGTAACAGTAATAGGACAGCAAATGTAATTTGAAATATTCTAATAAGGGCAAAACTAGAATTTTATTCCAAACTTAAAATTTTTTTTGTAAAACAAAGTTTGCCGAAGAAGATCCCAGAATGATGAGATGTGTAGACGCCTGGCAGTTGAAGATCTGAGTTGATGAGGGGATAGTGGATGCTCATTTGATGAGGGATAAACGAAGCCTTTTATGGGCGTCGTCTAGAACAGATCTAGCTCGTGCCTGGCCAATGAAGAGGAACGACTGGGGAAACCATTTGGTGAGGGTGGTGATGAGGAAGCTCCTGGCCGGTGATGCGGAGATGCTAGATCATCTGGCCATTGTTTGGAATAGAGCTAGTGACAATGATGAGTGGAGCAGAGGAGGAAGCTGGGTGGTCTGGATAGTGGTGAGAAAACGGTAAGCAGTGGGAAAAAGATGGGAATTGAGAGAAGAAGATGGGGATTACGTGACTTGGCTAGAGGAGCTGGGTAAACAAAAGGGAACAGAGGATGGTCTAGCTAGTGATGGGTGCAAACAGGTTAGGCTAGGCTTTGAGCAGTAGGAGGAATTGGGATTAGTGGTTGATGCGGGAGTGAGAGAGGGTAAGGAAGCAGAAAGGGAAAATGTGAAGGCAATGGAGGTTGGGTGCGTTGAGAAATAAGGAAGGGAGAGATGGAGAACAATGGGATACTTTGTGCATGAATGATAGATGGGTGAAGGCTGATATGGTGAACAAAACAAAGGAAGAGGAGTTGTTGTGAATGTGAGAGAGAAGTGGAAAGAGAGATGAAAAGTGGAGCTTGAAAGGGAAACAAACAAGGAAAAGAGAGAGGCAAGTGGCAAGAATGAGAAAAGGAATGCAAGTAAGGGAAAGCAAAATAAACTCCAAAACGACTCCAAAACTTCCCCCACTCCTTATGGTTCCTCCTCTTTATAAGTTTTTCCCTTCCTAATTTTCCTCCTTTCCGTTAAGAGTTAATTTCCTATTAGGAAACTTCCTCTTCTTCCAAATTAGGACTCCTCTTCCATTAGGAACCCTTCATCCCTTGTCTTATTGATAGTCAAACTGATCTACACTGTTGAAATTAAATTTGAGCCATCCCACCCTCCTTTAGTTGATTTGCAAGGCTAAAGACTAGATTAGAGTCATCTAAACCATACATTAAGCATCCACTTAGCTCAATTGATCATCTGACCGTTAATTTTGACAATTTATGGTTGGATGGTCAATTTGAGCTAATTTTTATATTTTATCCAAAAATTACCAAATTAATGAGTTAGATAGTCTAATTAAATGCTAAACTAGGGGTCTTTTAGCCAAAATTAAACACTTAACAGAGTTTCCTTTGCTTTTTGGACATATGACATTTAATGCATGTTATTGCGACGTACCTGATAAACATTCATTCACATTTTTAAAACATAATTGGAGACTCTGTCTCCTTTTCATACATTTAACATAATAAAGACAATTTACTTACACAAAATAGACACCCAGAACTTCCACTCACAACCCAATCACATAAGTATAAAAAACTCATGTAATCAAAATACAATACAATCTTTCTCTTTTCTGGTACAACAATTTCAAACACAAACCACTTCTTACCTTTCCTTGTCAAAAGCTTCCGTAAGCACACTCCTGTCACTAAACAACTTCTATCACTTGAGCATCCTCTGCTCTAAGATATTGTAAACAAGTGCAACATCTCAGCAAGCTTGCACTTGTGTAGGTGGAATACGATGTAATTATACATAAATAAAATCATGATTTTACTATATAGATCAATTTTCCATGCTAAATCTCACAAACCACAATTTATTTATAATTTAATATGAAATAATTCAACATTTATCAAAATCATGAATTCATGCTACAAAGAAAGAAATACCAAAGCATCAGTACTAGCACACATTCCTTGAAATGCAAAGTATATAATCACATGTCAAACTCACAAGTCATTTACATTTCCTAATACTAATCTTCATTACTTGATACTAGTCTTTGCTCTTAAAATCCATTTCACATTAACTGATACTATCCTTTGCTCTTGTGAGCTATTTCACATTACCTGATACAAGCCATCTCACATCACTTGATACCAGTCTTCACTCCTATGAGACATTTCACATTACTTGTTATTAGTCTTTGCTCTTACGAGCCATTTATCATTAACTGGTATCAGTCTTGGCTCTTACGAGCCATTTCTCATTACCTAGAATCAGTCTTTACTCTTACGAGCCATTTCACATTACCTCGTATTAGTCTTTGCCCTTACAAGCCATTTCACATTATTTGGTATTAGTCTTATATTTTTCTCACATGGTTCATGATAATAACATAGCTTATACATGAGCATTTTGATCATGATTCAATTTTAGCATACTCATTCATCTCATCTTTCGCAATAAATTGAAGAGACTTGTTTTAGTGATTGAAATTCATATACAGTGAAAATCTTAGCAAATCTTAATTCCAGCTACCTCAAATGAAGATCTTCAAGTTCACTTACACAAATAATTTATTAGTTAAAGTACACAATCTTGATCAGTAACACCTCTGAAACAATATAAACACACATTCAGATATATAAATTTAGGATTTTTCTTAGCTTCTCTAGCATGGATGTTTTTCTCTAAGTTAGTTCTTAGCACTAGTTGGCACAAGGCAAGGTGGTAGTGCTTATTACTATACTAAGGGCATTTCATTAGCTATTAGTTAATTGCTAATTTAATGATTAATGGTTATTGGATTTTCAATCCACACTGTTTGTATTAACCCCAATTTTTGTAAATTGATTGAGAAAATCAATTTAGTTTGAATTTTTTAAAATTCTAGGCTAAAATATTAGGTTAGTGGAAATTCTCTTTTTATATAGATTAAAACATGATTTACAACTTACAAATTATGAATGTACTAAAAAAACCGATCGAAATGACACTAAGTACGTTCAATTTCGAGTTAAAATGAAAAATCCCTAATTTTCTTTATTTTTATTAATAAAATGATAAAATGGTAATTCTACCCATAACCGAGATCTAAGACTTCAATATTTAGAATGTACTCAGAAATACAATTCCAACGCGACTAAGTATGCACAATTCCAAGTTCGGGAGAATAAAATGGATTTTTCTCCATAAAAGGACAAAATGGTCCTTTCACACCTCCGTGGGGCCCACAAATGAATCCAACGGCTAGAAAACATGTAATGAGTGATCAAACCACTACTAGTTGATAGTGGATAAGGAGGTGGTAGTGGAGGATCCAATGTTAATTTAATATTCAAAAGAATTAAAATATAATTATTACAAGTAATTATGAAAAATTCAAAAACATCTATAAATACACCCCAAAAAATGTTCATAAAACTTCCAATGAAGTTATATTTCTTCTCCTAAAATACCAGATCTAGATTCATTCCCAAATTTCCAAAACTCCCAAAAATCTCTCTTCTTTCACTTTCTCTCTCCTCTCTTTAGATTGGAATAAGAGACCTAAATTCAATTAGGCACTCTATTCCAAATCAAATATCACAAATCTCACCATCCATACAATCTTATACCATCTTATGTACAAAACCCCTAAACAAATTTTAAGATCCAATGGTGCAATTAATGGAAAATCACAAAACAAGTGATTATCGGGCGATCTTATCATCAACGGATATTTCTTTATAATTGTGCTACAAAACCTATGTTTTCCTCCAATCAGGTAGGTGAAAACTCTTATCATACTTATTTCATGTTAGTTTATGTAATTTTTATTTTTCTGAATTAGTTTTACATTAAAAATAAAAATCAAGGATAAGAACCCTTCATTTCTGGATGATGGAGGGCTCAGATAGAAAATCTGAGCTATCCAATAGATCCAGAAAGGTCCCAAACTAGGGTAAGAAATATTAGCCCTTGAACGTTTCAGATTTGGGAGATTTGGGGAAGGGTTGATCCGACGGTCTAGATCGGACCATCTCAACCATTCTCCCAGATCAAGTGTTGATCTGAGCCTAACCCTGCTCAAATCATTTATCCACATTCTAGGATTGTTTATTTACATTTTAGATCATCTTATCATGTTCCATATAATCTAAAACATGATCTAATGGCCAAATCAAATCTAGGCCATTGATTTTTTTAACTGAAATCTTATTTCTTCAATTGAGAGCTCATTTTAGCTTCGATTTTAGATCGAAAAGTTGCTATGAATTTCTAATTGTGTGTAGAATCTAATGGAGACTTTAGATTTATGTTTTTAATTGTATTTACATATGATAATCTCTAAAAATCCATTCCAAAGTAATGGATCATGATCAAAATGACGTCAAATTGAAAATCTAATCCAATGGATGGATCTAGAAGGTGTCAAACATTAAGGTTGATGATCATAGTAGGATTTTTAATCCTCTATGTAGGTTTATTTGACCAAAATAGTATAGACTAAAATCAGTTGTTGAAAATGGTTGAAAATTTAGAAATGCAATTACTCACTCAATTTAAGTCTGATTTTAAATCTGGAGGATGCTATGAATAAATCTTGATGAGGGGAACATACTGGACCCATAAAAATAATATTTTAAGAATCAAACATTTTTTTAATTAAAAATACTCTTACTTACACCCTTGGTCAAGTAGATCTAGGGTGATTAGAATTGACAATCTAGATCCACTAAGGATCTAATGATGGTAAAATAGCATGGGGATGGTTGGATTGGATTGATATGAAATAAATCTAGGTGTAGGCCCTTAAATGAGAAAATGATTATGGAAAATCTCAATGGATCTCCTTGATCAGATGGATCAAGAATGATAAGGCCAATTGGACCTGTCAATTGAATGATCTAAGGATAGGATCATGTTATTATGTTGTTGGATCAAATAGAAACATAAAGGATCAAGGGTTGCATTCTTAATGGAATATCAACCCTAGATCTAAAAGATGGACAAATCGGATTATTGGATTAGAAGGATAGCTTGATCACATGCTTAATTAATTGTCTTTTACAATAAATTTGATTTAATTATGATCCATGTCTATTTTCTAATTTTAGTGTAATTATCTTTAATTTCCTAGAATAAGATGTTGTAATATTATTAGTTAATTTCTTTTAAATACTAAATTTAAATTCAGGTCAATACTTTCAATTTTAGCATAATTGTCTTTAAATTCCTTAGAATTATTGGTATAATTTCTTTTAATCATAGAATTATGGAAAATACCTTAAAAGAGGTAATTGATGACATATAGATGGACTTCACTAAATACATATACATTATGAAGTATAATCATAGTAAGGGCTATAGTTAGTAGGACAATATAAGGATTATCAAATCCTTAGCCCAATCTAGGAGAATAATAAATCCCATGAATGACATTTTTAATGTTCATGGATTTAATTAAAATCAATTAGAAAGAATACTTAGGGTTAAAATGCTCATAGGAACCTTATGAAAGGTTAAGCTAAGGTTGCTCTAGTGAATGTTGAACATGGTGGTTAAGGGGGTTCTTTAATAGAGCCTCGCTCTTCCCTACTTTCCATTGATGTTTGTGAGGTCTAAATGCCTCCTTTCATGAGGATTGAAGTAACTACTTTGTGTTCAATCATTCATCTAGTAAGCCTTAACCAATTGGAAATAAGAGGAGCTGTCTAGACTTAGGATGGAATAAGCTATCTTTAACTAGTAAAACATTAAGTGGTTGAATAATAATAATAATAAGAGCATAAAAGGTTAGTAAATTATCTAATCCTAATAAAAATTGTAAATAAGATAAGGATGATCAAACAAGATCCATAGGATCTTGAATGATTAAGAACAATAAGAATCTTAATGTCATATTTTATTATTTATCCATGTATGTATGTTGTAGAAAAATCTAGATATAGAATCCAAACTCTTGATCAAATATGATTCAAGGAAGAGAACCAAGATCATCCTCCTTAGGGATGATCAAACGACTGAACTTAGATCAAAGAAGAACTAGATGAGAGAAGATATAAGCTCGCGATCTTTATCAACAAGTATAAATTGTTGATCACAGAATCTATGAAAGATCAAGATCAAAGAAAGTAATACACAAAGACTTAGAATAGAAAATACTTAGATATGAAAGATTAGAAAATCATTCTAATCATCAGATCTATTGATCAATAGGATAAACACTATTTGAGGAAGATAGATCATGATAGGACACAAGATCTAGATCCTTTATATCAAAGGACAAGATTAGACAAAGAATATAGATATGATAAAAAAAAATATAGGATTATTTAGATTGTCTAAATATTGACAGTATGTATGGATTTATAGATTTCATACATCAATCAGGATTATGAAAGATTGTAGAGATGAATCACTACTTAAAGGTAGAAGGATTTTATGAATGCATCTACATGAGAAATACATGTTGAATACATGATCTTATGTCTAGAAATGTTGACAAGTATAATGTAAATACTTGTACTAAATCCATTGAAAACCCTTATGATCCAACCAAAACACATATGAAATGGTTAAGTTAGAATTGAGGAAAATACTAAGTGAATAGGGAACTAGAAGGTATTCTAGCCCTAGATAAATAGACAAATTGTCTTATAAGTATAAAAGCAATACATGGGAATCATTCATATAGAATGGTGATCCCTTAACTTATATAAACATGGGTATCATTCATTGTAAATGATGATCCCTAAGTTTGAAGTGAAATCCTATCCTCGGTATAAGAATACCAAAATACGAGGATGATGATATAAACAAACAAGATGTCTGATAAGTAAAATAATACTTTATATGCAAGCAAGGAGGCTTGTGGTTTTTGTTTTAAACAGGCATAGGCCTAGGGATGCTATGATAGGAGGGTTACGAGGGTTTGGCCACCCACTCTCTGAAATGTGATATATATGATGATACCATGCCCAAAGAGAGGCAAAATGTCGGGTGGGGCAATTATGGGAAGGCCACCACTGTGACAGTATGTCTCCCCATATAGACATGACATAGATGATTTTCTACACTTTGTATTCGTGGAGTATGAAAGCAGTTATCCGAGCACGTTGGTATGGATTAGAGTGCAGCATAGTAGTCCTTTGAGTATTTTTGTATTGTGACGCATGGCATAGTGAAATGCCTTATGATATGGCATGATGAGATGCTAGGTATTCGTGGATTACTGATACTGCCCAAATAAGGGAGTATGTCTAGCAGAGTCTGGATGATCTATCAACTCAATATAAATTGGGAATGATTATGTTTGAGATATTAACTATTTTCACTGTTTTGATCGTATATATATACATATGACATATACAGTATGTATGTGTAAGGATGTACATATATGACAAAGTAAAGAGATTGATCCATGAGTATGAATAATGGGATTATGAAGTATTAGGATTATACTGTCAAATTATTATGCTTCTTCAATACCCTACCAAGCATAGCTTGATGAGATATCTCAGATATAGAGAAGGAGAATTAGGAGCTCAAGACTTGAGAAGACTTAGAAGAATCATCAATCAGGGTATATCCCTTGAAGACATATATTTTTATTTGAGAACATTGTATTGTATTGAGAGTTTTTAATATATGGTGAGGTTTGAAATTTGGATTATGTAATTTGGACAAATATTGTACTGATACCCTTGCTGTATTGTGAACCACTGGATGGATTTTAGAATTTAATAAAAGTATATTCCTTCAATGGAATTTTATCTTGTACAAAATTCTACTTATGTTATGTATGAAGTGATGACTTGGTTTTTACAAAACAGGTTCTAAAAAAAAGAATTTTCACTGCTTTGTTTTGTGAAAATCTTTTACTACTAAGGGCGCCCTGCCTTTGAAAAATGTATTACAAAAACTCTGGTCGTCACATCGTTGGTCCTGGATTGGCTATCCATCACTCTTCTTAAGTGACTGCAAGTTACATTATGCTATCATTGTTTCATGACTTGTTTGATTTGAGAATTCTAATTGTATAACAAATGATTGATGGATGATAAAGTTGAATTTTAATCTAATTCAGAGAAAAATAGTATAGATTGATCGGATCGTTCATTGTCGATGATCAACGGCATGATTAGAAAGGCCATTGATGGGTTTCGATTTAGATCGATCTTGGACCAATCAAATTGTGGAGGGTTGTGGTTTAACTTGATCCATATGGATTAGATTTTTATAATACACAAATGAAGCTTTGCAGCTTGGATCAATCTCAATTGGATGATCCAAACTACTCATTATTGGACGATTGATCAAGCCTTGATCTATTGAATTTTGGACAATCTCATTAAAGTTTGATTGATCCTCTTCTTGATGAATCTATTTGAATGCATAATCATTAAAATTACGTGTGGAAAATTATTTAAATCAATGTTAGATCTAAGAGTGTAAAATCTAGATGTTCAACGGCTAGGATCGGTCTATGCTTATTGTCCAATCACTGATCCAATCATGGATGGATATAGTTTAATCTGTACAAGGTTAAATTAGTATTTATTCCAAAAAGCAGGTGTCAAAGGAACTTGTGCCATTTAATCTCAACCAACCATAGCACAACCATGCAAAATTGGCCTGTCAATTGACAACTTGATCGCACAGTGATATATAGGTCCCTTGACTATACTCTTATACAATAGATATGCTATGGTGTCCATGTTCAAATTTCTAGAAATTATTGAACAATCTGGGGTTTTTTAGAGGCCTTAAGATCAACCATTAATCCGCAGTGATCTAAAGTGATCAAGCAAAATCCAAAGGTTGGATTGCATATGATATGAGGTAGATTGGAGAAATTGATCATAATTTGATAATGCAATACATAATAAATGTGTCAGACTCTTATACTGGTATGATATCCACCTAAGGGTGGCATGATATTGACCGCCCCAAAAGGGAGTATTTTCTTGACTAATAGTTGGATTGTAGTTGGTGACTCATAGCACCCTTTTAAGACTAACCATAGGTTCCATGAGGATGCTATCAAAGTCTTTCCTGGATATTGAAAAGAAGATGATGCAATGATTTAGTTGTGAGCATGGCATGTCCCATATTTTTTATTATCAAAGTTGATATTATATATAGACCCAATGTATGGTTCAGTGATTTTACCATACGAGTTTATTGTATGATTTAGATATGTATGAGTGTATGGATGATGAGTTATTATTATGAGTATTACCATAATATGTATGAGTACATGTTTTATTCAATTTGATATATCGATTTGATGATGTGAGATATTCATATGCTGATGATATGACTAGTTTATATGATGTTGAGATGATATTTTCATATACATCGTATTATATGCATGGTTGCATTTGGCAAGAAAATGTCTCAATTAAGGAGTCATAGTTTCAAATTGATATTATGAATTCAAATCATATGTACACTAATGGCCACATTTTGAGTGGTTCAGGCTTATGTATTGGGTATTTGTAGAAATACTCAACCTACAAAATTTTTCATGTCTTATATGGAATGCTTAAGTTGAGGACTTGGAGAAAGAGAGAAGATGTCTCACTTAGTCTTTTTTTAAGTTTCAGACTCTTATATATTATGAACTCATGGTGAATGTTGCCCATTTATGGAAGATGTTTACTTTTACATAGATGGTACATGGATTGTGATAGACAGACCCTGGGATATATTCTTGACCTTATGATTATGTTTTTGGGGTCTAGACATGGGTCAAGTTTTTATTCATGTTTATTACATGAGATTAGTATTTATGGCACTCTTTTTTTATTTCATGGAATGGATGATTTATTGTCATTATTAATATCAGTATTGTTTAAAAAAAAATTCACTCACCTTTTGTCAACATTTTTATCTAGGTTCTAAGTTTTGTACTTTTTGGATTTTGTGAAATTATTTCCATTTATGGTATTTTAAAGCCCAGGGAATTAGAGTCTAGGTCATAGTCTTTCACAACCATGTACCATTGGAAAACCATGAGTAAGTGTCTTAAGTCCTTGTTAAGTAGCTTTAGAGAGTGAAATAATTGCCTCCTTGAAGACAAATTCCTCTTTGTGTAATGTGAGTGGAGATGTACTCAAGTTGTTGTGGCAACAACTTGGGTAATATTTACAAAGCCAGCCCAAGGTGCACTAGCAAGAGGAGTAGTGATTGCATTGGCATAGAATGCACCTAAGCTTGAGAATATGCTAGGAAAAATCATGAAAATGGCTCCAACCTTCTTGAGAGAGAATGAGATAGACACTTCTGAGGTGTGGATCTTTAAAGTTGGGAAGGTCTTTAAGGGCAAGGAGATCACAAAAGAGAAGAAGGTGATTATGCCACCTTTGTTATGATTGGAGAGGCACCCTTCTGGTGGTAAACCACAGAGGGGACTCACTTTGAGGACATATAGTTGGCACCTTGAGATGTCTTTAAGATGATATTCTTTGATAAGTATTTTTCTCCTGACATGGAGAGAAGGAAGGAGGAGTTCCTTGCATTATAGCAGGGTGACATGACCATCACTCATTATGAGAATAGATCCATCAGAGTATTAAGGTTTACCCCTATTGTTTGCAGCAATGACAAGAAGGCTGCAAAAAAAGTTTGTAGATGGGTTGACACCTAAACTAAGGAGTAAGGTGTTGGGAGTTCGACCAGCAACTATGGTTATGCCTGCTATGATGGCATCCTTCTATGAGTATGACTTCAATAGGACATTAGATGAGAGGAAAGATAAGAGGAAAGAGGGTAGCTCGATCAACAAATGCAGCAAAGGGAAGAGGCCCATGCCATTCCTTAGAAGAGTAGAACTCCAGATCCTTGACCATACCCACAATGTAAGAAGCATCACCTAGGACAACCTTGCACAGGAAAAGTATTCCAGTGCTTCAATCATGAGGAAACAAGACAAATGGCCCATAACTACCTGAAGAATAAGAAGGTAGATAAGTAGGCTAAGCAACTTCCTAAGAGCCAGGGTGAGTTTTCACCATCACTAGTGGACACGCTCGAGCATCAAATATGATTGTGGAAGGCATGATTCTAGTACTTGATAACCTTGCTAAGGTCTACGCATTGTTTCATATAAAAAAACTTTGCTATGTGTATAAAATTGTTTAGTTCAAAACCCAGGGTTGTATCTAGAGATCTTGACACCAATGGGAAATTCTTATATCTCCATAATTTTATTTTTAATGTACTCACCATGATAGAGAATAGACAATTAGATGATGATTTAGGATTATTTGATGTGATGGACTTTGCTATCATCCTCAAGATCGATTGGTTAGCACTTAACTAGGCAAGGGTGGACAGTCAAAGGAAGAGAGTTGTATGTAGCATGCTTAGAGAGCCACTCTTACATTTTGAGAGAAGTAGAACCCTTCAAGAGCATGTTTGATCTCTACATCCAAAGTCGCTAAGCACATCACCAAGGGATGTTAGGCCTTTGTGGCCTAGGTGGAGGTTGCTAAGGATGAGAAGCCTAAGTTGGGGTATATGGGGGCTGTTCAAGAGATTCCCATGTTTTCTCTATCTAGTTGCCAAGATTAGCACCATAACAAGCTATCGACTTCACCATTGACTTGGTACCAGATATGACCCTGATCTCCAAGGTACTATATGGGATGGCTCCAACTAAGTTGAGAGAGATAAAAGTTCAATTGTAAGAGCTGTTAGACAAGGGTTTTATCAGACCTAGTGTCTCAGCATTGGGAGCACCAGTTCTTTTGATAAGAAGAAAGATGGGTCATTACAGCTGTGCCTGGAGTACAATATGGTTAAAGGTCATTATTAAGAATCAATATCCCTTAACCTATATGGATGAACATTTTGTCCAGATCCAATCAGCCAAGGTATTCCCTAAGATTGATCTATGGTCTGGCTACCATTAGCTTTCAGTTAGAGAAGACCATATCTAGAAGATGGCATTCCACTCTAGTTATGGGCACTCTGAGTTCTAAGTCATTCCATTTGGGCTGATTAATGCCCCCATTACCTTCATGGATTTGATGAATAGAGGGTTGAAGACCTTCCTAGACAAGTTTGTGATTGTGTTCGTTGATGACATACTTGTATATTCTGAGAGCTATGAGGCACACAAGGAGCACTTGCAGATTGTATTGGGCACACTTTAAGAGCATCAACTTTATGCTAAATTTGACAAGTGCAATTTGTGGTTGGAGAAAGTCAACTTCTTGGGTCATACTACCTCTATGGATGGTGTTGCTATTGACCCAACAAAAGTAGAGGCAGTAGAAAAGTGGGAAGAGTCAAAGACAACATCTAAGATTTGAAGCATTTTGGGACTTGCAGGATACTACCGTAGATTTATTGAGTGTTTCTCATAGATTTCATTACCTCTTACCAAGTTGACTTGGAAGGATGTTAGATTCATATGGGATGATGCATGTGAGGAGACCTTCCAGAAACTGAAGTGGAGCCTGACCACTTCTACAATACTTAATCTTCTAGCTAGGAGCGGAGTGTTTGTGGTATATAGTGATGCCTTTGATAGAGGGCTAGGTTTACTTGTACAATATGGGATAGTAATCACTTATGCTTCAAGACAACATAAGAAGCATGAGGTGAATTATCCTACCCATGATTTGGAGCTAGTAGCTTTGGTATTCGCACTGAGGATCTGGAGGCACTATCTCTATGGCAAGAGGTTTGAGGTATTCACTTATCATAAGAGCTGCAAGTACATTTTTCATAGTAGGATATGAACATGAGACAAAGGAGATGCACGAAGTGCTTGGCAGACTACGATTTCACTATTCAATACCATCTTAGGAAGGCCAATGTTGTGGCCAATGCAGTGAGTTAGAAGACCCAAGGGATGTATGCTAGTATACTGACAAGGCAGTGGAGACAACTCCAAGAGGTCACTAGTTGGAGACCAATGACTTAGTATGGCAAAGCCTTTGGGGCTAGTTTGTCAATGAGATTTGTAGTCATTGAGAGAGTCCTCCATGCATAGAAGGATGATGCAAAGATGAAGACACTAGCAGGCAAGGTAGGCTTCACCAGAGAGACATATGGTAGTGTGAGATTCTAGGGGAGATTAGTGGTTCTATCATACTAGGAGCTAAGTGTAACAACCTTACATTTTATTACAATTTTGATTGAAAGATGGGTTACATAATTGAATTTCAGTGAAATCAAAATCCATTCAAAAATCAAAATTAGAATTTGAAACATCAAAATTTAGAATGTAAGTGATGAGAGCTTTTGAACGACACTAAGTCTGCACAAAACTAAGATTAGGCACATAAAACCCCAAAATTTTACCAAGTGAAGGGAGGGAAAATTGATAATGGCACCCCCTCTCACAACAAAAGGCCCCGAACAATGGCCAACCAAGAGGAGTTCAACATGTGGAACTCCACTCCCAGCCACCTGTCATTGAAGGAGGAAACCAGAAATGGGGAAACCACAACCCTTCACCCCCTTCCCCCCCCCCCCCCCCCCACACACACACACTCTCTCTCTCTCTCTCTCTCTCTCTCTCTCTCTCTCTCTCTCTCTCTCTCTCTCTCTCTCTCTCTCTCTCTCTCTCTCTCTCTCTCTCTCTCTCTCTCTCTCTCTCTCTCTCTCTCTCTCTCTCTCTCTCTCTCTCTCTCTCTCTCTCTCATCTTCCTCCTATAGCTGGTAGCGAGAGGACAGATTCATTGTTAGTCATCACGCATCCAACATTTTTCATCGACGATCACTAGTTGAATCGATCACCATTGGATGTAAAATCATTGCCTGACATGTGACATTAAAAGATTAATTGAAAAAATGCCATTTTCTGGTGACCCAAACTTAGCCGAAGCTTTTCTACAAGATTATTCAATTTTTTTGGCACCAAATGCTTATGAAATCACCTCAAACTTCACAAGATGAAAGGTGAAGCATGGATGTATAGGAATCATAATTTATTTTCATGAAATTTTGCATTTTTGGAATTATGTAACAGTCACCAATAGCTACCATTTTTGGGTCATCTTCTCTAGCGATATGGTTAGATTCCAGTGACGGTAACAAAATTTGGCAATGGAAAGAATTAAAGTTTTTATTTTTTTAATCCTTTCTACATGATCTACTTGATAAGTAGTCAATTCTACATAAAATGTATCTAATTAGTAGTACATGTGTCATAGATCACAAGGGATTATTCTATGAATTTTCCAAAATTCATGACACATGCATTTCTGAATTGATAATCCAAAAATCTAATATTTTGCAAGTGTAGAAGGTAATCCAAAGTATGTGATCTATCAAAAATTTTTTGGATAGTAAGCAGTGTTTTTTTTATCTTTCATAGGTGTTAAAGGAATGATCCAATGGTCCAGATTGCTTTAGATGGTAACTAATGATCCAGATCAACCCAAAGAGCTAGGACCCATTTTTTATCATTTCAAAGTTCAAGTAAGGGTTAGGATCATTCAAGAGCAAGAAGATGGATTCCATATACAATTGATAGAATTTAAGGTGACTAAAAATGGGCCCATGCAAAATCCATGCCAAAGGTAGTAGAATACCACTACCTTTGCATGTGATTTCAAGCCATGAAAGCCACCTGAGAACCACATCATCCATGAAATAATGGCCATGAGAAGCCAAATCATGTGAGCCATGAAGCTAGGATGCAAGGCAATGAAGCCACCAAGTCAAAATTATAAAAGAGGAGCCACTTAAGCCATCTAAGCTATTCAACATGGGTTCACACATTTTGAAGTAAAATACGATTTTTGTCGACTAGAAACAATCGTGTTCTAAAGAGAAAGAGATTAGGAAGAAATGAGGAGTCCATCAATAATGGAAGGTTGCATGCTAGGTGGATCAATTAGAGGGGAGGCTACATTCTTTACACTTTCTTTCTCTTTCCTTTCTTCCCCTCCTCGTTGAAAAGTAAAAAACATAAACAGACACAAACTAGGTGTGGTTTCTACTTTCTAATTCCATCCCTTATCTTATCTACATCTTTCCTAATATTTATACCCTCTTTCCTCTCTTTCTTAAGCTAGAAATTAGTAAGAGACTCTCTCTCTCTCTCTCTGTGAAAATAGTTTTTCTTTATGCAATTTTCCTAGATGTTTTGTATGAAATTTCCTTAGGATTTTATCTTTCTATGCTTCTTTTGTTGGATGTTCTTTCTATACAAATTGCTTTGAAGGTGTTACAGGCAAGTTTATTTGTAGTTTCAATGCAATTTTTTTCCCTCTTGCATGATCTTGTTCCTTTGATTCATGCACACATCTCTTGGGTACTCTTCCAAGGTGTTTTGCTTCCATTTATGCTCTAATTCATTGCATTGACAGACCTTCAATCACTTGTAGTGACTGAAAGAGAAAGTGGTCATTGAATCATCTTTTCAAGCATTCAATCAGGGTTAGTGGTCCTTGCTTTTCTTTATTGTTAAATTTAGATTTCTCCTTATTCTTTTCTATTTATCATTGCTCATCATCTTGTTTTCAGCCTTTAGGATTCATTCCCATCTTCTTTTTATTCTATCCATGGTTCTCTCTTTTTCTTCACATGCATGCTAGCTTTGATGAGTGATCTACAAATAGCATTAGATTTGAAAGTTTGAAGTGAAAGCTATTGAATGTTGCACCCCTCTCTTATAATATTTTACATTCAATAACAACCTTAGTTCTTTGTTTCTCTATCATGTGTGATTTGTTAACACTAGTTACTCATGTAGTTAGATGTTTAGATTTTGTTTTATTCATTGATCATGTTTAGTGCATATTTAGATTAGATCTTAGTTTTTATGAAGTTTCTAATTCCATTTTATTAGAAGTTATTTTTAGAAAGTATCCTTTTAGTTTATGATAATTGATTTAAATAGATTCCAATTGCATACATATTCATGAGATTCCTTGTGGCATTGAAGTCACTTGTGTATCTATTAAGTGTTCAATTTTGGCCAAAATACCCATATTTTAGAATTTAATTAGATCATCCAACTAATTAAATTAGTAATTTTTGGATAAAATATGAACTTTAGCTTAAATTGACCATTCAACTATTAATTTGTCAAATTTAATGATCAAATGATCGACAAAGCTAATGAAAGGTATAATGTACAATTTAGATGACTCTAATTTAGTCTTATATTTTGCAGATTAACCAGAAGAAGCTAGTATGGCTCAGATCAGAAGTGAACTATACAGATCGTCCATCAAGAATCAACATGCAAGGTGGAAATGGTTCCTCAAACGGAATTAGTTTTAATTGAAGAATGGGAAATCAATTGGGAAATAGAAAGCTGCAACAAAAGAAAGGAGAGTTAGTGGAGAAGTTCCAAAGTGGAGGAACCAAAATTAGAAGGAAATTAGGGGGGAATGTTTGAAAAGAGTAAATAGAGTGATTACTTAAGAGGAAGAAGGCAATCTCTCTCACCCCACCCCACCCCCCCTTTACTTGAGGTAGTAAGAGGAAACCATCTCCTCTTTTCCCCCTTTGGCTGAACTGTAGGAGGGATTTCTTTTACTATTTTCATCTTTCTGTTCATCATCGTCTTTTGTGTCCTATCTTTTTACCATAATTATATTCTTCACTTTCTCTCTCATACCCAGCCTCTATCTATGGTTTTTTCTTTTTCTTCTTCTTCCCTATCACACCCACTGCCAAATTGCGCCTCCATAGCAGCTCACTGCAACTAGTTCTACTTCTTTCTTTTCCTTTCTCGGTTTCCAACAGGAATCGAGTTCCAGTTATTTTTCTAACTCCACCCAGTCCGCTGCTCCTTACCTGCTCCCTTTCCCTTTCCCTCTCCCATTTTTTTTTTTCGTTCTGTCTCTTTCGTCTCTGTTCCACCATTTTTTTTACCCACTTCTCTCCATCTCTGTTCCACCTTTTTTTTTTACCCACCATTTGTATGTCCTCCCCCGCACCAGCCTATCTCTGTCAACCTTTTCGTTTCTTCTCTCTCACCATCTCTCTCTCTCATGCTCTCCAGTCTCTTCTTCTCACCACTCCACCACTATTCTTTCCCTCTTTCTCAATCTCTATTGCACCCAACTCCTCTATCCACACCTCGCCCCCTCTACCCAAACTGCATCAATCCTTCTCAATTCACAGTTAGCTTCCTTTGTGCAGCATTATTCATCACGTTGATCTCCATCACCACCCATCAACCATCATCGACCTTGCTTCCACCAATCACTAATTGTCTCCTCTATTCAGTTCGAAAAACACCCCCCCCCCACCCCCAATCATTGGTCAACCACTACTCCTCAGCTAGCATCTCCCTCGCACCTCTGTTTTCCACCGCATTACTTTCCCCCACAATCACTGGTCGTCTACCAGTCCAGAACTAGTAAGCCCAATCACGGGTCATCTGCCTTTATTGCACCAACCTTTGCAGCCATCACTTAACACACACCAGCATCGTCTTCATCTACTTCTCTGTTCCATCACATTGGCTGGCGCTCAGGGTGATCATCTGCTTGAGCCAAACTGCCACCTACACTGGTTGCCTAGCTCAGAACCGATGACTAGTCTGCCCCTATTCTTCAACGCTTGAGCTCCAACATCTATTTTAGGACATAGTCACTACCCTAGCACATTCTGATCACTAATGACATCTTCCCCTTCTTCCAATCAGTTTTTCTATTTTACAGGAAAAAAAGGAACTTTAGGAAAATTTTCATTTTTGCCCTTAGTATAATAATTTTAATTACATTTTTTGTCCTGTTACTGTTCTTACTTGCATTCTATTTTATTCCTATTCTATTATTTATGTTCTATGTTGTTCTCACATAATATAGGAACTATTTAATCCGAACCTACCTTATTCAAGATTAATCTGATCAAGGGTTCTTCTTTAATCATTAGATATCTTCAATTTCACATCAGTTTCACATTCAATTTTAAATCAAATTTTAGATCTGGTTTCTAGGAATTTTATAGCACGTTTATCATTCTTGGCCTTCAATCTTAGAATAAAAAATCAAATCTAATCCTTTAAAATTCAAATTCCTTATCTACACACTAATTTTTGAGAATCTGCATAATCCATCCAGTGGATCATTAATCAGAAGCACTAGGAAGATGTTGATAAAGGATGATCAAGGTTTAAGATATCAAATTTGAAGAAATTGAAAATAATTAAGCTAGGGAAGTCGATTTTTCTTGTTATTTACATTAAAAAAATTTCATCTTGAATTGAAAATTTTGTAATTTTTAGTAGTTCAATAGATCTAAACTTTGATTCTATTTCCAATAATTTTTGTTATTTTTAAAAATTTTAAACAATTAAATTTTATTTAAACTTCAAATTATTAAAGCTAGTCTCTATGGGATTGACCTGTACTTATATGTGACGACCCGAGTTTTCCCATGCATTGTTTAAATGCAATAATTAATTCCTAAGGCGGGATCCTTATCTGAAAAACAATGCAATGCAGTGGAAAAATCTTTTCATTTAAACTCATTTTGAAAACCCCGAGTGTCATTTGCTTTCACAACAGCCAAAGTAGTTTTTGAAAAAGTTCAGAAATCATAAATGTCTTCTCAGGTCTATCCAGTCACAGCTCATAGCCCAACTATAAATAAACACAGATACATGTCCAAAAGGTAGAGTGTTTACTTACATTCATGCTTGTCTTCTCATCAGTCACTTGATCGTTGCACTAACATGTTCTTGATGCTTTTTCTAATTCTGTGTGGAGCTAATCTGGAAAAATAATATATTAGGGTGAGTATTTCTCATACTTAGTAGGTCATCTGATACTACTATTTTGAAAACACGGTCTGCTTCATGCATGGTTCCAAGAGCTTTTTATGTAAAACATCAATGATTCTTTTTGTGTAAGCATGCATAGTTATGCATAAAACATAGGCTTATTGATGCGATTTCAATCATGGAATCCGTATACAAATCATGTCATATGAATACAACTAAACTAGAAATCAATAGGTCCATATACGAAGATTTCGGCAAATGCATCAAACCAGCGAGTCACATAGAATACTCATGAAAATCTTAAAATAGTCATCATTCAAACATATGCTTGTATCATGCACATGAGTCTCTCGGCGTACATGTCACGCCAACTGGTCACGAGTACTCGTATACGACCATCTCAATGCTATATGCATATCAATCACACCGAAATCATAGGGTCACTATGCTCACGACCAGAACCCCTCTGAATCGTGTGTCTCCGGTATCTAGAGACCAGTCTACCATAGCCTCCACGGCGACTATGGATATGTCCTCAAAAGGGTGCCGTGAACACCTCCAATGGTCGTCCCTGTTTACCACAGTAGTCAGGGAAGGGACAATGCCGTTTTTGGCAGCGATACCATCCACCTTTTTCGTGGTAAAGGCTGGGAGGCCAAACCCGTACCCCTCAGCATAGTGCCCACTAGGCTCAATAGCCCACAAACATACATAATCCAAATATCAAATCAACATAAATCATGCAATTTATGCATTTGTTTTTAAAGTATGCGAGCATGGCATGCAAAGTCATAACCCTGCCTAGAAGCCTGCCAGCTTAGAAGCCTGTCAGCTCTCTCTGGCTTGCCCTCATCAGCCCGCCCTCATTGGCCAAGGCTACACTTCTCAAAACATGCTTGTATAAGAATCATAAAAGCATACTAAATGCAATGATAGGTTCAAATGCTTTAATGTTATAAATCATGCAGACAATTCCGTATGCTCGTATAAGAATATCATATTTCAAAAGCATCATAAAGGCAAGTAAATCACTTAGAGTTTGGGATGTATTTTAAAATGCAGTAGTATCAGATTACCAACAAATTAAGTATATTTAGAAAAACATAGTAGCATCAGACTACCTACAATTTAAGTATATTTGGAAAAACATAGTAGCATCAGGCTACCTACCTCGATTGTCATCACTTAGCTCATGTCCCTCTTGCAGACGAGTCCTAGAGTACCTTTATGACTCCTGTATATCATTTAAACATGAAAAATTGGATTTTTAGTGTTACACGTCATGAAAAAGCCATCTTTTGTCCATGCGAGCCCTGCACCCATAGTTCCTGGGACACGCACATGCCCTGGTAGAACTAGGACCCACACCCGTACGTCATGCGCGCCCGAAGGCCGCGCCAGGGACTGCGTTCGCATGCCACATGCATGCCCAAGCGACGCTATGACATGCGTCCTAGATGGTGTGCACGGACGTGTCTTTGGCGCAAGCGTGACGTGCCTTGGCTCCCGGGGCGCTTGTGCATCCCGGTTGAACCTGGGACTGCGCCCGCACGCGGCGTGCACGAGAGGGGACCGCCCCAGGGAGAGCATCACACCTGGCGTCCTGAGGTCGTCTTCTTCGATGGGTTATCAGACCCATCAGGAATCCGGTGTTTTCATGTTGGATAAACGACCAGATCCAGCATGGATCCGGTCTAAGGAAGGAAAAACAGAGAGAGGGGAAAGAGGGCTTACCTTGGGTAGCCTAGGGAGCGCCCATTGCCAGTGGTAGACCCCCTTTTCAGTGGTGCGGCTCCCCTGTTTCATCTGCCTAATTCCCAGGTCGTCGGAAAACACGTGAAGGGGAAAGCCCATTTTTCCCGATGCCTCCAGGGGAAAAAATAAGGGAGAGGCTGGCCCGAAGGAGAGGCCTGGCCCTTGCCGGAATTTACAGGGAAAACCGAATGAGGGTTTTTCAATTTTTTCTTGAAACTCCAGCCCCAAATAGTTGGGAAAACGTGATTCGGAGAGGGGGGAATAGGGCTTTTTATAGAGGGTGAAAGGCGGTGCTGCCCTTCAGAGGCGGTGGTGGAAGCCTCTGAAAAAATTGGGGGGCGGGGGGGGGGGAAGATTGTTTCTTGAGAGATCGGGAGGAAGAAGGCAGGGGGTGCCGTTATCAAAACGGTACCCTGCAGTTTTTGTCCTTTTTCGTTTTTAAATACAAATTATAAAATTGCCCCTAATCTTTAAACGTTTGTAACTTCTTCATATGAACTCCGTTTTTGGCGTTCTTTGAGGCATTGGATTCCTTTTTCTGAGTAGAATCTAATGGTACCAAGTTTTCTTACAAATTCCTTCGTTTAATATTTTAAATAAAGTAAAACATGTAACACGGTTCATTTCCTATAGAATGTCCAATTCATTTTTGGCAAATGGATGCAAAAATAGAGTAAATTGATTGGGGCAGTACATTATATATGCTATACTACAATAGCTCATGACATGCAAAAAATAAATAGTATTATTATACTATGATTTGTGCACTTGTGAGTACTTATTAGAACACAATGTTTATGGTGCTGTTGCTGGGGAATTGCAATGAATTTGTAATTGGATTCTAGTTATAATAATTCATCTCTAATAGTAGTTTAGGTTGCATTAGTTTAGGGTTTTTCCATCAATTTTTGCATATTTTGCTAAATGCTCAGAATTGACACATTTTCATTGTTTTGTGCTAGGAGAATGTGGCAAAAGAAGTGGTGGTAATAGTATGGGCCAAAGCTTCAATGGAGTAATTAGGATTTCCTACTTTTTTCTTGATTTTTTTTTCATATTTTTTAGAGGATTTGTAATGGGGCCAAGTGTAATTCTATTTAAAAATGGGTTGTAATAATACAGCTCAAGTGTGGCCACATCCACTCTAGGATAGGGATGGCCCCACACTTGTGTGAGCCAATTTACATCCAAGACCCCACAGTAAGTAGCTAACCCTCTCTTTTATTTTTCTAGTGTAGTTTCATTTAGTATAAATTGCATTTGTAATTTGTAGTATAATTCATGTAGTATAACTCATGCATATTAAATTTTTGCTTAATTTTAGAACTACTGCATTAGAATTTCATCTATCTAATAAGGGTTAGCTTGAGCTTAGCTATAACCAAAGCATAGGCTATTTGGTTTTAGTGTCATGTTTGTTAAAGTATGGACCCTTTGTTAGATAGAATATAGGTAGGCAATTGTTTAATTATTTTTCATTATACTGCACGTTTACTGTTTTGTGGTGGATGACCAAATTATTAGTGAGGGCCCCACATGAACCCTCATAAGATAAGGACCAAATTTCATCACCGAATCCTTGGTCCACTTAGGTAATCAAATCAATCCTTGTATGCTCACATCCAACCCTTAAATTTTAATTTAAAATCAGGTAGGAAGAGACTCAGGATTTTTGAGGTTTAAGACCTTTTTGAAGGAATAGATCCACTATCACTCAAGTGGCTTCTGAGCATTGTAGTTATAGTGGGTATACAAAATCCAAGTGATATTATCATGCCTTTCATTAACATTTGATGAGTTCTAAACACATCCTTACATGAGAATTATATTAACCACTCTAAGTAAGACCTAACTAATAAGCAATAGTCACACCTGGATAAAAGGAGGAGCTGTCTAGATTTATGTCTAAAATCTACTCCTTAGAAATTAACATAGAATAGCTAACAGTTTACTATGGACCATTAGGGATTGTTTGTGCATCATTTAGCATTAGGATTCACATTTAGTTATGATTGCATCATAGTGCATACATGGCCGTTGATCTCAAAACAAGGAATTAGCACCATTTTATTCTAAGAATGAATGTATCCCTAGACAAGGGGTAAGAGAAAGAATACATAACTACATAGAAAGCCCAACAATAGTTCTAGCCAAGGCCATAAAAGACTTTTATGTTCCAGTACAATTGAATGCTCCTTCATGCATTGCATTACCACATACCAATATAGACCATTTTGAGCTAAAACTTGGAGTCATTTAGTTACTCCCATCTTATTATGGTTTAGAAAGAGAGGGTCCATAACTTCATAACAACAAATTACTTGATATATGTCCCACATTCAAGTTTTGAAACTTTTCGGGTGATTCTATTAAACTTAGGTTTTTTCCATTCTCTTTAAAAGACAAGGCCAAATCTTGGCTAAAATCATTAAGTAAGTTCTTCCCCATACACAAAACCAATGCCCTCTGTTAAGGAACTCATAAATTTCCATTAGCAAGAAGATGAAAAATATTATGAGTGCTGGGAATGGCGGAATGAATTGCTACAAAAATGTTCCCACCAAGGATTTGAGAAGTGGTAAGAAGTTCAATACTTTTTTGAAGCACTTACACCTCAACATAGAAGAATGGTAGATGCTGCTAGTGGAAGGCCCTCGTGACTCAATAAGATAGAGGCCTAGGAATTCTTTGAAAACTTAGCCAAAAATTCCCAGCAATGAGATAATCCAAATCGATGAGATCAAAGTTTCCAACCTCAAAAGAATGGAGGCCTCTATGAAATAGGAATAACCAAAGATGTTTCCAATAAACAGGACTCCTTGGCTCAATGAATGGATAAGATTGATACCATGTTCTAGAGAGTTGATGCCTTCATTGCTAGAATTTCATCCATGAAACCTCCACAGGAGGGTTGTCTACTTGTTCCAGCTCGGCACATTTATCATCATCTTGTCCATCAAATCATGTGCACGAATATTATTTCAAGCAAGGGAATCCTATGAATGCATATTGTAATCATTGCAATAACCCTTACATTGAGACCTACAATGTAGGATGGGTTAGGTATCCTAATTTCTAATGGTCAAAGAACACTTATCAAGGAGGTCCATCTATGAGCCCTTACTCCAAATTTTCCTAGAACTTTAGTTCCCCAATAGCCTCTTGATTTTCAGCAATTCCCTTAGCCACCAAAGAAACCAACAATTGAACATTTAAGGAAATGATGCACTTTTTTGTAGAGAAAACATTTAAACAATAGTAAACTAGACACGCCATAACCCATCTTTAGAATGAGAGTCAACAGAACTCCAATGCTAATTCCAAAGATATTGTTAAACTAGAGATGCAAATGAGCCAATTGTTTATCACCCTTAGTGATAGAGATAAGGGAACATTACCCAGTTGGCCAATCCCAAACCCTAGGCCATATTTTGAAAATTGCACTATCTTAAATCTATAGAGACTACCTGAGCAATCCAAATCCATAACTACCCTTGCAAGTGTATGTTAGATAGATAACAAAATAGGGCAGACTAAAAATAAATTAGAGGAGAATGACCAAGCTAAGGAGAAGGGACAGAAAGCTTCAACTCCCTCTGAACCAATAGTGGAGGCACCTTATGTGCCTGAGCCCCCAATTCCCTTAGCTTCTAAATGAGGCAAAGAAAGGGACCAACTTTCATGAGATAATAAACATATTCAAACATGCCCAAATCTGCTCAATATAATCAAGTATATCCCTACCTATGCTAAGTTCCTAAAGATCTCTAAACAAAAAAGCACAAGGTAAATGGGAAAAAGAGAGCCTTCCTCACCAAGCAGGTGAGCTCTTTGCTTTAGCATAATACCCTTCTAGAGTTTAGAGATCTAGGTTGTCCTACTATTTCACGTGTTATTGAAGACCATGCCATTGATAGGACACTATTAAATTTAGGGGCCAGTGCAAACCTGTTGCCATATTCCATCCAAGTGCAACTAGGACTTGGTGAATTAAATCCAACCAACACCACATTATAGCTTGTAGATAGATTTGTTAAAATTCCACATGGTATGGTTGAAGATGTCCTCATATAGGTGGACCAGTTTTATTTCCCTATCAATTTCATTGTCTTGGACACCCAACCTATATTAGATCCTGCTAGCCAGATTCTAGTTATTCTTAGATGTCCTTTCTTGGCAACATCCAATGCCATCATCAACAATCGCAATGGTGTAGTGAAACTTTCTTTCGGTAACATAAAAGTGAAACTAAAATGTATTTAACACTGATCACCAGCATAGAGACCTTGATGAC
The DNA here is from genome assembly GCA_035236585.1 of Warburgia ugandensis. Taxonomy (NCBI): domain Eukaryota; kingdom Viridiplantae; phylum Streptophyta; class Magnoliopsida; order Canellales; family Canellaceae; genus Warburgia; species Warburgia ugandensis. Next base: position 82,891,177 of record CP141131.1, on the reverse strand, counting down.
TCCTTCATAGCCAACATGATCAACTTGAGACCTATATTGCACATTTTTGTCTAGATTTTGAACATATGTAGATCCATAGATGACGTGAATATTCTCCTAGATGTTGCACCAATCATGGACACCGCTAAATCGAGACCTCATGTGGAACCTCTTCCCCCATCTAAATCTCTTCCTGTACCTTCAATTAACAAACCACCCACTTTGGTTCTAGAACCATTGCCTAATAACTTGAATTAGTCTTACTTAGGATCTAACGATTCCTTACTTGTCATAATTTCCTCAGATCTCAATGATGAATAGGAAGGAAAGCTACTTAGTGTTCTGTATAAACATAAGACAGCTTTGTGGTGGACTATAGCAGACATCAAAGCAATTAGCCTTCCTGTGTGTATGCATTGAATTCATCTTAAGGAGAATGTTAAACCATCTTGGGAAACAAAAAGAAATTTAAACCCCAACATGAAACACATTGTTAGAGATGAAGTGCTTCAACTATTAGATGTTGGCCCATTATACCTTATATCTAATAGCACTTGGGTTAGCCCAGTTCAAGTTGTACCCAAGAAATGTGGAGTCATAATAATTTGCAACGAGGACAATGAAGTGATCCCCTCTTGCATAACCATTGGGTGGAGAGTCTGTATTGATTACCTTAAACTAAATTCACTCACGAAGAAAGATCACTTTCCTTTTCCTTTCATTGACCAAATGCTAGAATGGTTAGTAGGCCATAAATAATATTGCTTTCTTTATAATTATTCTAGTTATAATCAAACCCATATCACTTGAGGACCAGGAGAAGACTACCTTCCCTTTAGGTATCTTTGCTTACCATCATCTGCCCTATGGACTATGTAATGCTCTTGCTACTTCTCGAAAGGTATATGATGAGCATTTTTCCCACATGGTGGAGAGGTTCTTAGAAGTGTTCACGGATAATTTTTTAGTATTTGGGACATCTTTGGGTGAATGCCTACACCATCTAAAGTTAACTCTTGCTAGGTGTCAGGAGAAAGGTTTAGTGCCTAATTCAAAGAAATACACTTTATGGTGACAAGTGGCATTGTTTTAGGGCATGTGATCTTAGCTAATGGGATAGAGGATCGATAAAGCCAAGGTACATCTAATTGCTAACCTTTCACCTCCTCGAACAATAAAGGAATTAGTTCATTCCTTGGCCATGAAAGGTTTTACCAATGGTACATTAAAGATTTTAGAAAAATTTTGAGGCCTTTAAGCTACATACTTTCCTAAAGAGGCTACATTTAACTTTAATGAAGACTACTTACAAACTTTTTAGCTGCTCAAAATAGAATTAACCTCTACTCCCATTAGTCGACCATCTAATTGGAGTGCACCATTCAAAATTATGCATGATGAGTCTGATTATGCAATCGATGCTTTCTTAGGGCAGTGTATAGGTAAACTTCCCCATGTGATCTACTACGCAAGTAAAAAATTCTATGATGCACAACTCAATTATTCGACTACAAAGAAAGAGTTGCTAGCAGTTGTGTTTATCTTCTTAGACAAATTTAGATACTACCTCTTAGGGTCTAAACTCATCATCTATTATGATAATGCCGCCATAAAGTACCTACTTTCCAAGAAGGATTCTAAACCTAGTCTCATTAAGTGGATTCTATTGCTACATGTGTTGGACATTGAGATCCGTGATTGGAAAGGCTCTAAGAATGTAGTTGCAGATCATTTATCTAGGCTACTCATTCAATCTACTAAAGAGTCCAACCATATCACCAAGTCATTTCTAGATGAATAGTTGATGACTATCTCCTAGTTGCCTTTGTCAATATGGTAAATTAACTTATCACTCATCAGATGCCCAATCATTGGATCAAACAAGATAGTCATAGATTTCTTGCTGAGGTCACACACTTTTCAAGGGATGATCTGTAGTTATTCAAGTACTATCCCAATTAGGTAATTAGGAGATGCATACTAGATAGTGAGCATCAGTAAATCATCTCCTTTTGGCAAGACCATGCATGTGGGAGCCACTTCAGTGCAAAGAAAATAGCTACAAAAATTTTGTAATGCAATTTCTATTGGCCCACCATCTTTAAGGACTCACATGCTTATTGTGTAGCATGTACAAGATGTCAATAGTTAGGGAGTTTAGATAAAAGAGATATGATTCCCCCAAACCTCATTCTGATTATTGACCCTTTTAGTGTCTGGGGCATCAACTTTATGGGACCTTTCTTAATTTCTTTGGTCACATCAAATGGGTGGAAGCCATAGCATGTAAGACTAATGACCACTGGTCCAGTTTTTAAAGGAAAAAACTTCTACATGCTTTGGTACTCCATGGCCCACTATTAGTGATGGGGAAAAATAGTTATGTAGTAGAGTGTTTGAAAATTTAATGAAGAAATATAGTGTCAATAATAAAATTGCTACCCCATACCATCCTCAGACTAGTGAATAGGTAGAAGTGTCCAATAGGGAAGCTTAGCAAATCTTAGAAAAGATAGTTAGTCTTACTCAGAAAGACTAGTCTTTAAACTTAGTGATGCATTATAGGCTTACCATACTTCATTCAAAATCCTTATAGGAATGTCACCCTACCATCTGGTATATGGAAAGACCTATCATCTCCTAATTGAGCTCGAGCATAAAGCATATTGGACCATTAAAAAAAATGCAAGTTTGACATTGATAACCCATAGAAAGCTCCAACTCAATGTGGACAAACTTAGGAAAGATGCATATGAAACTGTTAAGATATACAAGGACAGAATGAAAGCTCATCATGATATGTACATCTTGTGCAAGTCCTTCCTACCAAGACAAAAGGTCCTCTTGTAAAACTCTAGGTAGCATCTATTTTGTGATAAGCTTCATTCTCAATGGACTAGAACCTATTTTGATCTCATTGTTTATCCTCATTGGGTTGTCAAGCTAAAAAATGATGGGAAGATTTTCAAAGTGAATAGTCAAAGGTTAAAAACCTTTCTCAAGTTGGTCAACCCTAAGGCAGTGAAGAGTTTGCTTAAGGGTCATGTTTATTAGGACCCACCACTGCATGTTCCATGCCATCTACATTCATCATGATCAGGCATCCATTCATCATTATATTAAAATTGTACATCTCGCTGAAGACATTAAACTTAATGCTCACAAGGAGGCAACCTAGTGTTTTCAAAGTCTAATTTTTCTACATTATCCAGTCAACATATAGGAGTCCTATGTTTTAAAACATTGGGGACAATGTTTACGTCAGGTTGAGGAATGGCAATGTGCATGAGAATTCTAAGTTTTCCTTATCGTTTACAAAAAAAGAAATCCAATTTTTAAACATTTTAAAGTCAAGTTCCTTTATTGTGATGAGAGTTGGATTTTTCCAAATCTTAGTATTTCTCCTACCTTAACTTATTAATGGACGTGCATATGGTTAATTCTACATTTTATTCATGTTCTAAAGTGTTTATAAAATTAAATCTCATAACACACTTACACATAGTGCATAGTCTAGACAGATAGATGGTTATGACTTAGAGACCCTAAGGAAAATTAGTCAAACCTATACTCATGAGTATTAGAAACTATTATCTTTCTAATAGATATATGTAATTCTATATTTTCTTCAGTGAACATCACCTTTGAAATATCCTAGTATCTTTGCTTTTGTCAATAACCAAGAATCACCAACAGGAGTACTAACTTTCCTAAACATTCATTGAATCTGATAGACTTTAAGAAACCTAGAAAATGATATTGGCCATCCTTGTTTTAGCCCACAGATATAAAGCCTACCCAGTATATTATTCCACTAGTTAGACCTTTGAGCCTTTTGGTATGCTTTTTCCTTTCAAAACCCTTCTACCTTAACCCAAAAGCCTAGTTAAATATCCATTACCTATCATTCAAAAATGACTAAAGATGGTAGAAAAAGTTAAGAAAAGATGAAAAAGGTCTAAGAAGTGAAAAACATCAAAGTATTTACATAGAAAAAGCCTTCATTCAACGAATTATTTGAAAAGAAAAGAAAAATGAATGAAGATGGAAAGGAAAAATAGAAAAGATATACACTTTAGTGCACTCAAAAGAGAAGTTGTCCAACATTCATTGAAGACCTCTAGTTAGATTTGAAACCTTGAATCCTTTTACCCTTTCTTTTAGAACCATTCCTAAACCTAAGTTTCATCCCATCTAAAGTCCTATTCATCTTAAGGTGGAATATAGTCTTAATAAGGAGTTAGGTGAACTACCCCTTCTGGTCTTGGTAATGGCATACATTCTTAGGAATCACAATTCTTTATATCATCTGTGCACATAAAATCTTATGTGAAACAATAGTGTCATTTGATCTAGTCATAAAGTGAGAGGATTTTGTTTGACCCTTTTTTGTGAGTTTCATTTTTTAGTGTATACCAATGAGAAATTGAGTTCAAAACATTTTTTCAATAGAGTATAAGAATTTCTGTTTAGAAGTCTAGACTTATGCAGCCTATACACACATTGCATTATGAGATATAACTGTAATGTGGATGACATATAGAAATTTTCATTCATCTTTATTAAGTTGTTAACACTAGTAGAGTACTAGTGCATGAGAATCTCTAAGAGAAACTAAGGAACTTAGCCTTGCTGAATTTTGTGGATATATTATCTAGAAACCCTCATGAGGCTTGATTCATCCACTAAGCTTAACTTAGGGCTTTGAGAGGTTGTTGTCTAAGATAAATGCAGTCATTTATGATTTTTTTTCTTCGTACTTTGCTTAGGACAAGAACAATGCTGGTTGGAGAGTGTAATAAGTAGTCAATTTGGTATAAAAAGTACCCAATTAGCAATACATGTGTGATAGGTCACAAGGCATTATTCTAAGAATTTTCCAAAATTCATGACAAATGCATTTCTGAATTGATGATCCAAATTTTTGATATTTTGTAGGTGTAGAAGCTAATCCATAGTACGTGTATAATCTATCATAAAATTTCTAGATACTAAATTGTGTTTTTAATTTTTTTTAGGCGTTAAAAGAATGATCCAACGGTCTAGATTGCTTTAGATAGTAATTGATGATCCAAATCAACCAAAGTACTGGGACCAGTTTTTTATCATTTCAATGTTCAAGTAAGGGTCAAGATCTTTCTAGAGCAAGAAAATGGATTCCAAAAACAATTTGTTGGAACTCAATGTGACTAAAAATGGGCCCATGCAAAAGGTAGTAGAATTTCACCACCTTTGCATGTGATTTCAAGCCATCTAAGCCACATCAGCCATGAAATAATGGCTAGGAGAATCCAAGCAATGCGATTCATGAAGCCAGGATGCAAGCCATTGAAGCCACCAAGTCAAAGCCAAAAAAGAGGAGCCACTTAAGCCATCTAAGCGATCCAACATGGGTCCACACGTTTTGAAGTAAAACACAGTTTTACCAACTTGCAAAACAATGTTGTAAAGAGAAAAAGTAGGAAGATATGTGGACTATCATCACATAAAGGAATGACTCATCACATAAAGGACTTGACTCATTACATTAAAGGAGACTCACAACATGAAGGACATGACTCATAATGTAAAGGACACGACTCACAAAATAAAGGACATGACTCATAAGTAAAAGGACATGACTCATTACAATGATATGACAACACTTTTTGTATAAAGCAAAGTTGATGTTGACTACACAAAGAGTTGTAGATGGCTCATGATGAATTGGTAGGCAACTAGTAAATTAGTTGAGGTGGTAGGTGTTTTGTTGAGTGGTAGGTAAGATGAGTAGGTAATTAGAGTGGTAGGTGGCTAGAATGGTAGGTGGTTGGTAAATGGTAAGTGGCTAGTGGCTAGTGGAATGGTTGGTGGCTAATCCCATCCATCATTGGGATAGGGAGGATCATCAAAATCTAGTATTTCTTCATCATCTGAATCTAATGGTTGGCTGTCCATGAAGTAAAGATCAAAGGCTGCTGGTATAAATGTCCATGTAAGAATATCTTCTAGATCGTTATTCAGGTTTCCAACTGCTTTTCTGACTGTTTGATAGAAGTAATAAAATTCAAGATTGTTGTCATGGTGATGATATGATCTATCCTCATTTCTTAACCATTAAATTGTGGGAGGAGGATTTCTTATTTCTCTGTCACTTTGATAATTGTTGAACTTCACGATAAGAAAATATTTCTTTGGAGATCTGGTCAGAGAATTTCTCCAATCCTACTGCAATACTTCATTCTAAAATTTGTGGAACTAAGGGGTATTGTGGTGTCAAAATCTATAAATATCACGTTTCCATATGATATTCATTTAATAATTACAATAAATAGCAATAATGAAGGGTCGTCCACTGTATATACCAAAAATTTAAAGTGACTCTCCATGGATAATCAAGGTCTAGCCAAGAGATTAACTAATGGGGAGTTTGTTCTTTCAAATGTTCCTGAAAAGAGGATAAAAGTCTCTTAGCTCTTTTGTGGATGTAATATTGACCAATAGGTTTCCTAAGTTCATTTGGTAATTGTTCTATTGCTTTAGAGATATCCATAAATGGTCCAAGGGGTTGTACTAGCTAGAGAGGGTAAGCACATAATGGGGCTAGTAGGATGGGAGACGAGTTTGGTATCTTGTTCTTTCTAGAGAGAAAATTAGCAATGGTGTTGTTCTTAGTAGTAATATGTTTGAATTCAAAGGATCATTATGAGAACCAAATTACCACATGAGCAACTACGGTTCTGGTAACATCTTCTACTTGAATTGTATCATCTTATGAAAGGATGACATATCCATTTCTACCAGGAAGGTGTGACCAATGAGATGGAATTGGAAATTCTCTATTCCATTTTTCATTGCAAGTATGTCTTTGAAAGTGGAGTGACAATGTAACTGAGTTGATTTGAATGCACTACTCTTGTATCCATAGAGATTTCTTTTTTCATCCTTTTCAGCAAAAACCGTGGCTCCCCAATATTCATCACTGGCATCTAGTTGGAGGATTCTTTTCCCTATTTTTGGAATCTGTAAAGATTCAAGATGATCACACAATTTCGTCAATGCTTGAACAACTGATGTATGTCTGGGAGACCATGGAGGAGAATCTTTCTTTAATAACTAGGAGAGAACATTCTTGTGAACTGTAACTTTGGGGATGAAATCTTCCATATAATTGACTATTCCCAAAAATGGTAGTATAATTTTGATTGAAGATAATTTGTCTAGGGATTCTTTGATATGTGTGGCAATATGTGGCTGTAGCTGATATTTTCCATTTGAAATGTCGTTCTGAGAAAATCAATTTGTGTTTAACCAGTGCGCATCTTTTTCTCCAAAAGCATGATTCCATATTCCTTTAAACTGTGGAAGAATTGTTTGAAAATTTGTCCATGTGAATTTACATTTGGAGAAAATAGTACTATGTCAACAATATAAATAAAAAAATTGCCTAGTAAGGGTTTGAAGATTGTGATCATGGCCTTTTGAAATTGTGAAGGTGCATTTTTTAAGCCAAATGGCTTGATAGTCCTTTAGAAATGATGATTCGGAATTCAACATGCTATTCTTGGATGTTCATGAGGATGAACTCCTATTTGCCAAAATCTTGCTTTGAGATCAAATATGGAGAAAATTTTGGCATTAGAAAGATGTTGGAAGAGGTTATGTTTTTGGGGCACAGGAAACTTGTTAACTATGAGAAAATGATTCAAGGGTTGGTAATTGATAACAAGCCTAAGTCTTCCTCTGATCTATTCAGCTCTTTTATTGGCATAAAAGGCTTCACATGCCCTTGGATAAGAAGTGGGTTCAATGAGACCTTGGGATTGTAGTTAAGATAGTTCTTGAATAGCTAGGACAAGGTGCTCGAGATTCATTCCTTTGTGACTGGCTTTTGTATGATTGATATTCTCATTTCTCTTGAATGGAAGAGAGACAAAGAATGATGGATTAGTCCAAAGAAGTGATGAGAAATTTGTGAGGAATTTTGTGTGATTTTCTGCACAACAGTCTCTGAGTCATTGGGATTTTATGGAGGTAAAAGTTCCTACAAGGTGGAGGTTTGGGATTTGAGACCAAGTAAGAAAGCTTTGCTTATGGGAAAAACCTTTCTCTGACCAACAAAGAGTAGGAAATTTGTGGAGAATGTTAAAACCAAGGATTAGGTCTTTGCCTGATAGGGGAGAACCTAAGACTTTGTGTTTGAAGGTGAGGTTTGGAAAGACTTTAATGAGTATGGGATTGCTAATTTTGTCAATGGTAAAAATATTTTCATTGCTGGCTCTAAAGTCTTGGCTATGGGGAGCCAGAGTTTTTCAGGGAGAATTTTAGGGTTAAGAATTGTTGCTACCGCACCTATATCAAAAAGAGAAATTACATGAATAGGTTTGGCATATGGGTCAATAAGGAGGTGGACTTGGGCTATTGGTGTTGGTTGGTTTGAGGAATACAAAAGGTCTGGAGAAGATGAAGAAATTGGAGTGGGAAATATTTAGTCAATTCCAAAAGTTGCAGACTATGCATAAGAGCTTTCAGAATCACTTTCACTATCATTATAACCAATAGTTAATAGTATTTTTGGTGAGTATTCTTCATCAAGAGAAAACACAGATTCTATATCTAAGTAGTCTGTGTCTGCATATGCTGCTAATTGTTGAAGAAGTTTGATGCTTTTCTTTATCTTTGAACATTGTTTAGTGAAGTGCCCTGATTTTCCATAAATGTAGCATCTGTTTGTAGACTTTCCTTTGAATTTCTTTTTTCTCAAATATCACCATTTTCTTCCTTTTTTGAACTTTGACTTGTGACAATATTCTTCTGGATTTTTGTGAGACTTTCTCCTATGAATTTTCTTCTTAGAGCAATAAGAAGATTCTTTTTCTTTTTTGCATTTCATGGTAAAATCTGGTCTTCCACATGCTATTCCAATCTTTTTCCCTGTTTTTCCATTTCTATGAGGAATTTTCTTTGATTGCACAACTGCTATAAAGAAAACTGAGTATGCTGCTAGATAACTCCTAAAGATGATTCTTGAAGAGATAAATTCATATTTTCCATTAGCTTATGAGTTTCATTTCCAAGAGGATCAGGTAATGAGTTCAGGAATACCTATTTGAGGTTGGCATTGTCCATACCATTAGTGGCATAACATCTCTAAGACATGTTGTCAAAATATTTTTCTAGATATTTGATCTTGAATGAGTAGCATTTCATCTCCAAGTATTCATCTTTGTAAGTTTCTGTTTGTTGATGTGGAGATCTAGCAAATTCTGTTTGCAAATAGCTAAAGAGTCCTTCTAAAAAAGGGCATTGGAAAACTTGTAATTGGTGGTATTGTCAAAGTGATATCCACCAATCTCTTAATCTACCTGTGAATCTTGGAATAAGTCTATTTATGACCTCTGCAACTGTTATATGAGACGTTTCTAATTCTATTTTGCACCGAGCATGAATTTTTGTGATCCTTTCATGCCATTTTGAATGAGGAACATCATCAATTGTGAATAATTTCTTGATATCTATTGCTGGAGGAACATAAAATGTTTTTGGAGGGTCTAGAGGTTCTTCATAAGTTTTTTTATAAGTAGTGTCTTGCATAAAAGCATAAGGAATGATGTCTAGGTCTGATTCAAAGGATTCTAAAGAAGTGTCTGAGTTAGAGGTTTCTTGGGAGAGTTCAAGAATTGGAGGTGTGGATTTAGAAGGTTTTTAAGAAAGCTTTCAATGAGGTTTGGTTTTTCAAGAGGGAACTTCTCTGTTGGTTGAGGTTCTAAAGGCCATACGATTGGATCAGGAGGGTTTAATGGAGGTGTTGATGAAGAATGATTGGTAGAGATTAATGGAATAGATAATTTTTGTTTTTGTTTTTGTGGGTTTGGTCTGAGAAGTGGCTTATGCATTTTTGTGAAGATATCTTCTCTGAAAGGATTGAAAGATCTTTGGACTCCTTGTAAAGGTTGTAGTTGGAGATGTTGGTATTTTTGTGGAGAGAGACATTGGGTTCCCTGGAGAGGTTGTAACATGCGTGGATAATTGGATTGGGTAATGGATGAAGAGAGGTTGATTTGAGGCAGAATAGATTTTTGGTGGTAGATTGAAAATTGAATCCTTTTGTAACTGAGATGCTTCTTTTCTTTAAGATGATTCAATAGATCTGAGCTGAGCTTGTAAGAACCTTTTTTCTGCCTCCTTTTCACCAAGTAATCTGCTGCCAAGGGAGAAATCTTTGATTGTTGTGGTGATGGTGTAGAATTCATGATGAAGAGCTTCTATCTTTCCTCTTAATTCAAGAATGAGTGTATCAGTGAAAGATAGTTTTTGAGAAATGGTAGTAGATAAGGCCTTTTGATTTTCAAGAATTTCTTGTTAGGCCTTGTTCTGTACTTTTGCATTTTCTGCTTGCGAATTTAAGGCTAGTTCTGTTGCTAAGATTTTCTTTGGATGACCTTTTGCATTTCTTTGTGTAGGATTTTTTATTTTCCACACATGAGTTGTATTTTGCTGTGGATAATCAAATTCTAACAATGGAGGAAATTTTGCTAAAGTCATCATATTGATTTCTAGGGCTTTCGATGGTTGTGGGTTTTTTTGTTTCTAAATTTGAGAGGGTATTGGTGGATGAGGCTTTTTTGAGTTATCAATAAGGGATAGAACCTTTTGATAATATTTGGGTAATAGTGTTTGAGGTTTAGAAGGGGAATTTGTGGTTGGAGGGTGGATATTGTGATGTTTCTTTTAAGAAGAATTTTCAAGAGGAGTATCACAATAGATGACATAGTAATCAAATTTTCCTAATAGCTTACCAAGAGGTCCAATAGTTGGATCACCTGCCTCATATCTTTCTTTGAGTATTTGTTTAGAAGATTTTTTCTTCTTTTTCTTCCTTTGATATTCTATTGGATCAATCCATTCTTCTTAACATTCTTAACAATCACAGATATCCCACCATATGTGACCTGTTCCTGGATCTTTGCCTTGAAAGATTCGTTTTCCTTGATCAGTGAAATATATAATGGGAATAGGATCATGGATATATGATGCAGGCTCAATAAGATTGAGTTCTATGTGGAAGATAGCTATAGTATCTTATGAAGAAGATTCTTGAGAATCTTTGAGGAACTTGGTTTCCACTAGTAAGTCTGCTCACTTGCTGAAGACAGGAGTAGATGACTGGACTGGCTGAGATTCTTCATGAATCTTTTCATACTTTGTGATCCTTTTTTTTGGTAAAAGATTCTTCAATTCTGCATGAGATAACTACCTTAGAACATAAGTGCAAGTTTGTCTTGCTTCTTCATCAATTTGGATGAAAAGGGCATGATCTATCTTTGCATGATCTAGGACTAGAAAATCAAATGCATGGTTTTGCAATCTATATATCATTTGGTAGTGGAGAGTTGCTGCAAATGTTGATTCTACTTGCGGTGTTCTAGTGATTTGAACTAGAACTTTCAATGCATCAAAAAGATAAGGATCTCTAATTGACATATTGAAGTTTGAAAAGAACATTATCAAGAAAGTGACAACATTTAAAGTTGTTTGAACTGTACCAATATAGGCATGTTGATATTCTTTGAAGCGAGAATCAAGTAATGCAATTCTAGAGGCAACATGAAGACCTTTCCTATCATTAGGGTGGCAAAATATGACACGACACGATAACACGACACGAACCCGACACGAATTTAGCGGGTTTGGGTCGAGTCTTATCGTGTTCGTGTTATTTTTAGGTCAACCCGAAAACGACACGCTAAAAATCGTGTCATGTTCGAGTCAATCAACATGACCCATCGTGTTGACCTGTTTGACACGCGACCTATTTATTTATCATGAACTAACAGTAATATAGGACGGTTCATTTGGAACTATCCTATATGTAACATGTAATAGAGAACGTCCTCCTATACAAGTACATCGTAACATGTAATATAGGACGGTTGCTTTGGAACCGTCCTATATTATAATGTAACATGTAATATAGGACATTACAATACAATATAGGACGGTTCCAAAGGGACCGTCCTATATGAGTACATTACAATACAATATATTGTAGTGTCATAAGTAATAGCCTTGGTGTTATTTCCTTTCCTTGGTGTTATTTCCTTTTAGGGTAATGCCATAGACATACACTAAAAGATAGAGAACTACAACTTTCCCATTGTAGACGAACAATGAACTACCTATCTTGGATTTGACGAAACCAAGTTTACCAAGTTGACTACTCGGCTTTGCGAACCAAGATCATGGAGCTTGGTATATACAATTCGGATGTAGCTCATCGGTGAACCCTGGAGCTTATGTCATCTATACTTCTTCTTAAGGATCTCATGCAGAAATGCATTACTCATGTCATGTTGACTGAGTAACCAACCTTTAGAAATGAAAATGGATAGCCCTGAGCAAATAATGGTAGATTTTACGACTGGGTTAATACCTCCTACATGAGTATATGTTACATTACAATATAGGACGGTTCCAAAGGAACCGTCCTATATTGTAGTGTCATAAGTAATACCTCCTACATGAGTATATGTTACATTACAATATAGGATGGTTCCAAAGAAACCCTCCTATATTACTATATTATTTATTTAATCGTGTTATACGAGTCTTGTCATGTCGACTCATTTAATAATCGTGTCGTGTTCGGGTTACGGAAGGAACCGTCCTATATTGTAATGTAATAAGTAATACCTCCTACATGAGTATATGTTACATTACAATATAGGATGGTTCCAAAGAAACCGTCCTATATTACTATATTATTTATTTAATCGTGTTATACGAGTCGTGTCATGTCGACTCGTTTAATAATCGTGTCGTGTTTGGGTTACGGATTTTTGACACGATTATTATGCGGGTTGTGTTCGTGTCGACCTAAACTCGAAGCGTGTTGTGTTCGTGTGGACACAAACACGACCCGCCAACCCGAATTGCCAGGCCTGCCTATCATGAAAAGTGAGAGCAAGCTTAACAACACCAAAATGAAGATGTGCGAATCCTTTCTATTTCCATGTGGGAAGTAAATCATGGGGAATGTCTAAAGTGATTAAATTTTCAGATTCATTGGTTGGAATGGGAAACTGGTCAAACTTGGAAGCTTGAACATATTCTTTTACAGGGACTTATTGTTTTTTACCTATAATTTTTTTTATGGATTTTTTTTATTATAGAACTAGAAAGTTTATCAAAGACTTTATAAATATTTACAAAAGGTAAAGAAGTAATAAGGATTTTACTATCTTCCGAAAGATAATCTACTTCATATAAATAATCTAATTTATTAGAAGAAATAGACTCTAAGGACATAAAAGAAGAAGAAGACAACAACTAACTAGAAGATTCCATGGATTATAAGTGTTTATGCTCTCTCATTTATTTTTCATCAACTAAAGATTTCTCATATTTTCTGTTAAACTTTTTAGAAAATAGATTTTGATAGCATCTTCACAAGGTATGTCCTGAGACAAAACATAGCCTCACCTCGGAAAAAATAGTCTCTTTGACCTGTTATGTGAATAAACTAACCAGTTAAACATGAAATTTTTTTGTCCATACTGGAAAGCTTTTCTATATCTGATCTCGTGTTCAGCTATCCATTATAAGTCTTGTTTTCTAATGTGGAGGATCCACTTAAAGTGGAAACCACAAAGCATAATAGTCAAGACAATGGAAAGAGCTTACTAATCAAGATGGTATAGAGACAGTACTCTGTTAGAGAAATATTTAAGTGAATTGAAATAAACTTGAGAGTAAAATAACCTACTTCAAAGTTCAAATACATAACTAAAGAATATAAACAAATAGGAAAGAAACTAGGCTCTGAGTCCTCAAACCCCTCTTACTTATCCCCTCTTTCCTCCCTTCCTTAGGCTAGAAATTAGCATGAGATTCCCTCCATATATATGTGAAAATCATAAAAGAGAAGGAGATTTATTTTTGCAATTTTCTTAGATGTTTTTGTACAAAATTTCCTTAGGGCTTTACCTTCCTACGCATCTTTCATTGGTAGTTCTTTCTATGCAAATTGCTTTGGAGGTGTTACACACAATTTCCTTTGGAGTTTCAATGCAATTTTCTTCTTCTCTTGCAAGATCTAGTTCCTTTGATTCATGCACACATCTCTTGATTACTCTTCCAAGGTGTTTTACTTTCATTTATGCTCTAATTAGTTGCATCAAAAAGACCATTAATCTCTTGAAGTGATTGTCAAGAGAAAGTGATTGTTGAATCATCGTTTCAAGCATTCGATCAAGGTTGGTGGTTCTTGCTTTTCTTTAGTTGTTGACTTTAGATTTCTCCTGATTCTTTTCTAATTATCTTTGTTCGTCATCTTCTTCTTAGTGTTTAGGATTCATTCCCATCTTCTCTTCGTTCTATCCTTGATTCCCTCTTTTGGTTCACATCCATGAAGGCCGTTGATGAGTGATCTATAGATACCATTAGATTTGAAAGTTTGAAGTCAAAGCTACTGTAATTTTCATGCTATTGAATTTTGCGTACATCTCTTTTAATATTTTATGTTCAATAACAACTATAGTTCTTTAGATTTCATTTTATTCATTGATCATGTTTAGTGCATATTTAGATTAGATCTTAGTTTTTAGGAAGCTTCTAATTCCTTTTTTTTTTATTTATAGAAGTTACTGCTAGAATGTTTCCTTTTAGTTTAAGTTTATAATTTGATAAATGTTTCTAATTCCATGTTCTTTTAATTCCTAGAATAAATCAAAATACAATCTTTCTTTGCTGGGATAATTGATTTAAATAGATTCCAAATGAATAGAAATTTGTGAGAGTCCTCATGGAATTGACCTCACTTGTGTATCATTATACTACTTTACTTCATGCACTTGTGAGTACTTATTAGAATAGACTACGCACTTGTAACTATGAAAGTTCAATTGGAGATCATACAACCATTGAAATTTCAATCTAAGCACAATGTGCAAGTGAAAGTCTTAGATGTACAAATTTGACCATTGAAATCTTGATCAGATTATAAATCTGGGAATCTAATGATATGAATTTCATGTTAATAATGATCTAATTTATGAACGATAAATTAAAAGCTTATTTATTGTATAAAATCCAATAGGATCGTTAATTTGTAAATTCAATCACTCCAGCACTTAGATCCATGTGATCTATGGCTAGGAGAACATATCTGACTATTGATACATGAACTTGATTTCCCCAACATCCAGATCTGTATGATCTAAGGTTGAACAGTAGATTAGGGACAATTCAACCACTCAAATTAAGATTTTAATATATAATTCTATGATCAAGAAACTAAGCTATGACATTTATTCCATATTTATTGGATTAGTGCTTAATTGATGATAAAAGCTCTGATTGATGATTCCTAATTGTTGATTAATATCCAAATTAATTCATGATTGATTTCAATGAATCTGAACAGTTAGATTGAGGTAGGACATTCCAGTGTTGGCAAGTTTTCATCATAATTGTAGTTATGAATTATTTAGTTACATGCACATAATGACTACATTTTAATGTAGTTGATGATTCTTTTTGAGGTTACATAATAGCATCCTTGTGACTTAAATTATGTAACATAATATTATAGAGAAGTTAAATGATTCTTCTGAAAGGATGTCCTTGCAAGATCTACTTGAGATATGGAAATTCTTGAATTATTTGTGAATGGGATAGTTAGGAGATAAAGTCTCTATTTTTATTTGAATATAAAATTGTGATTATTAGATGAATTGTACCACATTCATTAAGTATGCATTATCCTATAAATAGGGGAAACTTTTTTAGATTTTCAGTAAAAAATAGGAGGATTTTATGCACTACATATATTTGAAATCTCATTTGTATTTTAAACCAAGATTAGTATCTAATTATGTGATTAATAGGTGTCTAATATGTCATAGTGGGTACACTTGTGCCTAGATTTTCATGCATTGATTTGTAAAGGATTTATTTTAGACAAGCACTTTCACTTGGTGGGCACTATGATAGGAGGGTTGTAGGTTTGGCCACCACTTGCCTTCTGGAAATTGATATTTTGACACCAATCCTCAATGGCTAAACTTCAGGTGTGGCATCATGGGAAGGTTGCACTACACAATCCACTCTCCTCCCGTGTAATATGATGATGAGTCCCATGTAGTTGGTGTTAGCTTTAAGCACGCGGTGTCTCATGATTGAGCAGTTCCCACAATATAGTGATCCATGTATTCTTTTCACTACAGTGTTCCATGATTGGATAGGTGCTGTTGTGTTGCACTATTCCATTATTGGGAAGTTGCCACATTGTTGATTTTTTATTTTTTAAGCACCACACACATGATAGGGTCATAAATACCTTAGGCCATTGGGCATAACTATGCCTTGGATAATTTGAGAGATGATAAATTGGCATAAATTGATAGGGACTTTTTATAAGTGATTTAAATTGAGATTTCACTGCTTAACTAGTTGATTTGTGCACATGTTTGACGTGGATTCTTTTGATATTGACATATCATATTACGTTTGCACTTATAGTGTACTTTGTTGAACTGAAATCTATGATGGATTGCTTGAAAGGTATGCAAATGATGTATTGTGAATTTATATTGACAAACCTTAGGGACAATGCCTAAGGATGATATATTGTGTGCTGAATGCATGGATGCATCATAAGTATTCAATTTTGCATTAAAAGCACCCAATTAGTTGCCCATGTGTTATTTTTAGGGGTTTTTTTTTTTTTGAAATTTTGTAATACATGCATTTCTAACCTAATTATTGAAAATTTTGATATTTTGTAGGTTCAAAAGCTAATCTAGGGTAAGTATGTGAATCATCATAATTTTCTAGTATTTGATTAGTTTCTTTTTTATTTTGTATGAAGTGAGAAGATGATCCAACAACTTATATTGCGCTTCACAAAGTTTTTTGCAGTTCGTCAAGGGTGCAAGGGTAGTGCGCCCCTACCTAGGGGTATGGGGGCAGAGCCTGCAAAAGAAATTTAAAGAAAGCAAAGGTGATTAAAATGATCTATGCCGAAAGCCATGCATTTCCATCGCTTTGCATGAGAATTAGAGCCATACATAAGGTTTCTTAGTCCATCTAGGAAACCTAAGGAAGCCAAACTACTGAAGTCTTTAAGCCAAATATTGAAGCCACTTATGCCTCCAAGGAATGAGCCATCAAAGTGAGCCACAAATCTATGGATGAATGCCGCATGGAGCCACATAATTGGAGCACCAATTCAAACAACGTTCGTATGTTCAAAGTGTTATTTTTAAGGGATTTTGAGAAAGAATTGTAAACTATAAGGTGATTATGTATTAAGGGACCCATCAAGAGAGAAAACCCCACTTTCCTAATCCATTTTCCACCTTTTTCCCCACCGCATCCTAGGGTTCCATGATTTTATCTTGGAGAGGGAGCCACCTTCCTAGAAGCTGATGCCTCCCCCTTGTTTGGATGATTAATTCAAGTGATTTCCTAATTAGGAAACCCCTAGATATCTTCATCCAACACATCTCAAAACCCTAGATCACTTTCCATTTTTCCTACCTTTTTGCACCACCATGGATTTATCTTTTTTATCATTCAATCACCATCTAATTAAGGGGGGTGAATCCCAAGAAAAAGATGCCTCCCCCTTTCTAAAATAGGAAACCATCCATGTCACTTGCTTACATCACTTGTTTACATCATCTTCCACCTAGCTTTCTCCTTCACTCTCTACCTAACTTTCCTAATTGAAGTCTTGGATCTAAATCCACCTCTCTTTCCTAGAATGTGCCTCATTCAATGTGGAAACAATTTGTCTATATATACCATTCTACTAAGCAAAGGTTGGGTGAGACAACCTTGAAACATTACACTCTTTGCTTGGTTATCTTTGAAGCTAGACTTTGGTTTCCTTTGGTGCTATTCTTCCTTTTAATTTCTTACTATTTCTTTAGTTATTTAATCTTCAATTCAAGTTAGTAGTTTTCTTTCATTGTTTTAGTTTCATTGCTTTAGTTTTCCATTGTTTTGTTTTCTAGCTATATGCTCAAGTTTCCACTTAGCTTTCCCTATTTTCTTTGTTACAATTTCATGAATTTTTCTTGCTCAATCATTCAAGATTCAAGTTAGTTCTTCTTTGAGTGTGACAGCTAGGAGAAGAAATAGCTTGAATCCTTGCCCTTCCCCTTGGAAATCTCATGTTTTTCTCCTTCAATTCCACTTAGTTTTAGTCATTAAGTTTCATAGTTAGTTCACCTATCTAGCCATATTTTATCTTGAATTCCTTTATGTGATTTCTTTGTATGTCATCATACTTTAGATTGGAAGCTTTAGATTGATTTTTTGTTATTGTTTAGATTAGCTTTTAGGGCTTAGTTCCTGCATAATTTTCAACTTTTCAACATGTTTTATGCGCATAATTTTGATCTATTTTGGCATTGATTTAAGCAATTTCTTTGAGGATTCCTATTATGGAATATTTTTATCATCGAATTAATCTCCATCTGGGTTATTATCTGACATAATAATTATTATTTCAGTTACTTTATATGCTTCATTTAAGTTGATGTTCTTAAGGACTTGAAATTTAGAATTTTCTCCTTAATCTTTATGCTTTATATCCCACCATCTAAACATCTTAATTGCTTGAATCCTTATGAACCCATTTAGCTTTTTAGTTTGAATGTTAAGTGCATAGCTTAGTCTACATGTTAATTTGCATTTAAAGCATCAAATCTGGTAAGCTTTCAACTTATGAACCATGTGTACAATTCATGGATCATGTGCATGGTACTAGGTTAATTTCCTCTTTGATCTTTGGTTAATTTAGTTACTTAATCTTGTTTTGGAAGTTTTTAATTAGTTTTATGCATCTTAGTTTATTTTGAGAAAGTTTCCTCTTTGAATTTTAGAAAGTTTCTTATTTAGTAAAGTGTTAAATTAGGAAAGTTTCCTTTATAGCCATTTCCTTATGTTAGTTGCTTAGTTTAATTCATGCATGGTTTGCATTAGTTCTTTTTTTAAGTGCATGTTAGTTACTTAAGTTTCTAATTCTGTTGCTTATTTTTACTTTTTAGCAAGTTTCCTTTAATTGTAGTTTCTAATTTCATGCATTTGTTTTCCTAGTTTAAATTCATTTCGAAATTAATCTCTATTTTGGATGAAGTTAACCACTTTAAATAAGATCCTTCCAACATACAAATTTGTTAGATTCCTCATGGATTCAACCTCTCTTACATGCTAATACTACAATGGATTCGTGCACTTGCAAGTAATATTAAAGCTACACCAATGCAAATTTATATTGATTTAATATTTGTGATCTTAGATTTACTTATTGTGTATATTCCCCTATACTGACCCCACCAACTTTACAGATACATGTGAGGAAGGAAAAGCAAGGGTGTTGAGGTAATGTACCACGAGTAGACAAAGAGAGTACTAACAATGTATGTTTGTACATGATGTCTCTATTCATTATAAAATTGTAAAATGACTAAATAGTTGTGTAATTGTAATTATCAGTTTAGACATGTATAAATATGTTTAATACATATTGGACTATGGGCTATAACTAGATAGAATTTGGAGAAATGATAATTTCTTACTTAGTATATTTTGAATGTAAAAATGTGTAATTTCAAAACTCATGAATGTGGTTTTGATCGATGAGATCATGCTCGGGTATATTTGTTTTAGAATGTTTTCAAAGTAAAATGATTTTGCTACTTGTTTTCTAAAAGAAATTTTAAAAATAGGGATCCTGCCTTTTCAAAATAATTACAAAAATGCATTTGAAAAACTCGGGTCATGACAGTTAGCATTAGAGCCCAGTTGTTACTTTTACAGCTAGTCTTACATGTGAAAAGTTTTATTCAACAAGTAAGAGGTGGTTGTTAAGATATGAGTTAAGAGAGTGACTCATATAGAAAATATTGTGGAATGTAAAACAAATGTTTCAAGGGAAAGAGATTGTAGGGTCTGCTGGTTTATCCTCTCATATCTTGGAATAGAAGGATCATATCACAGAAGTCATGGCATAGGTGAATCAAAACCTTAAACAATATATGTAGTAGCAACATGCCCAAGTTCAAGTTCTATCTACATCAAACTTTCCTACATCAAGCAGTGGTGAAGGTAGCACAAGAACTAATACTAGTAAGATAGATAAATTATTAGAACAATTTTAGAAGATAGTTCCAACATTTTTTGGGAGAGTTGAACCAAAATCAACAGAGGGATAGATATACAAAGTTGAGAAAGCCATTAAAGCCATGGAAATTCCAGAAGAGAAGAAGGTGAAGATTGCAACTTTTATCTTCACAAGAGAAGTTGCATTCTGGTGGTGGAAAGCACAGAGGACTTATTTTCCTCACCACAATAGTATTTTATGGGCTGATTTTTTGAAGGTATTCTACAATATGTACTTTCCTCCTCATGTGTAGGCAAGAATGGAGAGAGAATTTCTAAATTTGCATAAAGGAGATCTTATAGTTTTACATTATGAGAAAAAGTTTGTATAGCTAAGGAGGTTTTAACTAGATATTTGCACTGATAAGTGTTCAAATTTGTATGAAATGTACCCAATTAGTAGCCCATGCATTATAAAAATATAATGTTATTTCTAGGATTTTTTTAGAATTTTATAACACATGCATTTCTGACCTAATGATTCAAAAGATTGATATTTTGTAGGTTCAGATGCTAATCTGGAGTAAGTATGTGAATCATCATAATTTTCTAGGATTTATTTAGTTCTTTTACTCTTTTTGTAGCAAGTGACAAGATGATTCAATGGCCTATATTACGCTTCATAAACTTTTTCGTGGGTCATTGGTGGTGTTGAGGGTTGTATGCCCTTGCAAGGCTAATGGAACAAAAGGAAGAAAGCAAAGGTGATTAAAATGATCCATGCGAAAAGTCATGCATTTCCACCACTTTGCATGAGAATTAGGAACATACATGAGGTTTCCTAGTCCAATTAGGAAGCCTAAGGACGCACATGAGCTACTCAAGCCTTGAAGTCAAGCATTGAAGCCACTTAAGCCACTAAGGAATGAGCCATTAAGCCAAGGAGGAGTGCCACATGGAGCCATTCCTTATCCTTAATCCACCATTCACCCTAGGGCTCCATGTCTTTTACTTAGGGAGGGAGCCAACTTCTTAAAAGAGGACATGCCCTGCATAGTTGGAAATTTTTAGTGGTTTCCTAATTAGGAACCCCTAAATATAAGTCCATTCAAAGCAAAATAAACCCTAGATTTTTATCCATCTTTCCTTTCTATTTTCTCCTTCTTTCCATCAACCCTTCACAATCAAATTAGAAAGGAAGGAGATTAACTTACCTTCCAAGGAAAATGGTGCCTCCCTCCCTCCTAAATTAGGAAACCAACCAGCCCATCTCTCTTACATCATCTTGCTTAACTAACTCTGCACCAAAATTTCCTACCTTAAAAATCCTAGATTTAGATATACTTTCTTTGTTGATTCAACCCTTTCCTATGTTGGGAACCCAAGCATCTATAAATTCTAAGGCTTCCCACATTTTTGTCCAAGTAGAGGTGGGTGAGAGACCTTGAAACATTACCTTCCTTTCATGATCTTTGCTGATAGACTTGGGCATTCTTTTGGTGCTTTTCTTCCTTTGGATTTCTTTTTATTCCCTTTTTATATTTGCTCTACATTTCCAAATTAGTTATTTAATTCCCTTGCTTTAATTTCATTGTGTTTTGCTTGTGTTGTTTGCTCTTTATTTCCATATATCATTTTCCATCCCTCATGCTCTCTCTTCTTCACTCCATTTCACTAGTTTTTCTTTATCATTGAATCAAGATCTAAGTTAATTCTTCTTTGGTAGTAAAAGGGAAAATGGGTTAGTTATTTATTACTTTAAGTGAAACGGGAAAAGGAAATTTTCTTGATTAGCCAATCCCAAACCCTAAGGACCAATTAGAAATAGGGTCTAGTTCACATAACCAAAGACCCCATGAGCAAGTGAAGTGTATCATAACCCTTAGAAGTGGTTATCAGGTTGATAATAAAGTAGGGTAGACTAAGGACAAAATATAGGAGAATGTGGCAACTAAAATACATGAGAAACAGAAAAGACAGTAATATCCTACTCCACCTGAACCTATAGTGGAGACACCTTATGTGCCTAAAGCCCCATTCCCTCAATTATCAATAAGGCTAAAAAAAGAACAAATTTCAATGAGATAATGGAAGTGTTTAAACATATGCAAATTAATATCCCATTACTCAATGCTATTAAGGATATTCTTGCCTATGCCAAGTTTCATATAGAGTTATACACAATAAAGTGAAAGCTCAATGTACAAAAGAAAGCTGTTTTCACCCGAGCAGGTGAGGTCTTGAATACAATACTAGACCACTCCTATGTTTAGAGGCCCAGAGTGTCCTATCATTCCTTATGTAGTTGAAAATCATGTCATAGATAGGGCACTACTTGATCTAGGGGCTAACGTAAATTTGTTGCCTTATTCTGTCTATAAGCAACTAAGGATTGGTCACCTTAAGCCAATTAATACTGCATTTCAGTTAGTAGATAGATCAGTTAAAATTCCAAGTGGTCTAGTTGAGGATGTGATAATATAGGCACATCAGTTCTATTTTCATGTAGACTTCATTGTACTGGATACCCAACCTATGTCAGACCACTAGTTAGATCCCAGTTATTCTTAGACATCCACCTTTGACAATGTCCGATGGAATCATAAATTATAGAAATGATATATTGCAATTATCCTTTGGTAATTGAAAGTTGAGCTCAATGTTTCAATGTCAACCATCAACAATTAGATCTTGTAGACTATTGCAGCATGATTGAAGATCTAATTCTAAAACATTTTCCACCATTGCTTGCTTCGATCCACTAGAGGCCTACCTTACACATTGTAATTACAATTTTAAACGTTGTTGAAGACCTTAAATTGAGTGCTTACTGAGGGGCAACTCAAGGTTTTTAGAGTCTCATGGTTCTGCATCACTCGTTCATCATATATGTGTCCTATATTTCAAAACATTAGGGTCAATGCTTAGTTTAGGTTGGTGGGTGCAGACATGCATGAAAATTTTGAGTTTTTTCATATTTAAAAAATAAAATAAAATATTTCTAAGTTTTCTAACTTTTTAAGGTCAAGTTCCTTTACTATGATGAGAATTGAAATTTTAAAAATTAAGTATTTTTTCTACTTTAACTTCTTAATATAAATGCATATGGTCAATTCTACATTTTATTCATGTCCTAAAGTGTTTTATGAAAGTTTAATCTAGAAAAATAATTACATATAGTGCATAAGTTTAGATAGATAGATGGTTATGAATTAGAGACCCTAAGGGAAATCAGTAGAGACCTATATACCCAAGTGACTATTAGAGACTATCATTTTTTTTAGGGTTATAAAAAATTTCATATTTTCTTTAGCTATCACTTATGAGTGTCTAATTTTGTATAAAAAGTACCCAATTAGTAGCCCATGTGTTATAAAATATAGTGTTATTTTGAGGGTTTTTTCAAAAATACATAACACATGCATTTCTGGCCTAATAATTCAAAAGTTTGATTTTTGGAAATTTCAAAAGCTAATCCATAGTATGTGAATCATCAAAATTTTCTAGGATTTAATTAGTTTTTTTTTTTTTTGTTGTCTTTTGTGAGAAGTGAGAAGATGATCACACAGCCTAAATTGTGCTTCAAATGTTTTCAGTAGGTCACCAAGGGTGCAGGGTTGGTGCGCCCTTGCCCAGGGATGTGGGGATAGAATGCCCAGAAGAAATTGGAAGATAGCAAAGGTGAATCAAATGATCCATGCCAAAAATTCATGCATTTCCATCACCTTTGCATGGTAGTTATTCAAGCCACCTTTGCGAAAAGCAATAAAAAAAGGGGATAAGCCATACAAGCTACTTAAGCCTTGAAGCCAAACTTGGAAGCCTCTTAAGCCACCAAGGAATGAGACATCAAAGTGATCCATCAAGCTAAGGAGGAGTGCAACATGGAGCCACACGATTGGAGCATCAATTCAAGAAACTTTCCTATGTTAAAATTGTGACTTTTAAGGGATTTTTAGAAATTAATGTAAAAGGTAAGATGATCATGCATTAAGGGACCCATCAACATAGAAAATCCCAATTTCTTAATACATTTCCTAACCCTCATTCACCATTCACTCTAGGGTTCCACGTGTATAACTTAGGCAGGGAGCCACCTTCTTAGAAGAAGACATACTCCTTAGTTGGAAAAATTCCAGTGGTTTCCTAATTAGGAAACCCATAAATCTAAGTCCATTCCAAGAACATCAAAACCTTAAGTTTTTCCTATCTTTTTCCTAACATTTTATCTCCTTATTCTCTTTGCATTCCAACCTCAATCACCATCCAATTAAAAGGGAGAAAGCTCCACTTACCTAACAAGGAAAAAGACACCTCCCCCATTCCAAATTAGGAAACTGAAAAAACTAACCCACCTACCTCTCTTTCTTACCTCACCATGGGTACCTTACTCTTCCCCTAACCTTTCTTGTTCAAAACCCTAGATCTAGATCTAATTTCCTCCTTGATTCAGCCCATGCCTAAGTTAGAAACCAAGGCAACTATAAATCTCCCATGGTTCCAACGTTTTTTTCTAAGTAGAGGTGGGTGAGACACCTTGAAACAAATCTCTCCTTTGGTGCTATTTTCTTCTGGAATTTGGGACTTCTTTGATGCTTTTCTTCCTTAGATTTTCTAGTTATTGTCTTGGTTATTTCCTCTCCAATTCAAATTAGTAGTTTACTTGCTTTGGGGTAGTTTTCATTGCTTTAGTTTCACTTGTTTTGCTTTCTAGTTTTACACCCATGTTTCCATTTAGCTTTTCCTATCTTATTTGAATCCATTCCATTTGTTTTCTTTGCTTATTCCAGTAAGATTTGAATTAGTTATTCTCTAGTAGTAACAGCTAAGAGAAGAAATAACTTGCAACCTTGAGTTTCCTCCTTAGAAAATCACATTTTTCACCTTATACCCAACCTAGTTTTGGTCAACTTCCATGGTTGGTTCACCCATTTAGCCATCTTTTCTCTCTTGGTTTTATTTTGATATAGTGTTTTATTTTTCATAAAAATCACCCAATTAGTACCCATGTGTTACTTATAAGGTTGAATTAGGACTTTTAGACCAAAATTCACAACACATTAATTTTTGACCTATTGAATTAAAAGTTGGTTATTTTGTAGGTCCAAAAGCTAATACAAGGTAAGTGTGTGATAAATCAAGTTTTTCTAGAATTTAATTAGGATTTTTCACTTTTTGTAGGGAGTAAGATGTTGATCCAGCAGTCGAGATTGATCAGGATGAAATTGAAGATCAAGATCAAAAGATTGAGTCAAAACCTCAAATTTATCACTTCAATGTAAACCAAAGGCCAAGATCATCTTATGGACCAGCAATGGATGAGATTAAAGTAGCTACACATGGCCAAAGTGGGCCCATGAAGTAAGCCATGTATTTCCACCGCCTTTACATGGAAGCCACTTAAGCCACCTTAGTCATATAAGCCATGAAAGAAGGTGGCAAGCTAAGGAATTCAAGACAAATCATACAAGCTATTCAAGCCAAGGGTTGAATCCAAGGAAGCCTCCTAAGCTAGCCAATGAAGCTTTCAAAGTAAGCCATCAAGCTAAGCTAAATGGAAGGCTAGGATTGGAGGAGATTCAAGAAAATTATCCATGAGATTTTAAGGGATATTTTGAAGATAATTAAGGGAAATCTTATTAGAATAAGTTACCATATAGACCAATAGGCCGAGAGCCTTCAAATTTTGATGTTTTCCCACTTTTTTCCATCTTTTTTTTATTTATCATTTTTCACCTCATCACCAAAGACCACCATGAGTTTGACTTTCTAGTCAAGAGTCCTACCATTCCATAACACTTCCACCTTCCTAAACTCCCTTCCTAACCATCCAACCAAGCCCCACTTCCTAGAAAACCACTTAGCCAATCAATTTTTGCCATGTCACCCAACTTTCCTTTTAAAAGAAAAGACACCTATATCCTTTTCAAAATTAGAAACCAGCTAGCCCATACTTCTTATCTCTCTCTTATGTCATGTTTATTTCATCATCTTGCTAATTTATCTTTCACCTAGCCTTCCTCATTCAATACATTATCCTTAGGGACACTTTCCTTATATTTTCTCCCCTTCCTAAGTTAGGAAACCACTCATCTATATATAGCCCCATAATCCATACGAATTTTCAAAGTAAAGGTGGGTGACATACCTTGAAATCAAGCTTTCCTTTGGTTTTATTTGTTGTTGGACTTTGGAATATTGTTGGTGCTTTGCTTCCTTTGGTCTTCTTATTATTCTCTTGCTTATTTGCTACTGTTGTTTTTTGCAAGTGCATGAGCTATTGTGGTATAGCATGCATAAGTATGGGTTGATCCCACAAGGATTCCCTTTAAGAATTTGGAGTTTTTAATAAAATTCAATTATTTAAAAATTAAAATTAAAATTAAATGAAAAAAACTAACAAAAAGTTAAATCAGACTTTAGATGTGTTTGTTCAATGAAATTATAGAGGTTCAATTCAAAAGAAATAGAAATTTAACTAAAAAGTCAAGAAAATTTCACTTCCCTAGACTACTTATCATCAATTCCTTCTAATATGGTCTCATAAATTTTGATCACCCTTCATTAGTCTCTTCCTGGTGCTTCTGATTGATGATCCACTAAAGGGATTAGGCAAATTCTAAAAATTATAAGAGATCTGAGCTAGATAGGAAATTTGAGATTTAATGGCTCAGATCTAATTTTAATTCTCATATTAAAAATCAGGAATGATAAAAATGCTTTAAATTGTCTTATAATCCAAATTTGAAAGTTAATTGAAAATTGGAATTGAAACGGATGAGCAATTGAAGATATCCTAAAATTAAACCAAAACCATTGATTGAGCTAATTATAGATAGATAAACTAGTTCCTAGATTAATTGAGAGTAACATAGAATGCAGATAATAGAATGGGAATAACACAGAACATCTATAAGAACAGTAACAGGACCAAAAATGTAAATAGAATTTTTCTAGCAAGGCCAAAATAGCAATTTTTCCTAAAAGTTCCTTAAACTTCTCGTAAATAGAAAACAAATGGGAGAAGATGAAGACGCCGGAGACGATGGAGGTGTTGGCTACGCTGGATCTTGTGGGCCAGTGCTATGCTTGTCGGGCTGCAGTGGCCGGCTTACCGGTGGATGTTAGTAATGAGGGAGAACAGACAGAGGAGAAGGAGGAACTGGGGCTCAGGTGCTGTCCATGCGATGAGGAAGAAATGAACAGAGATAAGAGATACGACCTGGGGCAGTGAAAAAGAGAGACGAGAGAAGTTGTGAACAAATGATGCCAACACTGTGAGAGTGGGTAGCCGTCAACTATCAAAGGAGGAATCGTGGACAATGGTGGAGATTGGTGGAGGGAAAAATAGTAAGAGGTGGGACTATCTAGTTGTGATAGATAGGGGAAAGAAAAAAAAAATGATGAGAGGGGGGAGAAAGAGGAAGGGTGGGCTGGCCAGCATGTTTGGTGTTGGTAATTGGAGAATAAAGGGCAAAGGAGAAAAATGACGTTAGTGGAAGATGAGTAGAAGCCTACTATGCTCGGTGCTGGTTGGTGGCAAACAGAGGCCAATTCTATGCAGATAGTTGGTGCTATTGAAGAGGAAGGAGAAGAAGGGCAACCAGTGAATAGCAGAGAAGAAAGGTGCAGTTGCCCAATATGGTCTAGAGGAGAGAGCGGTGAAGGGCTAGTTCGATGGAACCACGAAACAGAGGCAGGAACGTGAGAGAAAGAAAAGAGATAGGAAGGGGAGATGATGTGGGGTGGAGAAGTAGATGTGCATGGTGAGCGGTGAAGCAGATGGAGACTGGGTTGTGGTGCAGTGACTGGTTTGCTTGGCTGGGAATGGTGGGTGTGGTGCAGAAAATAGGGGGATTGAGTGTTGGAGTTGGGCAGTAGCTAAGGAGAAAGGTGAAGGGCTGTGTTGCGTGAAAAAGGAAACAAACACAATGCAAAGGAAATAGAAAAACCTATGAATATAATGCAAAGAAAGTAAAGGGAAATAGTGAAATGATGAAGAGCAAGCATGGCTGAGGAAACAAAACTAAACTCTCTAACTCCTTAGGCTCCCATGGTTCCTCTTCTTATAGTTTTCCCCCTTTCTTATCTCATCTCCCCCTCTTTCCTTTAAGAGTTAGTTTCCTATTAAAAAACTTCATCTTCTTCCCAAAATCCCATCCAATAATCCTCTCCTTATTACGAAAACTTCAAATTTTGTTTAGTCAGAGATTTGGACCGTCAATGGTCTCTTGAATCATTTGCACCATTGAATTTCAATCTGAACCATCCATGCCACAATTGGGTTGATTTGCAAAACAAAAGACTAGATTAGAGTCATCTAACCATACATTAAGCTTCTGATTAGCTAGGATGATGATCTGATTGTTAATTTTGACAATTTACAGTTGGATACTCAATTTGAGCTAATTTTCATATTTTATCTAAAAATCATCAAATTAATGAGTTAGATGGTCTAATTAAATGTTAAACTAGGGATCTTTTGGCCAAATTAAACACTTAACACACACTCCAACCAGCATTTTGTTAGTCTCGAGCAAAACATGTAAGAAAACTTTTTCCAAAAACTGATACACAGTGCCACTTTCGCAGGTACTCGCGATTGCATTTAGTGCATGCAATAAGACCTTAAACTTCTAGGTTACCCCTAACGGATGAGCTATGCCTTGTGACAATTTGCAATGAATATACCCACAAAATTCAATAAGGCTGAGTCTCCTATTTTATCATAGAGAATCCTCATTCATTAGCAATCTACTCGTTTTTCACAACTTAATAGAAAGTTTTTAACAATTTTACACATCATAAAGATATTAAAGACATTTTATTTGAGCTATTTCTCAGAGTGCATGTGTGTGTGTAGAGCCACATAAATCTTGACTTCTAACTGGATATTATTAAAGTCCATTGGAAATATGTCTTGACCTCAAATCCTCACAGGTATACGCTTAGAAATGAAACTCTTAGAAAAGGGGTTAAAGATATTTCTCTCATTTTGTGACCAAATCCAACAAACTAATGGTTCACATAAATTTTTGAATGCTCATGAGACAAAGGAAAGTGATCCTTAAGAGTGGATGTTATCACCAAGAATATTAGGGGTAGTTTACCATAATTCCTTCTTTTTATCTACTCTTTAAGGCTATGTTTCACTTAAGATCAATAGGTCTTTAACTAGGATAGGTTCAAAAAAGAAGGGTATAAGGATTTCAAAGGTTCAAAATTGAGTAAAGGTCTTCAATAAATATCTATTAGGACAACTTTTCTTTTGGACTATACTTAAAGTGAATATCTCTTTCATATTTTTTTGTCTTTTTCTTTCAATTTCATATTTTTTTTTCTTTTTTGGAAGAAAGACTACTCATTTTTCTACTTCTTTGAATTTTTGTCCTATTTTTGAACTTTGTCTACTAACTCTACTCATTTTGACAATGGGTAATGGATATTTATTTTACTGGCTTATTCTAGGTTAAGGTAATTGAGGTTAAAAATGAAAAGGCTTAATAATAGGCTCAAAAGGGCTAAGTAGTGATATGATATACTGGGTAGGATTTATATCTCTAGGCTTAGTTAGGATGGCCTATATCATTTTCTAAGTTTCCTAAAGCCTATCAAATTCAATAATTTTTTGGAATTAAAGCTATTACTCCTAGTTATTCTTGATGTTTAACCAAAACAAGGATAATAGGATCACACTAAGTTATGTACAGTGAAGAAATTGTGAAATTACTTATAACTCTATGAAAGAAGATAGTCTCAAAATATCACTGGGTTATAGGTCTCCACTAATTTTCCTCAAGGTCTCTAAGTCATACTTCTCTATTAGTCTTGACTATGTGCTGTATGTAAATGGTTTATGAGAATTAACTTCCATAAAATGCTTCAACATATGCATAATCTACAAAACTAATCATATGCATTCCCATTAAGTGGTGAAAACTAGGGAATTACTAAATTCTGACCATGTAGTTCTCACCACAGTAAGGGAACTCTACTTTAAAAACTTTTATTTTCAATTTATTTTCAACTCTTTTTTTTTCAAAAGAAACAAGATAACTCAAGAAAATTCAAAATTCCTATATGCATCTACAACCTACAACCTAAATGAAACATTGTCCTCAATGTTTGAAAAATGTTGGATCCTATATGATAATGGAAGGGTGTAGAAGATGAAAATTAGAAAAACATCTAGGTTACCTCCAAGGAAGCGCTAAGTTTTATGTCTTCAGCCAAACATAATGATGAGTGCAATGATGGTACATTGCAAGGCTCTTGGAGTAGTAATCTAAGGTGGGTCATGATACTGAGGTGTCTCTTCAATTTTAGGGTCAGGCAGTTCTAGGAAAGGTTTTAACCTTTCATTATTGAATTTTTAGATTTCTCCATCCTTTTCAAGCTTAATGGCCACATGAGGATAGATCGTGTGCACTATTGGTCCATCTAGATCTAAGTTTTCCTGGGAATAGATGCAATCTGGAGTAATATAGTAAGACCTTTTGACCAAGTGTGAAGAATTTCCTTCAAATATGTCTATCATGTATAACCTTCATTCAGTCTTTATACAATCGTGCAGAGTCATATGCAACTTTCCTCAACTCTTCCAACTCAGTGAGTTGGAGTTTCCTGTGGGTCGCAGCAGAATCTAAGTCGAAATTGAGCTTTTTGATAGCCTAATATGCCTTATGTTCCAACTCTACTGGTAAGTGACAGGCCTTTCCATAGACTAGGCAGTAGAGTGACATGCCTGTAGGGGTTTTATAAGCTGTACGATAAGCCCATAAAGCATCATTAAGTCTCAAAGAGCAGTCTTTCCTATTTGGATTGACTATCTTTTCTAGAATCCACTTTATTTCCCTATTAAATACCTCTAGTTGGCCACTGGTCTGAGGGTGGTGTGGGGTAGCTATCCTATGGTTGACACCATACTTTTTCATTAAATTCTCAAACACTTTATTACGAAAGTGTTTTCCTCCATCACTTATTATGGCTCTAAGAGTACCAAAGCATGCAAAAATATTTTCTTTTAAATTTTTTACCATAACCTTGTGGTCATTGGCTTTGCATGGTATAGCCTCCACCCACTTGGACACATAGTCCAGTCCCACTAGGATGTACAAATTTCTGAAAGAATTAGAAAAGGTCCGATAAAATCTATGCACAAACATCAAAAGGTACTATGATAAGGATTGGGTTTAAGGGAATCACATGTTTCCTTCTTAAACTTCCTAACTATTGACACCTTAC
The DNA here is from genome assembly GCA_035236585.1 of Warburgia ugandensis. NCBI lineage: Eukaryota > Viridiplantae > Streptophyta > Magnoliopsida > Canellales > Canellaceae > Warburgia > Warburgia ugandensis. The sequence continues at coordinate 82,859,863 of CP141131.1, read as the reverse complement.
ACATGCTTTGTAGGAAGCATGTGCATCCTAAAATATGGTAGGACAATAAAATCCACACTATAAAATTTTTGCAGCAGTCTTTCTAAAGCTGAAATGGCCCCCAGATGCATGATCATGACAAAAGGAGATGATTTGATTATATTCACTATCTAGTACGCATCTCCTAATTACTTGGTTAGGACAATACTTGAATAAGTACGGATCATCCCAAGTAAAATATCTAACCTTGATTAAAAATCTCTTTTTATCTTGTTTAGTCCAATGATTAGGCATTTGTCTTATAATAAGATAATTAATAATATTATCATACTAAGGTAACTAGGAAATCTGCAATAACTGTTCATCTGGGAATAACTAAGTTATAGGCCCTTGATAGCTAGTGTGCTCCACCACTAATCTAGGTAAGTGATCTGCTACTACATTTTCTGAACCTTTCTGATAACAGTAGTATCCAACAGATCAACCTAGGTTTTGCATCCTTTTTAGAAAGGAGGTACTTTCAAGCCGCATCATCTGAGTATATTATAACTTTAGACCTTAATAGGTAAGAGCTAAACTTATCCAAAGTAAACAATACAGTTAATAACTCTTTCTCAGTGGTTGAATAGTTGCGTTGTGCATCAATTAGTGTTTTACTAGCACAATATATCACATGTGAAAGTTTATCAATGCACTGCCCCAAAACAGCTCCAATGGCATAATCCGATGCGTCACATTATCTCGAATGGTGCTTTCTAATCTGGTCGTCGGATAAGAGGTGCAGAAGTCAACTCGGCCTTGAGTCACTCAAATGATTTCTTACAGTCATCATCAAAGTCAAAAGTGGCCTCCTTTGTAAGTAAATTTACATAGGGGCTTGGCAATTTTGCTAAAATCTTTGATGAATCATCTGTAAAAGCCAGCATGTCCTAAAAAGGAGCAAATTTCTTTCACCATCCTTAATGGGGGAGGTTTGCTGTTAAATCCATTTTTGCCTTATCAACTTCTATCCCATTGGGTGATATTATGTGGCCTAATACTATCCCACTCCATTCCATAAAATGACACTTTTCCTAGTTTAAGACAAGATTCTTTTCCTAACACCTTGGAAGAACTAACTTTAAGTGGAACAGGCACTCATCAAATGATGACCCAAATACTGAAAAGTCATCCATAAACACCTCAAGAAACCTTTCTACCATATCAGAGAAAATGCTCAACATGCACCTTTTGAAATGTAGCTAAAGCATTACAAAGCCCAAAAGGCATACGTCTGTAGCAAAGGTTCCAAAAGGACAAGTGAAGGTGGTCTTCTTCTAATCCTTTGGTGCTATAGGAATCTAGTTGTAACCAAAATATCCATCCAAAAAGTAGTAATAGCTATGTCTGGTCAACCTCTTTAGTATTTGGTCAATGAAGGGTAGAGAAAAATAATCTTTCCTCATGACCATGTTCAACTTTTTGATCGTCAATACAATTTCTCCACCCGGTGGTCATGTGGGTGGGTACTAACTAGTTATCTTCATTGTGTACTACCATGACCCTGGATTTCCTAAGTACAACCTGAACGAGGCTGACCCAAGTACTATCAAAGATAGGGTATATGACACTAACATCCAAGAGCTTTAGGACTTCATCTCTAGCCACGTCCTTCATGGGGGGGTTCAGTTGTCTTTGGGTTTCCTTAGAAGGTTTTGCATTTTCTTCTAGACGTATCCTATGAATGCATATGGCTGGACTAATCCCTTTTATGTCTACTATTGTTCACCTTAGAGCTATTTTATGTTCCTTAAAAACATTTAAAAGCTTACTTTCCTATTCTTTATCTAAATCTGAAGCTATTATTGTAGGTAAGGTTTCATTTGGGTCTAGGTATGATATTTCAAGTTATCAGGCAAGGGTTTTAAGTCCAAAGAAGATGGTTACTCTATTGAGGGTATGGGGATAGATTTAGATAGTGGGAGTGGTTCCACATAAGGACCCCACTTGGAGGTATCCATGATTGGTGCAACATCTAAAAGATTATTTACCTCCTCAATAGACTTGTCTATATTAAATTCTCCATTAAAGTGCATGAGACAAGCCTCTAGTGGGTCGAAGATGGACAATGGTGAATGAATCTCATTAATTAGACTCTCTATCAAAATGACATGCATGAATCATTAAGGTCTAAATGTTGTTGATCGGCATTAAAGACATTAAGCTTAACCTTCATGTTGCTGAATGAGAGTTTCATTACACCATTCCTATAATTAATAATGATGTTAGACATTGCCAAGAATGAACATCCAAGGATAATTAGGATTTGACTACTGGGATCAGATATAGGTTGGGTGTCTAGTACAATGAAATCAGCAAGATAATAAAACTTGTCCACTTATATCAATACATCTTCAACCAGACCATGAGGTATCTTGACAGATCTATCTGCTAATTGTAGCGCAGTAGTGGTTGGTTTTAGCTCATCGAGTTTTAATTACTCATAGATAGAGTATGGCAACAAGTTTAGACTAGGCCCTAAGTTAAGAAGTGCCTTATTTATGACATGATCTCCAATGACACAAGTAATTGTAGGACATCCTGGATCTCTAAACTTTGGTGGGGTATTGTTTTGAATCAAAGATCTCACCTACTATGTGAGGAATGCTTTCTTTTGCATGTTAAGCTTTCGTTTTGGTGTGCAAAGCTCTTTTAAGAATTTGGCATAGGCAGGAATGTCTTTAATTGCATTAAGCAATGGTATATTGATTTGTACATCTTTAAATTCCTCTATTAACTCATTGAAGTTTGTTCCCTTCCTAGCTTTATTTAGTAATTTGGGAAAAGAGCTTTAGGCACATAAGGTTCCTCCACTATAGGTTCTATAGGGTTTTTCTATCTTTTCTCTTTCTCTTGTGTTTTAGTTGCCTCTTTCTCCTCTGCAGTTTCCTTAGACTGCCCTTCTTCATTATCAATTTGATGACCGCTCCTAAGGGTTGTTATAGACTTGGCATGCTCATGAGGGTTAAGTTTTTGAGATATTGACCCTATCTCAAATTGACCCTTAGGGTTGGGGATGGGTTGACTAGGGAACTAACCCTTTCCTCTACTATGCAGTTTAGTAAACAATTGGCTTACTTACATCTATAACTTAGCTGTGGCTTGAGAGTTAACATTCTGGTATTGGTTTAGAGTCCTTTTTATTTCTTCATTCTGTTTTACCATCATGCTCTCAATTCTATCCTCTAAAGATGGTTTCTTTGGTTGCTAAGGTTGTTGGAAGCCAAGTGGCTGTTGAGGAAGTATAAGCCTAGGAGGAAAATTATGGGTAGGCGTGTTCAGTAGTGGTCCCCCTTGATGATTATTCTTTGATGAGGAAAAATTGGGATGCCTATCCTATCCAGTATTGTAGGTCTCAAAATATGGATTGTTGCTAGGTTGGCGATATACATTCAATGCATTCACTTGGTCTACAAGATATTTAGGGAATACTTTATTGGATGGACAAGCTGATATTAAATGAGCTAGACTAGAACAAGTAGTGCATACCTCTTGTGGAGGTTTATGGGATAATGTAGCATCCATGAAAGATTGAAACATAGTTTCAACCTTGTTTATTCTTCCACCTAATTTTTAGCGATAGAGTCGAGCTTATGAGATAAATCAGTATGCACTCCTATCTTATAGAGGCCTCCTTTCTTAGTGGGCTGGTTGGTTCTTTTTCTCCTATTTGAATAATCCCATTGCTGAGAATTATTGGCCACAGTCTTAAAGAATTCCCATGCCTCAGTTTCATCCTTTAACATGAGGGTCCCTCTACTCGCTGCATCTATCATTTGCCTATTTTGAGGCATCAATGCCTCATAGAAGTATTGAAGCTGCTGCCATTTCTTAAATCCATGATGAGGGCATTATTGCAACAATTCATTCCACTATTCCCAACATTGGTAATATTGTTCATCGTCCCTTTGTTGGAAATTTATAATTTCACGATGAAGGGCATTTGTTTTGTGAATAGGGAAGAACTTGTTCAAAAACTTCTTAGACAATTGGTCCCAAGTATGAATGGAACCTACCTCCAAGGAATTAAACCATGACTTAGCTTTTTCCTTAAGTGAGAATAGGAAGAGCCTAAGCCTAATCAAATCATCTAAAAAATTTTAGAACTTAAATGTGGCACAAATATCAAGGAACTCCGAAATATGTAGGTAGGGGCCTTTGCGGTCTTAACCATAAAAATTAGACAGTAATTGAATGATTCTCAAATTTAACTCAAAGTGGTCAGCACTTGTGGGAGGTAAAGCTATGCAGGATGGGCTATTAAGTTGTAAGGCACATAGAAATCTCTAATTGTTTTACGCTCAATCTCTGTTGGTGGTTCAACCATGGAGATAGGAACTAGGTTTCTTTCCCCTTAGATAATAAGAAGCAATAATTTGATTTTCTTGAATTTGTTGGGGACAATGTTTTTAATTTAGCCTAATCTAGTGTTCCTCCTCTCCTTTAGATTTGACTATTGCTTACCAGTTAGGTTCTGCGCAAGGTGGTTATTACAATCCTCATGTAAGGAGGCATTTAGACCTCAATAAATGTCAAATGGTGTGGGAAAATTACTTGGATTTTTAGACCTCTCACTTCTTAGTAAGAGGGTCCTACAAGCATGTGATAGTCCTATAGGTCTCTTCTAATTGATTTTAGATTTGATTCGAAGGGTAGGGTTGCACAATTGAGGTGATTATCCTAGGTAGGCCAAGGAGTGGTCATGAAATCCACCATAGATCTTGTGGGGTCAGCCTATATATATATCACCTTAAAGCATTAAATGTGCCCTAAGAATGCAATTAAAACAGCAAAGTAATGCAAAACCCTAAAAATGCAACAATTACCTATATGCAATTATTCCACCACACAATGCAAGACTATTCTAAATGCAAACCCTAAGCTAAGAAATAAAAGGAGTGAGGGATACTTACATTGGGGTTTCTGATGAAGATCAAGTGGGGGCCACCTTATCCCACACTTGCCTATATTATACAACCCTTTAAAAATTGAAATGAAAATTGCAAATTACAAAGGGGCCTCACTACAATATTCACTCAAAAGAAAAGAAAAATCATAATCTAGGAAAGTAGGGAAATTTCTATTATGATGAAGATCCACTTGCCAATTTCCTCCACTTTTCAATTTCCTTAAAAAAGAAAAATAGAAATGAGTACAGAATTCAAAAAATAAGATGATTATGCACTAAAAAAATTGAAAAATGCACCTAAAAATGTCTAAAATGCTAAAAATATGAAATTCCTAAATTTTGTATTTTTATAAAATTTGGATATTTTTATTTTTTTGGAATTTTTAATTAAATGTTATAAAAACTCATTACGGGCCCCCGGCAGTAGTTCAAAAAACTTGTTATTTTTTGCAAGTGCATGGGCTATTGTAGTATAGCATGCGCAAGTATGGGTCAATCCCACAAGGACTCACTTTAAGAATTTAGCGTTTTTAACAAAATTTATTTATTTAAAATTTAAAATTAAATTATAAAAATTAACAAGAAAGTGAAATCAAACTTCATATTTGTTTGTTCAATGAAATTATAGAGGTCCAATTCAAAAGAAATAGAAATCTAACTAAAAAGTCAAGAAAATTTTGCTTCCCTATACTTCTTGTCGTCAATTCCTTCAAATCTGGTCCCATAAATTTTGATCAGCCTTCATTAGTCTCTTCCTAGTGCTTATGATTGACGATCGACTGGAGGGATTAAGAAGATTCTAAAAATTCTAATAGATCTGAGCTAGATAAGAAATTTGAGATTTAACGGCTTAGATCTAATTACAAATTCTCATATTGAAGATCGACAATGATAAAATTCTTTAAATTGTCCTATAACCTACATATGAAAGTTAATTAAAAATTGGAATTGAAACAGATGAGCAATTGAAGATATCCTAAAATTAAACCAGAATTGTTGATTCAACTAAACACAGATAGATAAAACACTTCCTGGATTAATTAGAATAACAAAGAATGTAGATAACAGAATGGGAATAATGCAGAATATGGATAAGAACAGTAACAGGACAAAAAAATGTAAATAGAATTTTTCTACTAAGGGCAAAATAGGAAATTTTCTTAAAAGTTCCTTAAACGTCCTATAAACTAAAAACAAAAGGGAGAAGATGAAGATGCTGGAGACAATGGAGGTGCTGGCTATGCTTGATCTTGTGGGCCAGTACTCTGCTTGCCGGGTTCTCCTATGGTTGCTAGCTTGGGCAGAGGTGGTGCGACAATTAGACTATAGTGGTGAGGGAGAACAGACAAAGGAGAAGTAGGAATTAGGGCTCGAGTGCTATAATAACCCCAATTTTTATAAATTGATTGAGAAAATCAATTTAGTTTGAATTTCTTTAAAATCTAGGTTGGAATATTAGGTTATTGGAAATTATCTTTTATAGAGATTAAAACAAGATTTTAAACTTTGAAATTATGAATGTACTTGAAAAACTGATCAAAATAACACTGAGTACATTCAATTCCGAGTTAAAATGAAAATCCCCAATTTTCATCATTTTTATGAAAAAAGGGCAAAATGGTAATTTTACGCATAACCAAGATCTAAGACATCAATATTTAGAATGTACTCAGAAATACAATTCCAACACCACTAAGTAAGCTCAATTTCGAGTTCGAGAGAATAAAACGAATTTTTCTCCATAAAAGGGCAAAAGGGTCCTTACACACTACCTTGGGCCCACAAGTGCCACAAATGAATCCAATGGCCAGAAAACATGTAATGAGTGGTCAAACCACTAGCAGCTAATAGTGTAGAAGGAGGTGGTAGTGGAGGATCCAACATTAATTTAATATTCAAAAGAATTGAAACATAATTATTACAAGTAATTATGAAATTTTCAAAAATATCTATAAATACACCACCAAAAATCCTCCAAAAATGTTCACTAAAATTTCCACAAAATTATCTTGCTTCTCCTAAAAAACCAGATCTAGATTCATTCCCAAATTTCCAAAACTCCCAAAAATCTCTCTTCTTTCACTTTCTCTCTCCTCTCTCTAGATTGGAACAAGAGACCTAAATTCAATTAGACACTCTGTTCTAGAAAAAATCTCACCATTCATATTGTCCTAGGCTACCTTATCTACAAAACCACGAAAGAAATTTCAAGATCCAACGGTGCAATCAACAGAAATGACAAAATAAGTGGTTATCAGGCAATCTTATCATTAATGAGATATTTCTTTAAACTTGGGCTGCAAAACCTATGTTTTTTCTCCAATTAGGTAGGTGAAAACTCTTACCATACTTATTTCATGTTACTTTATATAATTTTTATTTTTCAAATATTAAGTTTAGGTTAAAAATTATAAAAATCAAGTAAGGATAAGCACCCTTCATTTTTGTATGATGGAGTACTTAGATGGAAAATCTAAGCTGTCCAATTGATCTAGAAGGGTTCAAAAACCCTAGGGTAGAATTTTCATCAACTTTTGAGCCCTTGATTGAAGAGGAATTGATTGGATGGTCCAAACGGACTGTCTGATCTTCTTTATAAGATTCGGCTCTTGGGACACTGTAGTGAGACGTCACATGGAAACGCACCTTCAGGAGAGTCTTCGCGCACGCACTCCATGTGCGACAATGTCCAGACAAAATGTTTGTGGGACAACACAATTCTCGGGAAGTGCATTACCGCATGCGTCTATGTGACGGGAGCGCGGCGACTACTCCGCTCAAATAACTAAGACCATCTGTTTCCCTGTACTTAGATCAAATCTGGACCCTTAGAATGAGTGTGAACTTCATTCGTCAATTGTGGAGTCATATGAACTCCAAATTAAGATCAGAAAAAAGTTATGGAATGCTTGTAATGTCTATTTTCTTTTGAAAGCATAAAATTGATAAAATCTTCAAGAAATTTTCTATTTTTAGGAAATAAGCTTCCAATTTTCATGATCTTCAAGACCTGAGATGATCTGATCATGGGGATCTGATTTAATGATGAAATAATGTTGAAATAAAGAAATATATATGATTTATTTTTGACAAATCTAAGATAAATTGAGAGATCTACCCTTTATGGTAGAAAACCCTAAAAATACAAAATGACCTACTTGATCAATGAGATCAAGCATGATTAGACCCTTTGGATGGGTTGTATGAATGGGATTATGATGAAATCTAGTTAGATCATGGATTAAATGTGACACAAACAAGTAGATATGATCTTTGGATCTTAATGGAGTAAAAGCTCTAAATGTAATTAAAACCCTTGATCTAAAGGAAAAGATCTAAGATCTAATGGTTGGATCATAATTAAAAGTTTCTAATAATCTTAATCTAATTAGTTTAATTGTCTTTTATTTGATAATAGAATTGTAAATGTGATTTATGTTATAAATTAGGAAGCATGATAGTGTAATTCTTAAATTTTAGCACGCTATTCTCTAAATGTTATGAGTTTGTTATTAGGTTGGTATATTTAATTATCTTAGGGCCATGTTAGTTTAAATTTGAGATTTTAGCATTATTCCATTAGAATAGTAGTAAAATTTCATAACTTAGGATCATGCTAGTTTAAGTATAGCTTTATTCCATTAGGTTAAGTTACATTCATAGGAAGCATGTTAGTATAAATGGTTGTTAAACTTATATTAGATTTATGCTTTAAAGTTTATGATTTAATTGTTGTCAAATTTTATTAGTAGATTCAATTGTTAAGTAGTTGTTAAGATATAATGAGCATAAATCACCAAAAATGTAAACTAATGGAATATAGAGATTCATGTACAATTAAGATGAGTGAATGACTTCGACTTAATATTACTAAGGGCTATAGTTAGTAGGACAATATGAGGATTATCAAATCCTTGGCCCAAACTAGGAGAATAATAAACCTCATGAATAACATTTTAAATGTTCATGAATTTAATTAAAATCAATTAGAAAGAGTACTTAGGGTTAAAATGTGCATAGGAACCTTATGAAAGGTTGAGCTAAGGTCTCTCTAGTGAATGCTGAACATGGTTGTTAAGGGGCTTTTCTAATAGCCTTGCTCTTCCCCTACCTTCCGTTGACATTTGTGAGGTCTAAATGCCTCCTTACATGAGAATTGAAGTAACCACTTTGTGTTCAGCCATTCAACTAGTAAGCCTTAGTTAATTGAAAATAAGAGGACCTGTTTAGACTTAGGATGAAATAAGCTATCTTCAACCAGTAAAACATTAATTGGTTGAATAATAATAATAAGAGCATAAAAGGTTAGTAAATTATTTAATCCTAATAAAAATTGTAAGTAACATAAGGATGATCAAACAAGATCCATAGGATCTTGAATGATTAAGAACAATAAGAATCCTAATGTTGTATTTTATTATGTATCCACTTATGCATGTTGTAGACAAATCTAGATAGAGAATCCAAATCCTTGATCAAATATGATTCGAAGCAGAGAACCAAGATCATCCTCCTTAGGGATGATCAAACAACTGAACTTAGATTAAAGAAGAACTAGATGATAGAAGATCTAAGCTCTTGATCTTCATCAACAAGTGTAAATTGTTGATCAAAAGGATCTATGAAAGTTCAAGATAAAAAAAATGAATACACAAAGACTTAGAATAGAAAATACTTAGATCTGAAAGATTAGAAGATCATTCTAACTATCAGATCTATTGATCAATAGGATAAACACTACCTGAGGAAGATAGATCATGATAGGACACACAATCTAATCCTTTATATCAAAAGGATAAGATTAGACAAAGAATATAGATAGGATGAAAAATATAGGATTATTCATATTGTATAAATATTGATAGTATGTATGGATTTATAGATTACATACGTCAATTAAGATCATGGAAGATCTGAAGAGATGGATCATTACTTGAAGGTAGGAGGATTTTATGAATACATCTACATGAGAAATACATGTTGAATACATGATCTTATATATGGACATGTTGATAAGTATAATGTAAATACTTGTATTAAATCTATTGAAAACCCTTATGATCCAACCAAAACACATATGAAATGGTGAAGTTAGAATTGTGGAAAACCCGAAGCGAATAGGGAACTAAAAGGTATTACAGCCCTCGATAAACAGACAAATTGTCTGATAAGTATAAAATCAATACATGGGGATCATTCATATAGAATGGTGATCTGTAAACTTTTATGAACATGGGTATCATTCATTGTAAATGATGATCCCTAAGTTTGAAGTGAAATCCTATCCTCAGTATAAGAATACCAAAATATGAGGATGCTAATATAAACAGGCAAGATAACTGATAAGTAAAAGAATACTTTATATGCAAGCAAGGAGGCTTGTGGTCTTTGTTTTAAACAAGCATATGCTTGGGGACGCTATGCTAGGAGGGTTACGAGGGTTTGGCCACTCGCTCTCCGAAATGTGATATATATGATGATACCGTGCCCAAAGAGAGGCAAAATGTCAAGTGGGGCAATTATGGGAAGGCTGCCATTATGATGGTCTATCTCCCCATATAAACATGACATAGATGATTTTTCACATTTGGTATCCGTGGAGTATGAAAGCAGTTATCTGAGCACACTAGTACGGATCAGACTACAACATAGTAGTCCTTTAAGTATTTTTCTTTATGATGCACGGCATAATGAAATGCCGATATTGCCCAAATAAGGGAGTATTTTTCTAGCAGAGTTTGGATGTTTTATCAACTTAGTATGGGTGAGTGTGATGATACTGCCCAAATGAGGGAGTATTTTCCAGCAGAGTTTGGATGATTGATCAACTCAGTGTGTTTGAGTGTGGCTATTGATGTTTGAGATATTAATTATTTTTCACAATTTTGACCGTATATATATCTATACGACATATACAGTATGTATGTATAAGGATGTACATATAAGACAAAGTAAAGAGATTGATCCATGAGTATGTTTATGAACAATGGGATTATGAAGTATTAGGATTATACTATCAAATTATTATGCTTCTTGAATCCCCTACCAAGCATAGATTGCTGAGATATTATAAATATTTGAATGTTTATAATATCTCAGATACAAAGAATGGAAATTAGGAGTAACAACCTCAAATTTTGTAAATACTATTCTGGATGTTATTACATGATATTGGAATTTTGGAGTATAATTGGAATTTTTGACCCAAAGAAAATAAATTTTTAGAGAAATGGACTTTGGACTGGAAACATGAATGTTGGGAATGTACTCAAAAAATTTAGTCCAACGACATCAAGAACATTGAAATGGATGAATTTCACCCCAACATTTCACTATTCCATGATCGGGCTATGAGTTTTCAAGGGATATATCTATTTAAAACTAAAACCATTAGATAATACTCATAAAATGGAATCTAACGAGCCAAAGAACGCTGAAAATAGAGTCCGGATGAAGAAGTTATGGATGGGCCTTTGAAGTTAGGGGCAATACGATAATTAAAAGAAAAAAAAAACAACTTAACTAGCAACCTACTCATTCCCTCTCCGTACTCACTGGATTAGTGCCCCAGCTATCCTCTCTCTCTTGGTCAGGTTCAGACCAACATTTATAGATGTCACTAGCTACACCTTCCCTTCGATCTCTTTACTCATGGCCAGCAACCCTTTCCTGGGTAGATCTCCGGTTTCCCATCGCAATCATGACTCCTTGTGTCCCATCTCCTTCTTCGTTGTTGACTCAGCATGCCAAGGGTGTCTGGCGAGCCAAAAAACCCCAGAACCCCATCTTCCCCAATGTTGGATCTCCCATTTTCTCCACCATGATCTCTACCAGATTGGGGGTTGACTATGAGGAGAGCACCTAAAAAACCCCTCCCCTATCACATAATCTATTCTCTAACAAAATAGACTCGAAAACTCTAACCCTAGCACTCCCATCCTCTACATCTCCGATTGCCTGGGCCACCTTTCATCGGTAGACATCCATGGGTTATAGGACTCCCCAAGAGATGCAAAAACCCATTTTTGACAACCCATGGCTAGCAACTATAGATCATTAGTTCTAGGGTTGAGACAAAGAGGGTTGTCGATCAAGCTGTTGGATGTGAGATAGGGGTGTTCATCAGTTTTTCGGTTGGGATTCAAGGGTTGGGTAGCATCGAATCTGTTCATCACCATCAGCCCTCATATGCAAGAGCAACCTAAGGCATCTACAAACCATAGTACCTAACACCATTTCCTGTTGTAAACAAAAGGGTGAGAGAGGGGGGCTCGACAACTTGGTCTTTCAGGGATCAGGCCTAGTGAGTTCACAATTGTTGGGTGCTTAATGCCTGTAGTAATTTGATGGCACTTAGAGAAGGAATGCAAATGCATGATTATCGGTTGAAACTGGGATTTGAATCTCAAATCTTTGTTAGGTCTGCATTGGTTGATATGTATGTAAAATGTGGTAGTCTTGATGATGCATAGAGAGGGTTGATTTGCTACAAGACCCTGATATTGTGTTATGGTTATTGATGATCAGTGGGTATGTGTAGTATGGAGAGAATGAAGAAGCTTTAAACTTATATGGTAGAATGGAGAGCGAGGGTCTTTTGCCTAAAGAGGTAACAATGACTAGTATTCTCAAAGCTTGTTGTAGCCTTGCAGCCCTAGAACAAGTGAGGAAAATCCATGCTCGTGTGGCCAAATATGGACTTGGTTTGGAAGTCTGGGTCAGAAGTGCTCTAGCAACTATGTATGCAAAGTGTGGGAACCTCAATGATAGGAGCACCATCTTTAGAAGAATTGCCACTCCGAAGAAACCCAAAGCCAAGGATCCTCACAAATGGGACATGATGTATGATGAGACGCGCAGACTTAGCATAAATCTTCTAAATATGCCTTCAGAGAAGCTGGACAATATTGTTCAGATAATCAAGGAAAGGAAGTCAAACCTTTGCCAGCATGATGATGAGATTGAGGTGGACATTAATAGCTTTGATGTTGAGACACTTGGGAGCTTGATAGGTTTGTGACCAATTATAAGAAGAGTTTGAGTAAAGAACAAGAGGAAGGCCGAGCTTCCAATTCAAGCTAGAGGTGAAATTGGGCAGAATTTGCAAGCATCAAACACAGTTATAATCATTGCTGAGGCACTAAAAGAAAGCAAACAAGATGAGAAGATGTGTCTTCCTCATCACGTATTCAAGGGGAAAAACATGGATCTTAGAGACTTTGCGAACATCGTTGATTAGCTAGTGGACAATGGATGAACTCACCACACGAGGTAGGTGGAGAATTATGAAAGTATGTCTTAATATTAAGATGCATGTTTTAAACATGATCTTATTAATTATAATAAAAATTATGTCATTTAAACTATATATTTCATACATATGTGATTATGAGAATGATTACTTGTGAATGATAAAAATCAGTAACTTGGAATGCTATATAAATGACATGCTTATAATTGATACCTACTAGTGACATTATTGGATACATACATTCTATTCTTAAAAATATCATAACTATTATTGTGATAAAAAGACATCTATGGTACATGAGTACCATTACATCATCTACGATGTATGAGTCTAGGATTTTACGGTACATCCTTGGTGGGCGATCACCTAATAAGTGAGGATGTTAGGATTACGATAAGATATTCATATATATATATATATATATTATGGACAGGCAAGATGCCTGTGTATTATTATTTTACATCCAGGCGTAGTGGCCTGAGATTTTTTATTTAGACAGGCATAGGCCTAGGGATGTTATGCTAGGAGAGTTGTAGGGTTTGGCCACCTGCTCTCTGAAATTTATTACATGATGGATGCCAAGCTCAATGAGAGGCTAAATGTCAAGTGGGGCATTCATGGGAAAGCCACCACTATGACATCCATGGTCCCCCCATGCGGACATGGGTTTTGTTATTTCCATAGTTGGTATTAGTGGATTATTATGCAGTTATCCAAGTGCACTTTATGAATTTAGACTGCGGCATAGTAGTCCTTGTGTTTTTTGCATTATGATGCACATATCATAAGCATAGTGTAATGCATGGCATGATGAGATGCCTTATACGACAATGGCATCATGATATGCCTTATGTGATGGCATGATGAGATGTCATTTATGATGTTACCAGCATCAGCTAGATTTTTATGAATCCTGTATGGTAAGGGGTATATGTATGAGACCCAGTATAGTCTGGGAATGGAAGTTATAAAACTGGAATGGAAGTTATAAAACCTATGGACTATGTTCATAACTTTATATGACTTTTTACGACTTCAATATATATGATATTGTCCTATATGTATATATTTGGAGGGCGTAGTTTTATAAAAGTTTTCGTATGGGGAAGTGAATGGGTAGATATATTATGCAGAGTATGGTTCATAAAATTGGAGTATGGTATCATAGAGAAAATGATAATGATAAATATTTAAAATACTAATGAATTATATGTATATATATCATGTAAAGTGTAGTCTCTAAAGTGGGATTATTATATTCATATGATAAAAAAGAATTATAAGTAGCTACTTTATCATTGGCTTGCAAATAATTGAATATTTTAATTGGTGTAAAACTCTTAACTCATATGTAATTAACATGTTTTCTTAACTCTCCCCTATCAAGTATAGCTTGCTAAGATATTGTAAATGTTTTATGTTTACAATATCTCAAATACAGACAGACAGGAGAAGACATGCATAAGCAAGAGGAGTTCAATAACCATACTTCTATGCTCAGGTATATATTTTGTTAAAGTTTTTGTATTGTGTAGTTAGTTATTTGAATTATGTTGTTTGGACATTTAATATAATGATTATAGGAGCTGTGTATGTGAACCACTGGATGGGTCCTGTTGTCTCATAAAACGCATGTTTATCTTCTATAAAAACTATATTATGTATAGTATGGGAGTTGAGGTGACATCCGGGTTTTTGGAAAAAATGAATTTCAAAGAAAATTATCAACCGCTATTTTTGAATTTTAAAATTAGAGGCATGCCACCTTTTTAAAATAAACACAAAAAAATTTCATGAAAAACTTAGGGTGTCACATTAGGAGCTCAATACTTGAGAAGACTTAGAAAAATTATCAATCAGGGTATATGCTTTGAAGACATGTATTTTTATTTGAGAGGATTGTATTGTATTGAGAGTTCTTAATGTATAGTGAGGTTTAAAATTTGGATTATGTAATTTGGACAGGTATTGTACTTATACCTGGGCTGTATTGTGAACCACTGGATGGATTCTGAAATTTAATAAACGTGTATTCCTTCAATGGAATTTTATCTTTTACAAAATTCTACTTATGTTATGTATGAAGTGATGACTTGGGTTTTACAAAGCAAGTTCTAAAGAAAAGAATTTCCTCTTCTTTGTTTTGTGAAATTTTTTTACTACTAAGGGTGCTCTGCCCAAATGTATTACAAAATGTGTTACAGAAAAAAAACTCGGGTCGTCACAGTTGCTGTTCATACGGTGAAGAAGAAACAAATAGAGATAGGAGATATGACCTAGGGCAATGAAAAACAAAGACGGGAGTAGCTGTAGACAGATGATGCCAGCATCATGGGAGAGGGTACTCGTCGACTGGTAGAGGAGGAATCATTGACATCGGTGGAGATTAGTGGAGGAAATAATGATAAGAGGCTGATTCTATGCAGATAGCTAGTGCTGTTGAAGAGGAAGGAGAAGGGCAAGCTAGTGAGTAGTAAAGAAGAAAGGTGTGGTTGCCCAGTATGGTTCGGAGGAGAGACCGGTGAAAGGCTGGTACGATGGAATCGGGAAATAGAGGCAGGAACGTGAGACAAAGTAAGAGATAGGAAGGGGAGATAATGTAGGGTGGAGGAGTAGATGTGCATGGTGAACAATGAAGCAGATGGAGACTAGGCTATGGTGTGATGAGTGGTTTGCTTGGCTAGGAATGGTGGGTGTTGTGTAGAGAACTAGGGGATCGAGTGTTGGAGTTGGGCAGTAGCTGAGCAGAAAGGCGAAGGACTGTGGTGCGTGAAGAAGGAAACAAACGTGATGAAAAGGAAATAGAAAAACCTTTGAATAGAATGCAAAGAAAGAAAAAGGAAATAGTGAAACGATGAAGAACAAGCACGGCTGAGGAAACAAAACTAAGATCTCTAACTCCTTAAGCTCC
Source organism: Warburgia ugandensis (assembly GCA_035236585.1). Classification (NCBI taxonomy): domain Eukaryota; kingdom Viridiplantae; phylum Streptophyta; class Magnoliopsida; order Canellales; family Canellaceae; genus Warburgia; species Warburgia ugandensis. Next base: position 82,843,774 of record CP141131.1, on the reverse strand, counting down.
CACGGCTCATCTTCTTATAGCTTTCCCCCTTTCTTATCTCATCTCCCCCTCTTTCCTTTAAGAGTTAGTTTCCTATTAGGAAACTTCCTCTTCTTCCTAAAATCCCATCCATTGTCCTCTCCTTATTAGGAAACCTTTAAATTTTGCTTTGTTAGAAATTTGGTCCTTCAATGCTCTCTTGAATCATCTGCACCGTTGAATTTCAATTTGAACCATCCAAGCCATGATCGGGTTGATCTACAAAACAAAATACTAGATTAGAGTCATCTAACCATACATTAAGTTTTTGATTAGCTCAGATGATAATCTGACTGTTAATTTTGACAATTTACAGTTGGATGGTCAATTTGAGCTATTTTTCATATTTTATCTAAAAATCATCAACTTGATGAGATAGATGGTCTAATTAAATGCTAAACTAGGTCTTTTGGCCAAAATTAAACACTTAACATTTTCTCTCCAATTCAGGTTAGTAACTTAGATGTTTTACTTTTGTTCCATTGCTTTAAGTTTTCATTGTTTTGCTCCTTGTAATTCATGCTACTTTTCAGCCTTAATCTCTTTCTTCTCCACTCCATTCCATAAGTTTTTCTTTTTTATTACATCAAGATTCAATTCATTTATTCTCTAGTAGTGAAAACCGGGAGGAGAGCTACCTTAAATCCTTGATTTTCACACCTAAATTTCATGTTTTTTCCCCTCACTTTCTCTTAGTTTTGGGCTATTTTCCCTTAGTTCACCCACTTAGCCTCTGTTTTCCTCAAATTTCTTTCTAGGTTTTCTTTGCATGTCATTATACTTTAGAGTGTGATAATTTTATTAGAATTTTCTTGTTGTTTAGATTGGATTTTAGGCTTTAGAAAAGTGCACAAATTCCAAAGATTTGGGACAGTTTTATGCTCATAAAATTGATGTAAATTGATATGATTCAATAAAATTATTTGGGAAATCTTATTATGGATTGTTTATTTCATCAAAGTACTTGAGATCTAGGTTGTTTTATTGCATAAAATTTGTGATTTCAGTAGCTTTCTAATGCAAGATTTATTGATTATTTTTAAGTGCCTAAATATGGAAATTGGTTTTTCCTTAACTTTGTACTTTAATTCCAGCCATCAAAACATGTTATTTTCCTGAATCCTTAGATACCCATTTATATTTTCATGTTGCTTATTAGATTCCATATTTAGTTTTCATTGTAATCACTGTAGGTGCATAAAATTTTACCATGTTTAGGGCTTTAGAATCATGCACAAAGTCCATAAACCATGAGCATTGTTCTAAATCTCATTCCTTTTAGATTCTAGTTTAATTTAGTTACTTAATTTAGTTTTAGAAGTAGTTAATTTTTTTCATCTTATTTTAGATTTATAAAGTTTCCCTTTTGAATTTTAGAAAGTTTAATCTTTAGGAAGTTTTAGGATTTAAGAAGTTAAAATATCTTTAATTGTAGTTTTCATTCACATGCATGTTTCTAATTTCTTATTAAAGTTAGTTATCTCTCTCTTCTTCTTTTTTAATTTTAGTGTTAGAAAGTTTAATAAATTGGTTTTATAAAGTTCTAACTTTAGAAAGTTTCTAATTCTAGTTTAGGAAAGTTTTAATTTTAGAAAGTGCATGTCTTAGGAAAGTTTTTCATTTTGCATGTTTCTTGTTTTTACTTAGTTTCCATTTCTTATTTTTGTTTAGTTTCCATTTCTTATTTTTACTTTAGTTTATAATTTTGTATTTTAATTTTCATTCTTAATTTAGATTAAAAAAAATCACTTGAATTTTGGCTAGGTTAGATAGTTTAAAGTAGAAACCACTAATATCACAATAATTCACTTCTCGTGGGATCAACCCGCATGCGTGAGAATACTACATTGATTCATGCACTTATGAGTTTTAATTAAAACAAAAACATCTTTTTTTGTGGTCATACTTTAAATTGTGAGCATTAGATTGCATTGTTTATGTTGTTCATATCGGATTTTATGCTTAGGAATTGACAATTTTGAACTTTTGAACATGTATCATGCACCCAATTTTGGTTGTAATTTGATGTTGAATTAATAATGTTCATTGAGGTTTCTTGTTATAGAATGATTGTCTTATAAAGTACTTTAGATTTGGGTTGTTTCCTTGTATAAAAGTTGTTGTTTAAATAGCTTTATTATGATTGATTTGCTTGATATTCTTAAGTAGTTGAAATATGGGAATTTTCTCTTCTTAACTTGGTACTTTGTTTCCAGCATCAAAACACTTTATTTGTTTAAATCCTTAGAAACCCATTTATATTTTTAGGTTATTTTTTTAGTGGCTCTCTTAGGTTGCACGTTTATTTGCATTAAAGGAGGTAAATCTAGTTACTTTTGCACCTATGAACCATGCACACAGTCCATGGATCATGCGCATGTACATAGGTGATTCACCTTTGATTCTTGCTTCATTTACTTGCTTAATTTAGTTTTAGAAGTAGTTAATTCATTCTTTGCATCTTAGTTTAGTTTACAAAATTTCCTTTTAGATTTTAGGAAAGTTCCACCTTTAGGAAGTTTTAGGATCTAGAAAGTGTTAAATTTAGAAGGTCATTTTAATTCTAGTTTCCATTCACATGCACGTTTCTAATTTCTTGTTAAATCTAGTTAGATCTCATTGGTTACTTGTTTTTGCATGTTAGCTTAGTATTAGAAAGTTTCCTTATCTGGTTTGCGAATAAACTTTGAGAAGATCCTAATATCTTTGTTTTGGTTAGTTGCCAAGAATAAAAAAGGAAAACTAATTTTCTTTCTTGAATGTTAAATGAATCAAATAGGTATTAAGAAACCTAGGAAATGATATAGACCATCCTTATTTAAGTCAGAGATATAAAGCCTACCCAGTCTACTATACACCACTAGTTAAACCATTGAGCCTTTTTGAAAACCCTTTATATATATAAAAAAAAAAAAACCAATTTACCTTAAGCTAAAAACCCTAGTAAGAATATCCATTACCTACCTTTTAAAAATGAGTAGAGATGGTAGAAAAATTAGCAAAGGGACAAAAAAAATCTAAGAAGTGAAAAATATCAAAGATTTTACATAGAAAGAAAAAGAAACACAAAGAAAAATAGTATTATTAGAAAAAGAAAAGAAAATTTTATTGAGAAAAGAGAAAGGAAAAGCAGAGGAGATATTCACTTCAAGTACAACCAAAAAGTAGTGTATAAATATCAATTGAAGACCTCTACTTAAATTTGAAACTTTGGATCCTTATACGTTTCTTTTCAAAACCTATCTTAAGCCTATGTTTCATCCTAATTGAAGACCTATTGATCTTAGGTAGAACATAACCTTGATGAGAATATAAATAAGAAGGAATTAAGGTGAACTATTGCCAATTAGTCATGGTAATGGTATCTATTCTTAGGGATCATCACATTTCTTTGTTTCATTTATGCTTAAGAAGTTAAGCGAACCATTAGAATTTGAGGTCAAGACATCATTCCAATGAAGTATAAGCATATTTGATTTTAGAAGTCTTAACTTATGTAGTCTATCCACTCATGCACTTTAAGACGAAATTGGAATAAAATGGTTTTGGTATATACGTTCATTCACCTTTATTAAGTTGTTAAAGCTAGTAGAGTGCTAATAGATGGGAATTTTCTAAGATAAAATAAAGGACTTAGCCTTATTGAATTTTGTGGGTATGTTCACTGTAAACCCTCACGAGGCGTAACTTGTCCACTAGGGTTAACCTAGAGATTTAAGAGCTTGTTGTATATGATAAATGCAATCATGAGTACCTACAAAAATGGTAACCACATTTGTTTTCATAATTTTCACGGGTCGCTGCAGGTGCATGGTGTAGCATGCACCACTTTGCATGAGAATTTGAGATTACATGAGGTTTCCTAATCCAACTAGGAAACCTATGGAAGCACATGAGATACTCGATCTTTGAATTCAAGCATTGAAGTCACTTAAGCCACTAAGTAATGAGTAATTAAAGTGGTCCATCAAGCCAAGGACATGGAGCCACATGGCTGGAGCATCAATTTAAGCAATTTTCTTATGTTAAAAGTGTGGTTTTTAAGGGATTTTGAGAGAGAAATGTAAAATGTAAGATAATCAGGCATTAAGGGATAATGCATTTCCCATCCTTAATCCACCATTCACCCCAGGTTCCATATTTTTTTACTTAGGGATGGAGTCACCATCCTAAAAGAGGATGCCCCAATTGCTTAGTTGGCAATTTTAAGTGGTTTCCTACTTAGGAGACCCCTAAATCTAAGTCCATTCAAAGCATAATAAAACTAGATTTTTCTTCATCTTTCCTTACTATTTTCTTCTTTTTTTCCTCTTTCCATGAACTATTCATCATTAAATTAGAAGGGAAGGAGATCCACTTACCTTCTAAGGAAAATGATACCTCCCTCCCTTCTAAATTAGGAAACTAGCCAACCCATCTCTTTTACATCACTTTGCTTACATGATCTTGCTTTTCTAACTCTCCACCTAACTTTTCTATGTGGAAAACCCTAGATCAATGTCTACTTTCCTTATTGATTCAACCCTTTCCTAAGTTGGAAGCAAATATAAATTCCAAGGTTTCCCACTTTTTTTTCCAAGTGTAGGTGGATGAGACACCTAGAAACCTTATCTTCCTTTGATAATCTTTGCTACTTGACATAGAAATTATTTTGGTGCTTTTCTTGCTTTGGATTTCTTGTTATTATATTTATTATTTGATCTCCAATTCTAGGTTAGTGGTTTACTTTCCTCGCTTTGATTCATTGTGTTTTTCTTCTGTTGTTTGCTCTTTATTTACATACATCTCTTTTCATCCTTCTTGCTCTCTCTTCTTCACTCCATTTCACTATTTTTTATTTATCATTCAATCAAGATCTAAATTAATTCTTTTTAGTATTGAAAACCAAGATAAGAGATAGCTTAGATCCTTGATTTCCCGCTTAGGAATTCCACCATTTCTACCTTGTTTTCACCCTAGCTTTAGGTCCATTTTTTTTCTTTTAGTTCATCAAATTAGCCATCTTTTGTCTTGAAATCGTTTTTGGGTTTCCTTTGCATGTTATCTTACCTTAGTTTGATATCACTCAATTGAGTTGTATTTGTGTTTTGCATCAAGTTTTATGTCCATGAATTAGGAAAAATTTCCAGATTTGAATGTATGTTTTATGCTCACTTTTCTTGATGTATTTGGCATGAATACAATAAAAACGATTGAGTATTCTTGTTATGGAATGTTTCTATCATCAAGTTTCATGGGATGTAGGCTATTATCTTGCATAAAAGTCATTGTTTCAATTGCTTTATTATGTTTGATTTGGTTAATGTTCTTAAGTGATTGAAATCTATAAATTTTTCTCCTTAATCTTTATGTTGTGTTTCCAGCCATCAAAACACTTTAGTGGATTGAACCATTAGGAACCCATTTAGCTTTTGTAGTTGTTTATTATGTTTATAGCTTAGGTTTCATTAATTTTTTTCATTAAAAGCATAAATTCTGGTTGTTTTTGGACCCATGAACCATGCACATAATCCATGGATCATTCACATGGTGCTAGGTCACTTTCCTTTTTGGTTTGTGGTTAGTTTAGTTGTTTAATCATGTGCATGGTTCTAGGTCACTTTCCTTTTGTGGTTAGTTTTGTTGTTTAATCTTCTTTTAGAAGTTATTTATTTGTTTGCATCTTGGTTGAAGTTTAAAAAGTTTCTATTTTGATTTTTGAAAAGTTCCATCTTTAGACAGTGTTAAATTTAGAAAGTCTCCTTAATTGTAGTTTGCATTTATATGTATGTTTCTAATTTCTTAATAAATCTAGTTAGATATCATTAGTTACTAATTTTTGTATGTTAGTTTAGTATTGGAAAATTTTAGAAAGTTTCTTGTTTTGGAAAGACTTAATTTGGGAAAGTTTTCATTTCAGTAGTTTTCTTAAGTTAAGTTGCTTAGTTTAATTCATTCTAGTTTTGCATTAGTTTCCTTTTGATTATTGCGTGTTAGTTAGGTAAGTTTCTACGTCCATTGCTTAGTTTTAATTTTAGAAAGTTTCCTTTAATTGTTGTTTCTAATTTCATGCATGTACTTTCCTAGTTTAAATTCAAATGGATCAATTCAATCTCTCTCTCTTTGGCTGAGGTTATGCACTTTAAATAAGATCCCTCCAACATACAAATTTGTGAGATTTCTCATGGGATCGACCTCGACGAGGTGATAGGGGGTTGGGGTAGAACAGATAGCACAAACCTCTTATGGAGGATTTTAGGATAAAGTAGCAGCCACGAATGTTTCAAACATGGTTTCAAGTTTGTGAATTCTTCTACCTAATTTTTCTACTATAGAGTCAAGTTTATTAGATAGATTAGTGTGCACTCATATCTCATAGAGACCCCCCTTCTTAGTGGTCTAGTTAGTTCCTTCTCTCCTATTTGAATAATCCAATTATTATCAACCACTATCTGAAAGGATTCCCATGACTCACTTTCATCCTTTAGCATGAGGGTCCTTCCACTCGCTGCATATATCATTTGTCTATTTTGAGGTGTCTATACCTCATAGAAGTATTGAACTCCTACCATTTCTCAAATCCATGATGAGGGCATTTCTACAACAGTTCATTCCACCATTCTCAACATTTGTAATATTGTTCATTGTCCTTTTGTTGGAAATTGATAATTTCATGACAAAGGGCATTTGTTTTGTGAATAGGGAAGAACTTGTTCAAAAACTTCTTAGACAATTGGTCCCTCCAAGGAATTTAGCCATGACTTGGCTTATCCCTTAAGTGAGAATGGGAATAGCCTAAGCCTAATAGAATTTGTCAAAAAAAATTGGAACCTAAATGTGGTTCAAATATCAAGGAACTCCTTGATATGTAGGTAGGGCTCTTCTCAGTCTCGACCATAAAAAGTAGGGAGTAATTGAATGATTCTTGGCTTTAACTCAAAATAATAGGTATTTGTGGGGGGTAAAGCTATGCAAGATGGGGTATTAAGTTGTAGAGGTGTATAGAAATCTCTAATTGTTTTGCGCTCGACCTCTGCTAGTGGTTCAGCCATGAGGATAAGAGCTAGGTTTCTTTCCCCTTGTGTTTGGTTGCGTTGAATCTCTGAGTTAAGAGGTACTAGATCTGGGTTCTAAGATTGTTGCCCTTACATAAACTACCCCAAATTTAAAATGTCCTAATCTAAATATTGACTCTAACTCTATGAGATGCATAAACAAAAGGGCACAGTCAAATCATCCTTAGACTAATAAGCAACAATATTTTGAATTTTTTGAATTTGTGTGGAACAGGTAGTGCTTAGAAGCCATTGGAGTGACAATAGATCACATTTTAGTAAGAGGGTCATATAAGCTAGTGATGGCCCTATATGTCTCTTCTAATTGATTTTAGATTAATTTCAAAGGTGGGGTTGCACGCCTGTGGTGATTATCTTAGGTGGGCTAAGACGTGGTGATGAAATTGACCCTTGATCTTGCGGGGTTAGGTGCCCTTACTAATTAATTTTCACTCTATATATTAGTTTAATCAACATATTTATCACCTTAAAGCAATTATTCTACCAAATAATGTAAGACTATTTTAAATGCAGACCCTAATCTAGGAAATAAAAAGTGCGAAGGATACTTATAGTGGGGTTTGTGATGAAGATCAAGTGTAGGCCACATTATCCCACACTTGCCCTGTATTATACAACCCTTTTAAAATCAAAATGGAAATGGAAATTGTAAATTATAAAGATCCTCACTACAAGATTCACTCAAAAGAAAAGGAAAATCCCATTTCAGGAAAGCAGGGAAATTTCTATTTTGATGAAGATCCACTTGCTAATTTCCTCCACTTTCTAATTTCCTGAAAAAGAAAAATAGGAATGAGTACAAAATTCATTAAACAGGGTAATTATGCACTAAGAAAATTAAGAAATGCACCTAAAAATTTCTAAAATTCTAAGACTATGCAATTCCTAAATTTTTTTTATTTTTCTAATTTTCTAAAAAAATGGATTTTTTAATTAAATTTTATGAAAACTCCATTGCAAGTCCCTTGCAATGGTGCCAAAAACTTGTTTGTTTTATTGCAAGTGCATGGACTATTGTAGTATAGCGTGTTCAAGTATAGGTTAGGGACTCACCTTAATGATTTGGAGTTTTAATAAAATTTAATTGTTCAAAAATTAATAGAAAGTGCAATTAGACTTTAGATATAATTGATCAATGGGAATTACAAAAGTTCAACTCAAAAAGACAAAAATTTAACTAAAGAAACATGAAAAATATACATCCGTAGATTGATTATCGTCAATCTCTTCAAATCTGGGCTTATAAACTTTGATCTGCCTTCATCTGTCTCTTTCTAATGCTTCTGATTAACAATCCATCGGATGGATTAGGCAGATTCCAAAAAATCTAAGAGATCTGGGCTATATAAGAAATTTGAAATTCGAACAATTTAGATCACTTTCTATTGTTCAGATTAAATATTAGAGAGGTTAATCAAGCCAAGGGATGTCCTAAGAATGTAATCTAAAAATCAATTAAAGATTTAATGTGAAACAGAGAAGAAATAAAAGAGATCTTTATTGTTAAAGCTAACCTATTGAGTGGGTTAAGCCTTTATTAATTCAGTTCAGACTATGCAATTCCTAGATAATAGAACACAAACAAAATAAAATTGGAATTGAAGGAGGGATACAGAGGGAATTAAAAAGAGGGACAGAGATGGAATTCTAATTAAAGGGCAGAGGATAAAACTGAAATTTGAAGAGAATTTAAAATTTAAAATAAATGGAAAGAGGAAGCCCACTGCAAACGATGGTGATGCAAGAGAAGACAGGAGTATCAGTCATCTGGTGCAGTGAAGAAGCAAGGGGCTACACAATGGAGAGATGGGGCAGACGCCAGTGCGAAGTCAATCTCGACTAGCATAGGTGAAGGGAAAGCCGGTGGAGTGGATGAGGATGTTGGATTGGCTGCTTCGGGTGTTGATGGAAATCTTGGTAGACGTGACGCAGGCGACCTATGAAGCTGAAGTGAACTGGAGAGAGAGAGTAGAGATAGAGAAACAAAAAGAGGGGAGAGCTGGGGTTGTGTGACACTAGTGAATAGAGAGGAAATTGACTGGGAAGGAGAGTTGAGCAAAGGTGTTGGGCATGGTGAAGGAGAGAAGCCTAGAAGGGGTGAGGTGAAGAACTGGGCTCAATGACTGGTGCTGAAAATTTTGGCCAATGCTGGTGAATAGGGCAGAAGAGGTGAGCAATGAAACAAAAGGGACAGAGGGATGAAAAGAGGGAGAGGAGCAGGGAGTGGGTTTGATTGGGAATAGGGAAGGGACTGAGGTCAGTGCGTGGGAAGGCTGAGAAGAGAAGGTGGTGGGCCAATGCTGTGCTGAAGAGAACCCGAGCATGATGGAGATGATGCTTGTAATGGATGGTGCATTGAGAAAAATAGAAATGAGAGAAGACGAAAGGTGTGATATGGTGGAAAATAGAAGCAGTGACTCAATGTTAGTGATGCCTGTTTGACCGTCAACTGGGAAAAGAGAGAAGGAAAATAGAGGAAAAAAAATTATAGTGAAAAAATTGTGAACAAAGAGAACTGGGAAACAAAAAATGATGAACAGAGTGAAAGGAAAGCAAAGGAAATAATGAAAATAAAAACCTCCCCCCGAGTTCCCACGGTTCCCTCTTATATAGCTTTCCCTCCTTCTAAAGTCTTCATGCAAATTTTGAGGATTTGGTTTTCCACTAAGAAACTTCCTCTTCATTCCAAATCTTATCCATGATCTCCTCTCCCCTTATTAGAACTCTTTTTTTTATTTTAGGAAACCATTCATCCTTGCTTTGTGAGTGATCTGATTCATTCAATGGCACCTTAAATAATCTGCACTATTGATTAGCCATCCAAATCATGATCTGTTTGATCTGCAAAATATAAGACTAGATTAGAGTCATCTAACCATACATTAAGCATTTGATTAGCTTGGATGATCATCTGATAGTTAAATTTGACAAATTACAATTGGATGGTCACTTTGAGCTAAAATTCATATTTTATCTAAAAATCATCAAATTGATGAGTTAGATGATCTAATTAAATGCTAAACTAGGGTTCTTTTGGCTAAAATTAGATACTTAACAAGCTAAGTGGGTGGCGTTGGAGGGCAAACAGTGGGAAGGAGTTGGGTGGGGTTGAGGGTGGAGGGTGGAGGTGGATGGTGGGAAGGAGTTGGGTGGGGTGGGGGGTGGAGGGTTTTGGCGAATGGTGAGAAGGAGTTAGGTGTGGGGGGGTGGGGGGGTGGGGCAAGGGGGAGGAGGGGGAGGAGGGGGCTAGGTTCGGCATGGTAGTGGACTAGGGGGTGGGGTACTATATTCTAGTGAGGGGCAAGGGGTGGGTTACTACTGTTTATTGATTGATTTTCATGACAAACTCAATCTTACAAGTGCTTGACTGCTTCCTTTTTTCTTTTGTTTCTTAACATGTCTAGTAATAGCATCTAGCAACTCCAATGCATGTTTCCATTTTCATGTTATTTGCTTTCCTAGTTAAATCAAAACCAATCACTCTTAGACTAGGTGGTGTAGCTTCAAAATTACTCAAAGCCAACAAATCAAAGAAATAATTGCATGTGAGAGAGGTCGATCCCATGAGGAATCTCATGGAATTTCTAGTTGATTTGATCTTATTCAAGTTGCTTAGCTTAGCTAAAGAAATATTATTTTGATAAACATGGAATTTAAACAACATGGAATGAGAAACATGCATAAAATTACACACTTGAGCCAATGGAAACTTTTGAAAAATAAATATTTCCAATGGTATTAGAAACTTTCCTAACTAACATACATTAAATAAATAATAATAATGCTAAAATAAAATTAATGATTCTAGAAAGCTTTAATTGAGGAAACTTGTTAAAAATGAAACTTTCCTAAACTATCGCTTTCCCAATCCTAAAATTTTCTAAAAATGAAACATTCTAAAACTAAACAAAGAAAAGTTTTAAAGCTAAACTATGATGAAAATAACTAAACAAGTAATGATAAACTATCATGTTATTTGCTTTCCTAGTTAAATCAAAAGCAATCTCTCTTAGGCTAGGTGGTGTAGCTTTAAAATTACTCGCAAGCACACACAAATCAAGGTAATAATTGCATGTGGGAGAGGTATATCCCATGATGAATCTCAAGAAATTTCTAGTTGATTTGACCTCATTTAAGTTTCTTTGCTTAGCTAAAGAAAGTTTACTTTGATAAACATGGAATTGAAACAACATGGAATGAGAAATATGCGTAAAATTAGACACACGAGCCAAAAGAAACTTCCTAAAAATAAAGATTTCCAATGGAATTAGAAACTTTACTAACTAACATGAATGAAATTAAAAAAATAATGCTAAACTAAATTGAATGATTCTAGGAAGCTTTAATTAAGGAAACTTCTAAAAATAAAACTTTCCTAAACTAACAATTTCCTAATCCTAAAACTTTCTAAAAATAAAACATTCTAAAACTAAACAAAGAAATGTTCTCAAGCTAAAATATTATGCAAATAACTAAGCAAGTAATGCTAAACTATCATGAAACAAGGGAACAATAAACCACTTAAAGACAAACCACCCCACCACCATGTGCATGACCCATGGAGTTGTGCGCATGGTACATGACTAAGAAAATGGCTGAAATGGGTGGATTAAAAGTTTGCTAACATGGGATCTAACCAAAATATAACTAAACTATCTAAAAAGTTAAAGTGATTCTTAAGAAATCAAATAAATAAAAGTGTATGGACTGCTTGAAATTATGTATGACTCATGAAAGGTAAAATTCCAAAAAGTAAGATACTCATGAAACTTAAATCAGACAAGGCATGAAATGACATGGTACATGTGATTCAAGACATGAAACAATAAAAGCAAAATTTTAATGAACTTCAAGCATGCAAATAGCCAAGAGAAACTTACATAAGACATAAACTTTATTTGATGGAATTGGGTACATGAATTGTGTGTATGTACATAGATGAACATCTAGCATAAGTTAAGCTTATCAATAATTGTAAATACCTACACCCACTAAGAGATGTGAAATCAAAGTAGTGGAGCTAAAGACTAGTAAAAGGTTTATGGGATTTGTAGGCCCTTTACAAATATCTATACTAAGCACGCAAATACTTTTCATGCATCCTTTATCTGTTTTCCTTGAGGTTAGTCTATCATATATGTTAGATATTGTATGTTTATGTGAATGGATGGAGATAGAGTCTCCTTTAATTAATTTTTTACTTAAACTATGTTTATCAGGGACATCGGTTTGGTTTCTTTAAATGAATTACATAGCCTTTTTTTTATGTCATTGTTCTAATATCATCGAGTGTTTCTTTGTAGTAATAATGGAATGAGAAGAACATCAAACTAGAGATTATGGCCACATTGAAGAGCATGAATAAGAGGCCAACATGAGTAATACTCCAAAAAGAAAGGGCAGAGGATGAAAAATAATGGAAAAGGTTATCAAGAGAAAGTAGAAGGGAATTAAAGAAACTATCAATTACAATAGTAGAGGGCAAGAGATTGGTGAGAGTGCACCTGCTTATAGTAGTTTCCTCTTCTCTATAGTAAGAAGCATGATTCCTATCACATTTGAGGATTGGAGATATGTGTCATCCTTGACAAAAGATTCAATATGGGAAATGGTAAAGGTATGTAAACATTAAGTACATGTATTATTTACATTATAACTTTCCTTATTTTTCAAATATGGTAATTAGATGTATTCAATTTACGGTCTGCCTTTGACATGCTGGATGACAAGGAGATGTGTGCTTGACAAGGAGCAGATGAGCAATGGAGAAAATGGAAGAATTACCTTGTTTGCAATTACATAGCTCCAAGTGTCAACAATTTGTCAAGGCTGTAACACAGTGCCTTCCATTTACCCCAACGTCATTGACCAGGAGGCTTGGAATGCATTTGTATAGAACTGCACCTCTATCAAGTTTGAGGTAAAAGCAGAAACAATGCTTCATTCTTTTAATTAAATGTAACATTCAATTATTGCACTTGATCACGCATGTAAAAATGTGCAGGCAAAGAGTGCAAGGGAAAAGGAAGATGCATGAAACAAATATGCAGCACCACCAATCTAGGATGGGCTACGCTCATCTAGAAGAGTGTGAAGTAAGCATCTGTGACAATTTATCCCATTCAATTCAATGCTACTATAGTTATATACATGTTCTCTAATTATAGTGCCCTAGTTTGATAGCAAAAAAAAACTGGGACAACGGAATCCATTGATCGCTCCATCCTCTGAAAGATGGAACATTTAGTGGGCCATATTGGCAACAAGTTTGTAGATGAAACTACTACGCAAATTACATAACACATAGTAAGTGGTTCCACCTATCTATAAATTCTTTTCAATTAATTAGATGAAATGATCATGTCTTTCTAATTAAATTTTTCAGGACATTCTTACCCAAGAAAGCACTACTATAGGAACTTTAAGTAGCATTGCTACCAAGGACGACATCCTGTATAGGGCTATGGGCAATAAGTAGGACCACCCTAATCGAGTTAGGGGCATGGGTCGGACTGTTGTTCCTTTTAAATTCTTTGGTAGAGGACATATACCTAATGTTCAAGATGATGAACAGGCCTACAATGAGCTCATTAAGAAAATAAGGTTTGATATATTTATACAAATGCATGAGGGAGGTTTGATGATTGTTACTCCACCCCCTACTCATAATACATGCCCCATTGTACTTCCATCACATGCGAGCTGCAATTCCCCAACTGAAGAAGATAATGAAGGACATCTGCCTCCCCACAAAAATGAAATTCTTGCCTAGGAGGTATATACATTGACAAAACTATAAAATTTCATTAACCTTTTGTAATAATTCTATATCTCAACCTCTCTATTGCATTTTTTATTTGCAGGTGGGTCAATGCCTATTGGCCTTGGATTCCCATCAAAATAAGGTGGCAGTTGGTTCATGCTATGAGCATGAATCAAATGTTTTGCATATAATTAGTATGCCACCACATACTAAGCAGGTATCCATTACCATGACTTTGAATGCTGATGCCTGCCTACCATTCCCATTAGAAATGGAAATTATTATAACTGTTGTGTAGGCAATTGCATATCATGTCGCTTGGCCAGAGGCACTAGTCATTCCCATAGTGTCCACAGTATGTATTTTATCATACTACCTTCCTCATTAATATTTTTTAGCTAAAGACCTCACTTAATTATTCAATAACTCTATATGATTAATTAGCAACAAAATGAGGAACCAAGATTGGCCTCCATTCTAGTGTCACCTTTGGCTACTACACCAATGGAACATGTACTTATATATATATACATATATATATATATATATATATACATATATATATATACATACATATATCTTTGGTTTTTATTTCATCATAAATTAGGCCCCCTTCAGAGATTAATATCATAAGTTTGTCTATGGGATCAGCTCGAGCACCCTCACATTGTCTACTACATGGGGTATTTGAACATACTTGCATATAAATCATGTGGTATTTAATTACATGTTATATTTTAATGGTATATGTAATAATTATTTCTTTTATGAAGCTTATTGAATGATGCTACTAGCCTTTTTGAGGGTGAGGATACACTTTACCAATCCTTGACCCTGGCATCATTTTTGGAGTGACAGAGCAATGGCCGATCGAGAGGCGTATTCAAGATATTTTACTAGGCTTCTTTCGCTGCTCTCAGGGACAAGGCTTAATGCTTCCCTAAAATAGTGGGTAAGTTTTAATTCTCTTGTTTTCTTGCCAAATTATTCTTTACTTAGCGATTATCATCTTCCATTAGAATCCATATGACTATTTATTTAGGTCTCATTGGATGTTGCTCGTTTTGGGTGTGCATGGTGGTCATGCTTTCTTTTTTTATTCCCGTAGAGCACACATCTGTCCCGCCCTCATAGATATTATAAGTAAGCATTTATTTTTTTTCGTATGTTATGTGTGGATAAGTAATTTGTTATTCATCTATAATGCATTAGAAATTTAAATTTGTAAGACTTGGTTTGAATGGCTAGGGTACCCGAGACTATACAACTACCAAAACTCACATGGAAGAATGTCAAGGTATATGAAACAATTAATTGCTCTAAGTTATCACTAATTAAACATACATTATTACAAATGATATTTATAAGTTCTTTTTTGTTGTCCTTGTTGCACAGTGCCCTAAACAACAATCTAATTAGGAGTGTGCATATTATGTCCTAAAGTACATGAGAACCCTCATATTCAATAGTACTCCTTTTTCACATTTAAAAAAAGGTAGAACACTTTTTATTTTGCATAATATTATATTTTTCAATAGTTTTTATGGATCTAGCTAAATTTTTTTAGCTTAATTAAATATGTTGTATTTCAGGCTGCTGTAATTTTTGAGTGGACAAACAAGTGGAGTTACTCTAGAGTAAATCTCAATGAAATACGACTGAATGGGTAGAGTATGTAATAAGTTTCAATTAGATTACTTGAAATAACTACATAAACTTGAAATGCATAATAAAGTATTTTTTTCATTGACTTGTGTGTGTTCCTTTAGATTTTATTATTTTCTTTGAATTATATATATATATATATATGTATTTGTATTTTAAGCAATGAATGAGTGGAGATTTGGAGTGTTGGAATAAATGAGTATGGATGAAGTAAATTTGGAGTTTGAATATGAAGTGAATATGTGGCAGTTGAATTATATAACTTTTATGAGATGAAGAATAAGAGGGTTACTTAGTATGTGTATGGATTTACAAATGAAGTGAATGTGGATGTCATAGATAATGCATATGTAGATGTGGATGGATAATGAGGAGTAAGGATTTTTTGTAGCCATTATGGATGTATTAGGTATTATACTTTAAGAGCGATTCGGGGTATCAAGAAAGCAGTTGATGCACATTGTATTAGATGTTTGGTTTTTCATATTTATAAATATTGTTTGTATAAGGTGTATAGAATGTTTGTTATTCAATGTATAATAGGTGGTAGTGTATCAAGAAAGATGTTGATGCATTAAAGTGGATGGTGAATGTGTATGGAGATTGAAGTTATTAGGTGTATATGATGTTTGGTTTTTCATGTTTGTAAAGATTCTTTGATGTATAAGTACATAGAAGTATGTTATTCAATGTATATACATGTGGTAATGTATCAATAAATTAAGATGTGGGTGCATTGTACATTGTTGGTTTTTCATGTTTGTGGAGACTTAAGTATTTTAATGTATACATGGTATTGTGTATTAAGAAGTGGATGATCTTTGTTTGTAAATAGGTTTTTAATGTTTAGAAACATTGTTTGAATATTACATGTTTGTTATTCAATTGTATATAGGGGGTGGAGCAAGCAAACAAATTTGAAAAAAAAAAAAAAAAACTTTTAAAGTCGTTTTATCAAAAACCACTTTAATAGTTGATAATTTTTAAAATCATTTTTTCAAAAGCGTCTTTAAAAGTCACATTTGTGGTGGGATGGAATGAAGAGATGTTAGGGAGTGCGTGGCACAATATGTGACCTGTTAGTAGGTCAAGGCGGAACATCAATGACAATCTAGATTGCTTCAAACATTAGATCTCCCTAAGTGGAAGTGGGACCACCTTACCATGGATTTCATTATGGGCCTTCCAAGAACTGCTAGCGTACATGACATGATATGGGTTATTGTTGACAGATTGATAAAGTATGCTCATTTTCTTCCTATCAGATAGTACTAGACCGTGGATAGCTTGGCAAAGTTGTATGTCAAGGAGATTGTGAGCTTACATGGCATCCCCTTGATGATCCTTTAAGAACGAGAAACTTGTTTTACCTAGAAGTACTAGCAGAGTATGCAGGAGAACTTGGGATCGAGGCTAAGGTTTAGCACAGCATTCCACCCCTAGATAGTTGGCTAGACAAAGAGGACCATCCAAACAGTCAAGGATATGTCGAGGACCTGCATCATGGACTGAAAGGGTAGCTGGGAGGATCATTTGCCAATTGTTGAGTTTTCCTACAATAACAACTACCATGTGAGCATTGACATGGCTCCATACGAGGCACTTAATGGCAAACCTTATCGGTCACCTTTATGATGGAGCAATATGGCCGAGAGATGCATAATGAAATTCGAGTTGGTGGAACAATGTGTTGAGAAGGTGCTGCTTATTCAAAAATGACTGTTGATAGTCCACAATCGCTAAAAGAGTTATGCTGACAAGAGGCGGAAGGACTTGGAGTTTGCCATGGGTTAGCATGTATTTTTGAAGGTTTCCCCCATGAAGGGAGTGATAAGATTTGGTAACAAAGGGGAAACTTAATCCCAAGTACATTGGTCCTTTTGAGATCTTATACAAAGTTGGACCGGTGGCATACTAGCTGGCCTTACCACCGCAGTTGGCAGTGTACATGATGTCTTCCATGTGTCCATGTTGAGTAAGTACATGCCAAACCCATCTCACTCACTTGAGCAGATCCCATGAGAGTTGCAGCCTGATTTGACATTTAAGGAGAGACCCATACGGATCCTAAATACTAAGGTCAAGGAGTTGAAGACTAAGACCATTCCATTAGTTAAGGTCCCCTGACAGCACCACTTGGTGCAAGAAGCCACATGGGTGATAGAGGATGAGATGGGACGAACCCACTCAGAGCTATTTGTATAGTGGTATGTATGTACAGAAATGTAGAGGATGAAATTTTTATAAGGTGAGAAGAAAGTAACATCCTCAAATTTTATTTTTAACTTTTAATAATAAATTGAATTAAAAAATTAGAAATATTGTAAATTGAATTGATGATTGAAACATTAAGATTTGGATTATACTCGAAAAATGGAATCCAACAGCACTAAGAATGCCCAAATTGGAGTTCAGACAAAAAATTTACCCAATTCTTTTACAAAAGGGCATAACCCACCTTTTTCCTAAATACTACTCTTCTTCTTCTCCTCCTCCAATTCTCCCTTTTTCCACGTTCAGCTATGATCGGATCTAGCTACATTCAACATCATAAATGGATCTCACCTTCTTCCAAGGAGTTATGGCAACTGATCGCCTGAAGAGAATCACGATCGTGCCTTTTTTCCTCCATCCCTCCATCTTAGGTAAAAGCATCAAGATCAGATTTTTCACCAATCTGAGAGGTAAGATTCAACTTTTCTCTTGTTTTTCCCTTCCATTGTCTTCCTTTCATTGCCTTTTATAGTTCTCAACACATAGATTGGAGATTTTCATGTGGGTAGGGTTTGAATCTAAGAAAAACTGTGACACAGTAGAAAACCTATCTAAAAGATAGCTTAAATGGATGATCTGAGTAGTCCATTAGATTCAGGAGCCCTCAAAAGCTTAGGAATGGGAAAAACAAGAAAAAAATAGAATCATTTAGAACTTTGATGGAGCAAAAACATATTGAACAGTCCAGGCACATCGTCCCTAATGGACATCACGCCCAGGATGCGTCCACGGGATGCTCAAATGAAGACGCACGATGTAGTGTGACAACGCACGCACAAGATGATGCACGCGCACTATCTTGGTCGGGTGGGACGTTCGACATCCTAGAGATTGGGACACATGAGCTAGCATCCTAGCAAGTGGGACGAGCGATGGAACCTTAGAATGCCAGTTTAAATTGAATATGGCCTAGATTTTGATCTAGACCATTCAAAAATGAAGTGAAATGTTCATTACAAATCTGATTGTTGAGTGTTTTCCGCAAGTGCACGGCTGTTGTAGTCTAGATAGTGCAAGTCCGGGTTGATTTCCACAAGGACTCGACTTAAATGTGGAGTTTACACATATTTCAATTATAAATTAACAAACTAAAATTCGAGTTTATTAAGCATTTCATGTGTAAACAAAACTCTAGATTTAAGAAAGCAAGAAATGAGAATAAATTGCAAATAAAGAAAACTTCCCTGTTTAACTGTTGTATCACACAGCTAGCCACAACAGGTTCTAATTAATAAACAAAACAAATTAAGCGATATAACTGTCTTAGATTACACAATCCTCAGACTAACAAAACAGGAATAAAATAGAGTGAAGATAAGGCAGGATACAACCGTAATTAAGCTGGGACACAAATGTAATTAAATTAGAAGTTAAGGGCCAAGAACGGAATTTTTTCATTTTTCATTTCTTTAAGAGATGAAAAGAAGGCATGTCTGGTGCTTGTCGGGTGAGAAATGCATTGAAGGAAAAAAAAATCAACAACTAATGCAAACCTAAAAATGCAACATATATCTAATGTATTCTATATGCTTTTATACTAACACCCAATGCAATTTTAATCTAATAATGCACCACCTAAATTAGAACTTTAAAGGAGTTCAGAACTTTCTCACAGTGGGGTCCTGGAAAATGTCTTCTCATACAAAGGTGGGGCCATTTACATTCCACCTCCACTTCCAAGTTACGATGGCCCACCCTTGACTTGTATTATTACAACCTTTTAAATGAATTTGTAAAAATAAAATAATTACATGAAATTCTCACTATAATTCACTCAAAATAAATTACAATTATCCTAATTAAACTCCTTGAATTTCTCCTTTCTTTTTCAATTTTCCTACAAAATAAGAAATTATCAGTAAGTACAAAAAAAATTAGGAGAAATTAAATTTATGCACTATATTTTTTTTTAAATTCACCTAAAATGCCTAAAATGTTAAAACAATGCAACTCCTAAAATTTTTGAAAATTTGAAATTTTATGATTTTTTTTTAAAATTTATGATTTTTTAATTTTTTTGAATTTTTAATTAAAATTTACGAAAACATCATTGCAGGTCCCCGACAAAGGCCCTAAAAACTTGTTGAGTGTTTTTCACAAGTGCACTGCTGTTGTAGTTTAGCTAGTGCAAGTCCGAGTCGATTTCCACAAGGACTCGACTTAAATGTGGAGTTTACACAAATTTCAATTATAAATTAACAAACTAAAATTCGAGTTTATTAAGCATTTCATGAGTAAACAAAACTCTAGATTTAAGTAAGCAAGAAATGACAATAAATTGCAAATAAAGAAAACTTCCCTGTTTGACTGTTGTGTCACGCAGCTAGCCACAACAGGTTCTAATTAATAACAAAACAAATTAAGCGATATAACTGTCTTAGATTACACAATCCTCAGACTAACAAAACAGGAATAAAACAGAGTGAAGATAAGGCAGGATACAATCGTAATTAAGCTAGGACACAAATGTAATTAAATTAGAAGTTAAGGGCCAAGAATGGAATTTTTCCATTTTCCATTTCTTTAAGAGATAAAAAGAAGGCATGGTGCTTGTTGGGTGAGAAATGCATTGAAGAAAAAAAAAAAAACAAGAAAAGGGAGAATAGAATATGAAGAAAGAGATGATGGGAGAGAATAGAATAAGAAGAAAGAGATGGAAAGAGGGATGGTTGCGATAGAGGAACCAATGCAGAGAGAAGAAGATTGAAGAAAAAGAAGAAATGAGAGGAAGAAGATGGGCGAGCAGAAGAAGACAAGGGAAAAGGGAGATCTGGGAATGCAATGCGGCAGGTGAAGGAGCGCCCAAGAGAGAGAAGCCTGGTCAGGGATGGGTGTGTGAGAAACAAAGAGTCCAAGATAGCAAGGAGAGCTTGAGAGAGAGATGGGAAAGAGAGGTGCGAGCTGATAAGAGCAGATGATAGAAGGTTCTAGAGAGATGTAGTCTGGTGCTGGAGAAACAGACGAAGAAAAAGGTTGCGGGAAGTGGAGCAGAGGCAACTGGTCTGGTGTGGTCGGGTGGTGAGATGAACAGGGAATGAAAGAGGATTGCCGGCCAATGTTGTCGGTGAACAGAAACAGAGAGAGAGAGAGAGAGAGAGAGAGAGAGAGAGAGAGAGAGAGAGAGAGAGAGAGAGAGAGAGAGAGAGAGAGAGAGAGAGAGAGATGGGGAGCTTGATGAGTGTGTGGTTGTTGTGCGGTAAAGAAGGAGACGAGGGAGATGAAAGAGAGATGGGGCTTATGAGACAGAGGTGCAGTGAACTAATGGGGTTATGGAGAAGGAGTAGAGAGAACAAGGGAGAAGGGAGAATGGAAAAGGAGAAGAGCAGGGGTAAGTGCGTGAAGATGGGAAGAGAGGAGAAGAAGTGGGCATGAGAGATTGAGCAAGATGGAAAGATAGAGGAAGAAGGGAGAAATGAGTACGGTAATGGATTTGGTGTGGGGGAAAGAAGAACGAGAGAGAGAGAGAGAGAGAGAGAGAGAGAGAGAGAGAGAGAGAGAGAGACGAAGAGACAGAGAGGAACAATCCTTCCATCTCTGTCCGTGAAGGGGTAGATGCCCAGGGAGAAGAGGAGAGCACCAGAGAGAAAAGTGTGTCTGAGCAGAGTTGCTTGCTCCTACCCTTGAAGGAAGCAAAGCTAGCCTGAATATATTTTTTTTTAGTAAATCGTGCAGCTTGCCCATGCCTTGCCCATCATCTCTTGCAGCATGCCCATGTGATGTTGCCTACCATGCGATGGTGCCATATGCATCAGTGCCATATGCATCATTGGTCAGCTTTGCCTAGGTTTGTGGCATGGGACCCATTAAGCAAATCTGAACCGTCCAATGTACGTTGGATTATCTGTAAAGCAAAATATAAAATTAGAATTAACTTATATAGGTAATGAACTATAATGATCATCTAATCATTTAACTTTTCAAATTAGTGGTTAGATGGTCCATTATGGCTAAAATTGATTCAAAATCACAAAATTACCTTATTAAATGATCTAATAAAATAGTAATCTAAGGCTATTTTTGGTAAAATTAAGGACTCAACACTGATCAATGATGAGATAAAGTAGATGAGTAATTGATGTTGTAGAAACTAATTTTTATAAGGATAAATCAAATGATCTAGACTGTTGAAGCTACATCAAAGGATCATTGGACAATTTGACTTATAAATTGACACAACTTAAAAGAAAAAAAAAAACTTATAATGGATTACATTGAGAGAAACTAATGACGCAGATTAGTACTGTGGTACTAATAAGAACATCAGTGCATGTGGGCTGAGAGGATTTTGCACCTGATTTGGTTATTTCTCTAATTGAGGTGGGTGACAACATTGAATATTGCATATTGTTTTTCTAAAATCTTGCACTATCATAACATCTTAATTGAATGGGATTGTTTCTAACATGGTTTCTTTATTATGTGTATTCGTGATTTATAAATTATTATGCTATGATTTGATATGAGATTTTGATAGCGTATTAAATGAATTTTTATGATTGATCTATTTTATGGTATTGATAACTGTGGATCTTATATATGAATTGTAAACATCTCTTCTTTATTGCACCACTGAGATTGGATGATTTCTATAGAATTGATGGTGGAGGCTTGGTGGCAAGTCCTTGAGAAGCTAACCCCGGGATGAGGGGGTGCCTTGGGATGGTGAACCACAAGTGCTCCTGGTTTTATGAGAAGGCTTTGGTAGCTAGTCCTTATTAGGCTAACCCCAGGATGAGGGGAGTGCCTTAGGATGGTGAGCCATAAGTACTCCTGGTTTTACGAGATACATGATTTTTATATTTTTGTGATTTATTACGAGTGCTCTCACCTGGTGGATGTTGCTAGGAGGGATTAGGGCCAGTCACCCACCCTCTGAATTTATAGGATGATAAACACCTGCCCATAGATGGTACTTAGTAGGGGTTGATATCATGGGTAATCCACACTACTAGTCTAGTCCCACCCATGTGGACGGACAACAAGTCTCCTATTACGGGGTCGACAAGGAGCTACAATTTGTAGACTTGAGAGTATGGTTAGCACATGATCCATACTATTGTTTTGTATACATGCATGATGAGCATTGAGATATTATTGTGTGCCCTACCTATTGACATTATGTTCATGTGAGATTTTTTCAGATTATGCTTTACATTCATGAGATCCATGTTTTATTTCACATGATGTTTTACTACTAATACTAACTTGATTTATGGCATTTGTATTTCATGGATATTGTGATTTACACTCATATCGGCTCTTGTTATTCGATTACTCCTTTTATGCCACAATTGTCATTACATTAAATATCTACGTACCTACACAAGCAATAGCTAGCTAAGGCATTGCTTTGTTTTGCAATGCCTCAAATACTAAGTGCCACAGTAGGAAAGGAAAAAGTATGGAAGGATAGTGATAGCATTAGAGACCATCCTTAGCTTTTTTTGACAGATAGTTTGATGTGAGTGACTAAATAGATTTCATTCAGGTTCATCTGTATGTGCTGTACATATACATGATTAAGTTTGTTATGATACTTATATACTGTGGACATGTTACTGAGTATGGTAGAATGTTATGATAGATAGACCCTGGGCAATGTTATTGTGCTTTCTTGACACTGGTTGTTTACAATGATAGTGCCTTTGGTTTTAACTTTGGTTTTGATATTGGATTTGGTTTAAGTTCATGCAACATATATATTATTCTTGAAATTGTTTGGTTATGTTTTTTTTTTTTGTTATTAGTATAACACCCAAGGGTGTTTAAAAGAATGTTTTGATATGATTAGTAAATAAAAATTTTTTAGGGATCCTAACTATATTTATTACTACTACTTTTATTATTATATAAAAATGTCTTAAATACCCAGGGTCCTACACCAGCAAGTGCCTCGAGCTTGGTTTGAGAAATTATCTTCTACTATTAATCATTTTGGTTTCTGTAAGAGTGATAATGACTTTTCACTATTTATATGTGATAGTTAACGTGGCACTGTTGTCTTACTCTACGTTAATGATATGATTATTACTTGGAGCTACTTCCGAGTTTACTACTACCAAGTCTTTTCTCTCACACAAATTTGAGACGAAAGACTTAAGCTTTCTAAGCTACTTTCTCAACTTCAAGGTTCAACATAGTTGAAACGGTTATCTTCTTTCACAGGTCAAGTATGGTTTGGAGATTCTCAGTCTTCTACACTTCTTGAATGGCAAAACATTAGATGTGTCTGTTATTGTAATGTCAAGCTTCAATCATTTGATAGCTAACCTCTACCAAATTTGACCCTCTATTGTTAACTAGTTGAGATGCTCACGTATCTCTCTATCACTTGGCCAAACATTGCTAATTATGTTCATGTAGTATCTTAGTTTTTGTTTGCTCCTCGCATTGATCATTACGCTACTATTTTACATATTATTTAATATCTTCTTGGGACCCTTCACCAAGGGCTTCTCCTATCTTCTTCGTCATCCTTGGTTCTTCAGCATATTCTAATGTTGATTGGGGAGCTGATGTCATATATGGAAAGTCTATGAGACTTTAAATCTGTTGGAAAAGTAAGAAACAGAATTATGTATCTTGATCCAGTACGAGATTAGAATATCGAGCCCTTGCTAACACTACCTATGAGGTAATTTGGCTTCTTCAATTACTCTCATATGTTAGTGTCCTACAATCTCAGCCTACCCATCTCCACCATGACAACAAAGGCCATTCATATAGCTCGTAAGGTAATATTTCATGATGGCATGAAACACATTGAAATTATCTGTAATGTCACTCATCAACATTATCAAAAGGGCATGATTACTCTCCCACACATCTCCGCAATCAATCAAATTACTAATTTGCTTATAAAGGCCCATCTGTCTTTATGATTTCATTTTCTTTGCTCCAAATTTCATTTGTTCTCCTTATCAGCACCTGAAGTTTGAAGGGGGCCAAGTTGTTAGAGAGATTCCAAGGATCCTATCCTAGTCTGGTTGTTAAAGAGGTTACAATATTACATTCCTATCATATACAATTAGAGAGATTACAAGGATTATATCCCTATTAAATTGTTTATGTTCTTGTATATATTACCGTGTAAATCAAAAGCAAATCATGAGAAATAACTTGGCGTCTCTTAACTCTGTCATTTAAAAATAAGTTTGAAAGGATCATTCCTAAAATATCCCCAAAGGCGTTAGCTGCCTTTCATCATTATCAGAACCTATGATCCAGTATTAATTAACAGGAGAGGAACCTTTTTCCCCAAACCCCTGAGCTACCAAGTTTTTTATTGGACAACTCGCAGGTGGCAGCTATTCTCGCTCCTCCATTTTCTCTCTCCTTTTTTTGTTTTCCGGGTTTTGGTACTTGGGATACCCCATTCTATCTCTAAGAATAATTCGCATTGACTTATAATATCAGCTATCCCCATCCGATCTCTGCCAAGATTCTCCTTGCCTGCCCCTTTCACATGCGCCTAAGACTGGACGCAAATTGGGGGCATTGTTTTCGGGATGTCCAACATTTGGATTTATCTGTAGATAATTTTATATTCGTACGGAGATAATGTTATCCTGGCTGGCAAAACTTTTACTCTTCTTTTACAGTTGTCATGTGCGCATATTTTCCTTGGGAAGGTCGATCCAAAGCGCGATGTCAACATGACTATACGGGGAAGATCTGCGGGCCCTATTGGTTCTTCAATGTGGGCGCACTGCATGCTGCTCCACTCGGCTTTCTTTTCTTCCTAGTTAGCCACGGCACCCAACTCGAAGCCACATCAGATACGTCTGTCCTGTATCCTTGATCGTTGAAATCAATCCCCAGCCGGACTGGACGAAGTGAAGCATTCTTTCCGATGTTAAGATTTTATCCAAGAGAAAAATGTAAAATTCAACCTTTCTAAGAGTTAAAAGTGAGTTGTCTAACCCTTCAGATTCTTCATGCGTGGTTTGTAACTCTGTCGCTGGGTATCGGACGGGAGAGTTGGTGGGGCGATTACTTACATTAGGTAAATTAGGCCCACGAAATTGAACGCAAACGAATTTGTTCCCATCGCAAACGCAAGTATGTCCTGTTATGAAATTTCTCTCTTCATGAAAGTGAAATTAATAATATAAACAAATAGAGATATATTACCGCGAAAAAAACTTGATGGACAATGACAACTGATGACTCTCAGAACAAAATTATAAGACATATTACCGAACACGACGCAAGAAGTCCAGCGCAATTAGTCGCAAACAAGTCCACAGTTTTTCTTTGGTCACATGTTTGAGTTTGCTGCTTTTGTTTTGGCTAAGTGTATATTTAGGAGCTTGTGCATGGGAATTTGCTTTGTCATCCATTGTTTCTACGAAAAAGGAAAAATTGTATAAAAAAAACCCTATATTTCTTGCAATTTCATGTTTATACCTCAAATTCTGGACATAATCATATATATTCCGATTTAAGAATGTCGTATCAATTCCACTAAAAGGCCAAAAAAGAAAAATTGTATAAAAAACCAATTACTGTCGCAATTTCATGTTTATACCTTGTATTATGGATATAAATTATATATATCATGATTTACATGTCTTATCAATTCCACCTAAAGCAAATGGGGACTGATGTTGTTACGCATTTTCTTATGTGGCCACCCCACTTGTCCATTTGCTGTCTTAGCTAGCAGTTGAGATGTTGATGTGGTTTGGCTTGGCTTGGGTTCTTCCTTTAGTTTTTCTAAGAAAAGGACCATTTTTCCTTACTGTTCTTCTTCGTGGAGCTTAGAAAGGAAACTGAAAGCCCTATTCTAAGTAGAACTTGGGCAGAACAACTCCAAGACCTTCATAAGTACATTGCTCTCTCTCTCTCTCTGATATGGCCTATATTATTAGTAGTCCATGGGTGCAACTTACAAGCATTCCTCTAAGACTCTTAGATTTGTAGAGTTGTTGTGACTCCCCGTATTTTTATACACAATGTATGATAAAAAATAGTTGGGATCCTTGAAAAAAATACTTTGATTTTTAAAGTGACCAAAAATAAAAACTTAAATAAAAGCATTACTATCAAACTTCGATGAGTCATACAACTACAAAACTATGGATTTAACAGTGAAATGAAATACCATTTCTACTGAAAATCCGACAGAATTTCCTCTGTAATTTGGACCATTGCACATGACCAGTGCAATACAAAATCACCCGATAAACAATGTATAATACATATCATAAGGGAGACTCAGTCTCCACACCCATCCACAACCAAATGTTGTTTTCAATAAAATATATTCTAACAAAGGATAAGAAAATATATCCACTACCAAATACCCAAGGTCTCTCCATACAGCCATCACATCCAACAATAAATCCACATTCTAACATCTAGGTCACATTACATTTTTAATTAAAGTACAGTCCACACGCAAAACCCAAAGTGAGGTCTTGAACAAACCTGGTCATCTCTGAACATCGTCTGTGCTTCGCTGGAAAGCTGCCATCACTTTTACCCACTCTGTTAGCACATCAACCTATTGTCACTCTCTGTATATGAGGCATTGCAAATCAAAGCAATGCCTCAGCAAGCTATGCTTGTGTAGGTGATATACATTCAAAGTAAACTCAATAAAAACAAATCACACGGCGCAAGGCATAAAGATCATAAGATGATCAAACATAATATGAAGCCTTAAATCACGCAATGAAGGACATACCAAGTCCATGAAATAAATAAGATATCATCAACCATGATATCAGGACATGCATAATCCGAGAAAATCTAGAAACATATGAATGCATGTCAAAAGTATCAAACATCATACATAGTCAAGCCCTATGAGTGTCTCAAGTACACTCACGGCAATGTGGGGTCAGCTCTCTGTACCATCCGCTTTCACCCTTGCACCCTCACAGGCGCTCAAGCACTCAAGCACTCACGGGAACGACACATACCACTTTTGCTTTCACCCTCACAGGCACTTATGAAAAGTCGCATCCTACCACAGGATCAATAGTCTCAAATATCAAGACAGAGCGACTCCCACATGTCAAAAATACCAATAAGCAAGTGAATATCGCGAAAGATATATTAGAAATAGTGC
Organism: Warburgia ugandensis; assembly: GCA_035236585.1. NCBI lineage: Eukaryota > Viridiplantae > Streptophyta > Magnoliopsida > Canellales > Canellaceae > Warburgia > Warburgia ugandensis. Next base: position 82,815,921 of record CP141131.1, on the reverse strand, counting down.
ATGTAAGAGCCACCCGAAAGATAGCACGCACATGAGAAACTACGTGCTGAACTCAATCTCATGCATATGGTAAGAGATAAATCACATGCCTTAAAACTTAAATCATCAAATCATCATTAGAGAATCATGGAAAATTTGTGAATGAAATCACCTACCTCAGTATCGTAATATCCCCAAACAAACGAGTAACCAATATCAAAGTGTATGCCCTGATGTACTTGTCATGCCATAAATCACGTCATGGTTAACGCATATAACCAAAACTTAAAGCCTGGTCATCTATTGATCAGCTTGATCTGAATCATCTCATAGCATTTAGTAGTTTTGCTATTAAAAAGTTACTCCAAACTAGATTTTTGTCTTAAATCTAAGTTCGCTTTGTTGAGACGATCACAACGCCTCTTTTGGATCGTGATTTGGACCTTTGTAGCTCTTAAAATCATGTGTTTTATACATAAAGGGTCAAAAACCCTCAAAAACAACAAAAAAAGACCCACCGCACGTGCACAACGTGCCGTCCGCACGTGCGTGCATTGCGCGTGTGGCGCGCGTCTGGAACCAGCGCTCATTGGCTCGCACATCTGTGGACGCGTTCTGTGTGTGGGGGATGGAAACAACGCGCGTGGCATGCGAGAGTCGCACCACGTGCCCTGCGTGTGGCGCATGCTCGTCGCACCGCATGGCGCTCTCTCATCCATGCATTCTCTTCCCATTTCGGTCACGGTTGCCGGAGATGACGACCAGACTGGTTCGCCGTCGCCGGCGACCCCAGGTGCTCCGTTTTTTGTGATTTTTACACTTATGTGTCCAGTTTTTCACATACATTTTATTTTCACCCTCCATTTTCACAAATCCCTCCTAAATCTATCATTTTTTCATGATTTTTATCGCATTTTCAAAAACTCCCATCATACTATTTTTTGAGTTTTCTGGCTTCCTTAGTCGTCCAGTTGCCACGAAATTTCATGGGTCAGTTCCTTACATCATCATGCTCAAGATGAACGGTCCAGATCCTCATCTGACACCATTACATCAACTTTTTCCCAGGGCAACAGTAACGCCTAATTTTTTACCGAATGATGAACTTGGAAAACAAATGTACAGGAAAGAGTGGGGTGAGCTTACCTTGGTCCGGCTAGCCAGAGGTAGGTGAGGGCCCGCCGCGTTCGTCTGGTTGCCGGGAGTGCCTGTCGTTGGAGAATCATCGCCGGTGGGTGGATATTACAGTTGTTTAATCAGGAATCTTTCTATTTTGTTGGATCTATATTTTAGTAAACTAGGACATTAATTATTTACTTACTTTGAAAGTCTTTCTATTAGACTATAGCATAATTTGCTTACTTTGAGACGCTTTCTCTTAGCCGATAGGATAATCTATTATTTTCCATTCATTTTTTTAATTTTCTTGTAAGAGAACTATCTGCATATTGATTGAATAATGAAAAAAAAAAATCCCTCAAATTGAATAAAGGCCATTTTCTGTCATTGTTCATAGAACTCTCTCTCTCTCTCTCTCTCTCTCTCTCTCTCTCTCTCTCTCTCTCTCTCTCTCTCTCTCTCTCTCTCTGTGTGTTTTTTGTCATATTTGTTGTATTTTTGTAGTTAGAAAGGAATTTCACACTATGAAAACGAATATGAAGCTAGCACCTGCATTGCCCTTCCTTATCCCTATGAGCTCCTTGTTAAAGAACATCACAACAGCTATAGCGAGTCCTATGATGGTGTCCATGATGTCTTTCAATTCCTCGTTGGACTTGATCTTTTCTCCCCTAGTGGTTGCATGGTCAAAATTGGTTGTGGCACCCTTATAGTGGGCCTTAATTTTATCCACTACCTTGATCATGGCCAATTTCACTAGTTTGAATGGTTAAAATTGGGCCCAATAATCTAGCATTGGACAAGCATTTTAATCCCAAAACTTGGATTTGGATACACATGTAGGTGGTACCGGTCATCATTTTTATTTTCAAAGAAGAAATCCAGTGCCATTGGCAATGGATGATCTCAAAGCTCTCAAAAGAGGAGTCCAACACCACTACCACTAGACAGCTTGGATGTTTCAAAAGAAGATGTCTAGCACCACTGGCAATAGAAGATCCTGAATCTCTTCAATAAAGGTATTTGGTGCACTAGCATTGGATGATCACATTTCTAGACAAGTTGAAACTCAAGAAATGATAGCATCCGATGCCTCTTTCCCATGGTGATGGTTATATAATGTCAACAAACACAATTATGAAAATGATCGTAGTCCATGCCAAACAATCCTCTATTTGGCCTTTTATTCTTACAAAGGTATTTCTAATTGTTGCCCCTCTTATGGTAGTTACCATCTTAGTGTCCAAGCATCATTGGCTGCCCAAGATAAGTACCCCGGCACCGTAAACTACAAATAGGGGTTCTCCCCTTCATTTTAGGCATCTAGAATCAATTCAAAGTTGATAGCAACATAGTTTACTTTGTCTCTCTCTCTCTCTCTCTCTCTCTCTCTCTCTCTCTCTCTCTCTCTCTCTCTCTCTCTCTCTCTCTCTCTCTCTCTCTCTCTCTCTCTCTCTCTCTCTCTCTCTCTCTCTCTCTCTCTCTCTCTCTCTCTCTCTCTCTCTCTCTCTCTCTCTCTCTCCACTCACAATATGAGAAACCATGTTTTCTTGTTGTATCAAGGTGTTTATGAGAGACATGAACCTAGGTCTAGCAAGTTTATACTTTTGGGGGAATCTAACGATTTACCCATTTAGGTATATGCTACCTGAAGTTGTAACATGAGTTCAATCCCTTGGATTAGCTAGTACGCATTATGGTATATGCTCCCTAGGACCCTAGCTTAGACCTTCCATGTCCTTGCTATTTATGGTGATGCCTATGACTAACCATCATGAGTCTTTAAACACTTTGGTCCTATACATGATACTATGACCTAAGGGATTGACCAGCCAAGCATATATCGTTTGAAGGGGAGATGTCATTTCTTAGCAGGACTTTGGTTTGGTGTTTATAAATAGATTCTTTCCACCGAATGTGTTGGAATGTATGGAGTGAGAGTTCTTGAGTCTTAGCCAGGGCACTCACATGGTTGCCCAGTATGAGGAGGTTCACACCCGAGCTTTGTACCACTTAGCTAAGGGTTAAAGGGACTGAATTTTGATCTGAAGAGAAAAAGATGCACATCACAACCTAACACTATACCAAAAGTTGTAGAGTTGGCATCCATCTTGAAGAGAAAGTTGAGAGGCATACCTAGAGATAGATGTCGATAGTTTAACAAACTAATCGCAATTGAAACTAGAAAGGGAAGAAGAAGATGGCTATTAGGAGGTATCCACTACCACCACAACCAGTGAGGCAATCTGGGGGTCAGCCTAGGATAGTTGAGGTTGGTCAGAAACAATTCTGTTTATGAAGGGATATGTAGGACTGAGGACCTAGATGTTTTCAGTGTAGTGAGTGGGGCCATTTTGCTCCAAACTGCACCTTGACGAGGGACAATTCTATATTCAATTTTTTCTTGGTTTAGAAATTGAATTAATTATTTAATTAGATTTTTCCAAGCTAGCACTTATAGAGATGCAATAAGACTCATGAGGTTTTAATTTGTATTAAGGGAATAGCTGCTTGATGTTGATTCGAGCACATAGAGCTTAAGGCATGTGCTCACTAAGAAGCTGTAAGGCCTAATGATGTCTACAAGTGTTGGACTATCTAGGATGTGTTGTTGATGTGCAAGAGCATTGTACAGTATCAAAGATGTGTTTGATGTCCAAGAGAGTTGGACAGTGTGGACTGTATGTTTGATGTTCAAGAATGTTGGACAGTGTAGATTATGTTGTTGATGGTCCAAGAGAGTTGGACAGTCCAGTAGCATTGGACATGCATGGAGGTCTCTATTGGTAGGACAAGTGTGCTAGTGTCCTCATGACAAGACTAAATTGTCACTTCATATGATACATATGGGTATTTGCATGACTTGTTGGGCATGATATCAAAATTATTATTATTTTCTCATCAAAGCATCTATTGTTGCACTTTTCATTATCAAGGTTGTATTGATCGAGGTTTTGTATGAGAATTTCAATTAAATTATTATCTAAACATTTCCTAGTATCTTGTTAATTATGCTAAATTGACATAATTGATCCTTTTCAGCTTATTTATACAAATTAAACTTGAACTTAGTATGTTGATTATCAGTGCTATTAGTACTATCTTTATTCCAATGTGAGCATTAGTCTAACGCCCCTACAACCATTCTAGATGAGACATCGATGAGGTCAAGAGTAGGAGAGGAGTCAATTTTATAGTTGAGAGATTCACGTCGTACTACTAGCAATTGAAAATTTTATATTGGACTATGTTAATAGTTTGACAACAAGTTTAAGGTTGATACTTGTTATATTGTATACCTTACAGACAATTTATGGAAGTGTGTTTTTGTTTAGTATTTAAATTGTGACTAGTGGATCCTACAATAAAGAAAATTGATTTAGTGTGCTTTCCTTACTTTCATGTATGTGAGAAGGTTTCAGATGTGGCATTTGGATAGAAGGTGGGTCTTTTTAAATATATACAAACATTATGATTTTCTAACTTGTTTTCAAAATAAAAAAAAATCATATATTAATTTTAAAAAAATAGGATGTGATAATAAGTCATCCATTTCATAAAAGGATTGAATGTCATAAACACTTATCTCATGTAATAAACATGAATAAAAACTTAGCCCGCATCTGGATGTCAGAAACATAATCATAATGTCAAAAACATATCTAAAGGTCTGTCTATCATAATCCATACACCATCGATGTAAAAATAAACATCTACCCCAAACAAGCAACATTCACCATGAGTTCATAATATATCAAAGTTTAAATATATATATATATATATATATATAATAGAAGCCTAAGTGAGACATCTTCTCACTTTCTCCAAGTCCTTATGCCAAGTATGTCAACTCACTCCTCGACCTTGGCTTTCCCTCGAGGATTTGAAAATTTTTGGAGGTTATTTCTATGAATACTAAGTAGATAAAACTTGAGCTGCTCAAAATGAGGGGAGTAGAATACATATGATTTGAAATCATAATATCAATTTGAAAGCATGACTCCTTACCCAAGTCATTCTCTTGCTACACGCAATCATGCATGTAATAGGACACATATCAAATATCATCTCAACATCATATGAATCAATTATATAATTAGCACATGAGCTATCATATAATCAACATATGGACGTCTCATATAATCAAATCGATATATCAAATAAAATAAAATATGTGCTCATATGTTCTATGGTAATACTCATATTAATGACTCATCATTCATAATACTTATATAGATCTAAATCATACCATAAACTTATATGGTAAAATTCATAAACCATGCATTGGGTCTATACATAATACCAACTCTGATAACACAAAATCTGGGACATGCCATGACCATGACCAGATCACTATATTGTGTGCTTCCTATATCCCAGAAAGACTATGATTGCATCCTCATAGAGCCTATGGCTAGTATCGAAAGGGCATCATGAGTCACCAACAACAGTCCAACTTCCAGCCAATAATATACTCCCTTTTGGGGTAGTGAATATCATGCCACCCTTACGTGGTTGGAGGCTAGGTGGCCAAACCTGCACAACCCCTGGCATTGGCTGCCCTAAGCCTTTGGCCCATCTCAATACTCAAGGCACTCACCATTCTTCATAATCACAATGATATCTCAAAACAAAAGTATGTGTATCCATATATTAAAATAGTGAATAATATCACATCTCAAAATGATCAATCGATACTCATTGTCAAATTCATAAGTACTACCCTCTTTAGGGTTTCATGCTCAAACAGATCAAAATTAGATCAAATCATAATTACATTCTTAATGCTATTCATTTTTCAGTCATATCAACTTATTTTATTCTCTAGTGATCTTGATCTAGGCATTTATTTCATGCTTGATCATGATGTAGATCGATTTGTGATTTCTACTTTTGATCTTCTCACGTTCAAGTAATAAACCATTCATCTGGACTCATCTAGACCTTAATCATGTTCTTATTAGGTAACCTAAATCTAATGACCAGATTTTAAGAATTAAGTTCTTTCTATCTGCCACATGATTCTTGATCATACTATCAATCTAAGTGTCTAACAAATTTCTTTCATTTAATCTAATCTAACCTCATATCAAATGTGATCCAACCTTTGAATTTTGGTTGATCACTTTAGAACATTGTGGATTAACATTTGATCTAAAGGCCTTTATAAAACCTTAGATTTTTCATTAATTTCCAAAAATTGGAACATGGGTCTTATAGTGTACCTATAGTAGAAGAGCACATTCAAAAGGACATATCAATCCACCTATGATTAGGCCATCAATTGATTGGTTGATCTAGTATAATCACATTATTTATTGAATGGTCAGTTGAGATTAAATGGCATAAGTTCCCTTGACACCTAGTTTTTCAAATTAAATACTAAGTTAACCTTGGACAGATTAGATAATGCAAATTTATGGTTGATCCATCCATGATTGGATCATTGATCAGATGATAAGCATAGACTAATCCTAGCCATTGGACCTCTAGATTATACTCTCTTAGATCTAACCTTGATTTTAGTAATTTTCACATGTAGATTGAATGATCATGCATCCAGAAAGGTTCATCAACTAGAGGATCAATTGGTTGTCAAAGTTGTTTAAATAGATTGTAAAATTGAAGAAAATGCTCAATTAATAGAGGAAGAGTTCTATTGTACCAATTTATAAGAATAAAAGAAACATACAGAGTTGCACTAATTATCGAGGGATCAAACTTATGAGCCATACTATGAAACTTTTTGAAAGAGTGATTGAGAAGAGGCTACAACATGAGATGAGTGTGTTAGAGAACTAATTTGGTTTTTTGCCTGGGAGGTGTGACATGGAAGCTATTTTTCTAATTAGGAAATTGATAGAGAAATATAGGGAGATGAGAAAGGACCTCCACATGGCCTTCATTGACTTAGAAAACTCTTATGATAGGATCCCTAGATATTTAATATGGTGGGTGTTGGATGAGAAAGGGGTTTCATGGGGGTATAGGGACATAATTAAGGATATGTATGAGGGAATGGTAACAAACGTTAGGACCACTAATGGACCTCTATCTCATGCCCAAGATGTCCCTTAAGGATATGTTTGAGCCCATACCTTTTCACATTGGTTGTGGATGAGTTAACAAAATAGTTACACAAGGAGATTCCATGGTGCATGTTATTATAGATGATATAGTTTTGATTGGTAAGATAAGGAACGACATAAAAAAAGAAGAAGCTGAGGTTATGGAGAGATTCATTAGAATCCAAAGGATTTGAAATTAGTTAAACTAAGCCAAAGTATATGAAATGCAATTTTAGTAAGGGGAGGAGAGGGAGTAGAGCATGGTTAAGATTGATAACCTAGAAGTCCCTCTAAAAGAACATTTCTTATACTTGGGATCAATAATATATGTGAGTAAAAAGATTAAGAGGGACGTTACCTAGAGAATCCAAGTGGGTTGGAACAAATGGAAATGCGCCTCTAGAGTTTTGTGATATTAGAGGGTGCCACTCAAACTAAAAGGAAAATTCTATAGCCATGCTCTATGGATTTGAGTGTTAGGTAGTTAAGGAACAACATGTACATAGGATGAGCATCACAGAAATGTGGATGTTGAGATGGATGAGTAGCAAGACAATAAAGGATAGAATTAGACATGAAAACATTAGAGATTTAGAAGTAGCACCCATAGGTAACAAGATGAGGGAGATTAGACTTAGATGGTTTGAATATGTCCAACAAAGACCAAAAACAACATTGGTTAGAAGGAGTGAGGTGATGCAAGTTGAAGGTTGCAAAATGGCAAGGGGAAGGCCCAAAAGAACATGGATAGAAGTGGTGAGAAAAGATTTAAAAACTTTGGTACTAAATGAAGCCATGACACTTAATAGAGGGGAATGGTAGAACAAGATTCATGTGATCGACCCCTAATCAGGATATGAACTTGACTATAATGATGAATTGTAAAAATACAAATTCACTAAGACCACTGATCTTGAATATTCTGTAGACTAGGCATCTCATATAAAGTAGTCAAATAAGTCCACATCTCACAATTATCAAATTTTGTATTTTCATTGAAAAGGGGCAATTGTTATTAGTTTTGAAACTTGTTTTGGTCATAACCTACTTTCTAAACACTAGATTTTGATGATATTATGGGTTTTTGAATTCATGTTTTCACACTCTATCCATTGGTATAGGATTTAGGATCAGATTCTTACAATCTCGAGACTGTAAATTTGGACCATTGGATTAAAATTTTAATTTAATTAAATCTAAAAAATTAGTATAGAAATTTGGGACTTTACATTGGTTTTTCCCTTCAAAGAATTTTGTCCTTGAACTTTCTCACATACTTATCCTTAAATAACTCCAAATGTTTAATCCTCATGTTAGACTCCAATTTGCAAGTCTCTTCTTCAATCAACTAGTTCTGCCATAGAATTATGATTACCATGTTCCTCATTCTACAACTATTCCTATCTAGGATTTGAATTGGCTTAGCCTCAAGGGCTAGATCTAGTTGTATCACCTTCTATACTAACTCCAATATGTGAGAAGGATTTGGGATATACTTCTGCAACATTCAAACATGAAAAGCATTATGAACTTCTGATAATTGCGAAGGTTAGTTCAATTTGTATGCTATTGTGTTGATGCAATCTTAGACCTCAAAGGGATCAATGTATTGAGGGCTCAATTTCTTCTTTAAATGAAATCTCATAACTCCCTTGGTGAACTATTAAGGTATACATGCTTACCAGTTTCAAACTCTAGGTCTTGGTGCCTCTTGTCACAAAACTCTTCTACTTGCTTTGAGTAGCCAACATTCTCTACCTGATGAGTTTCACCTTCTCTGCACATAATTCCACTAGCTCAAACTTAATAATCTGATTCTCATCGACTTCATTCTAGTAAGTTTGTGATCTACAAGGTATCCCATTCAATGCCTCATAAGAAACCATGTCAATACTCAAGCAGCAGTTGTTATTATAGGTAAACTTAATTAGAGGTAGGCTTTCATCACAACTCGTAACATGTCCTCTAAGGTCTAGATCATCCAATCTGATTGACCATCAACCTATGGATGAAAATTGGGGTCAAACCTCAGTGTTTATCTCTATGACTCCTGAGCACTCTTCTAAAATTGGGAGGTGAATTGACTATCTTGGTCTAAAGTAATCATTAGTTGCACCCCATGTAAACTCACAATTTCTCTGATATAAAGTTGAAGCAGGCTATCAATTGACCGATTTCGTCTAATGGGGAGGAACTATGCTGATTTCATCAAGTGATCAATAATCATCCATATCATGTCACACCCACTCATTGTTTGGGGTAGTCTCGGTATGAAGTCCATAGTGACATGATCCCACTTCCACTCAGGAAGCTCAAGTAGTTTTAGTAATCTATCATGCTTCTGATGCTCAGCCTTGACTTGTTGACAAGTAAGGCATCTACTAAAAAATTTCGCCACATCCCTCTTCATGTCGTTCCACCAAAATTCCCTTTTTAGGTCTTAATTTATTTTTGTTTCTCCTGAATGGATAGTGTATTGTGATTGGTACTCCTCTCTGAGTATCTTAAATATGAAGACCTAGGTTTTTCAAATGCCTTTTGTAATTATTTTTGAGAGGTGAGATCCTTATCTTTAAAATTCTTTTAAAAAACAAACAATAGAAACATTTTACTTTGAGAAGACTTTCTGAAAAAAACCATGGTTGTCTTCTTGCTGATTCAAAACACATTCATGAGTTCTAAAATCAAACAGTTTTACATTGAAAATATAGCATGTCAAAACTTATCATTTCCTAGAATTCTATCCAATTACAACCCATAGTCCAATATGTATAAACATATTTATACATGTCTAAATTGATTACCATAGTTAAATAACATAGTCATTTTACAATATTGGTAAAATGAATAGAGACATCATGCACAAATGTTCATTGTCAGTATTCTCTTTGCCAACTCGTTGCACATTGCCTCAACACCCTTGCCTTTCCCTTCTTTATGTTTATTTGTAGAGTTGGTGGGGTGAGTATCGGGAATATGCTAGGTAGGTAAATTTAAGATCACAAACATAAAATTGATATAAATTTGCATCCATGCACTCAAGCACACAATGAATAATCCATGGATATTGTCCCCAAGGTTTATTCATATAAATTCATAATGCATCATTTACTCACCATTTAAGCCTTCCATTAATGAATTCAGCTCAACCAAGTACAACATAAGTACAAGAGTAATATGATATGTTAATATCAAAAGAATTCACCTTAAACATGAGCAAAAATTAATATTGGCTCTCAAATCATCCAAGGCATCATCTTGCCCAATGGCCTAGGGTATTTATGATCTAATCACACACGTGGTGCTTAAAAACAAAAAAATCAACTTGCAGCAACTACCCAATAATGGGACACCTTAATATCATAGCAATTGTCCAATCATGGAATATTGTAGTGAAAAAATACATGGATCACTGCGCTACGGGAACTACACAACTGTGGGACACTGTGTTCTCAATGCTAACATCAACTACATGAGACTTATCACCTTCTCATATGGGACGAGAATGGATCACATAGTGTGGCCTTCCCATGATGCCACACCCAAAGTTTAGCCACTTAGGCTTAGTGTTGAAATATCAACTTTTGGAAGGAGCATGGCCAACCCCATAGCCCTCCTATTATAGTTTCAACCAGGTGGAACTGCTGGTTTAAAACAAATTCTCAGCAAATCAATGCATGAAAATCTAGGCACAAGTGTACTCTTTTCAAAATTTTAGATGCCTATTGATCACATAATCAGATCCTGATCTTGGTTTAAAATATAGATTTTTCATTTAAACACAATTGAGATGTCATATATATGTGTCACATGAAATTCAATTAGGAAATTAGTCCATGTTATACTTTTTAGAATTTTAAGTATAATGATAAAATCCTCCTATTTTTTACTAAAAGCCTTATAATGTTTTCCTTGTTTATAGGACAATGCACATTTAATGCATGTGGTATGATTCATATGATAATCACAATTTTACATCTTAAGTAGATCATGCAAGGATATCCTCTCAAAAGAATCACTTAATTTCTCAGTAATATTAAGTCACATAATTTAAGTCATAAGGATGCTATTTTGTAACTAAAAAAGAATCACCAACTACATTCAAATATAGTAATTATGTGCATTTAAAAAAATAATAAATAACTTCAATTACTATGAAATCTTAGCAAGACTAGAATTAGCTACCTCAATCTGATGGCTCAGATTCATGGAGATTAATCACAAATCAATTGGCATGTTGATAGACAATTAGAATCACTGATCAGAGCTTTTATCTGAAATTAAACATCAATCTCTCAATCATAGATTTATATACTAAAATCTTAATTTGAATAGTTGGATTATCTTTGATCTACTATTCAATCTCAGATCATATAGATCTGGATATTGGGGAAATAATTTCTCATATTAAGAATTAGATCTGATCTTCTAGGGCCAGATCACATGGATATAAGTGCTAGAGTGATTGGAATTACAAATTAATGATCCTATTGGATTTTACACATTAAATAAACTTTTAATTTATCATTCGTAACCCAAATCATTATTAGCATAAAATTCATATCATTAGATTCATATATTTATAGTCTGATCAGATTTGTAGATCTAAGAATTTCACTCGTGCACCATGTTTAAATCTAAATTTCAATGGTTGGATGATCTTCTATTGAACTTTCATCGACATGGGTCATAGATTAGGTGTCAAGGATTAAAAATATGAAAATTTTAATACTTTTCATTGTCAGAATCTAGTCATTGTCCTTAGAGAAGACAACCAGAAAATAGTTGTCATCGATGACTGTCACATAATGCCAAAATATTAAAAATTTCATGAAAATAAATTATAGGTCATGTACATCCATGCTTCATCTTTGTTTCCATGAAGTTCGAGGTGATTCCATCTCTGTTTGGTGTAGAAAAAGAAGAAAAATCTCACCAAAAAAATTCAATTGAGTTTGGGTAGCTAGAAAATGGAATTTTTTTTATATAGATCCTTTAATGGGTTGTGTCGGGTGGCAATTTTACATTGAATGATGATTGATTCAACTACTGATCCTTGGTAGCAACTATTGGATACACAATGACTAACGAAGAAGTTGTTTGCTGGCTATCAGCAATGGGAGGAAGATGAAGATGGGAATGAAAGAGAGAGAGAGAGAGAGAGAGAGAGAGAGAGAGAGAGAGAGAGAGAGAGAGAGAGAGAGAGAGAGAGAGAGAGAGAGAGAGAGAGAGAGAGAATAGGGAAGGGGAGGGAAAAATTGTGTGCAAGTAATGGGTGTTTCTACCTTGTGCTAGTAACAATCACTGGTGGTAGATGCCAACACTGAGTAGCAGAGAGAGAGAGAGAAAGAGAGAGAGAGGGAAGGGCAGAGGTTCACCCCCTCTTTGATTTCCTCCCTATGTGACAGGTGGCCGAGAGCGGAGTTCCACATGTTGAGCTCCTCCTGGTTGACCATTGTGTGGTGCCCTTTATTGTGAGGGGGTTCCATTATCAATTTGGCCACTCTCCATCAATTAGTAAATTTTGGAGTTTTATGTCCCCAATCTTCATTTCTTGCCAACTTAGTGTCATTCAAAATCTTTTCTCTTGTACATTCTGAATTTTGATGTTTCAAAGTCTAATTTGGAGTTTTCCATCAATTTACTTCTATGAATTTTGATTTCAGCTAAATTCGATTCTTTACCCCATCTTTCAATCAAAATTATGATAAAATGTAGGGTAGTTACATCCTGCCCCTAAAAAATTTCATCCTCAAAATTTCCTTGTACATTACTACTCAAATAACTATGGGTGCATTCTCTTCATCTCATAATCAGTCTCCCATGCGGCATTATCAATGGAATGATGTTGTTAAAGTTCTTTGACCAATGGAATGGTCTTTGTCTTTAATGTGTGTTCTTTTTTATCCAAAATCTAGATGGCCTTCTCTTCAAAAGTTAAGTCAGGTTGTAGCTCTATTGGTGCATGTGTAAGTACATGAGAAGGGTCAGGCACATACTTGTATAATATTGAATTGTGACATGCATCACCAACATCTACAAGCTGTGGTGGCAAGGCCAATCTATACACTACCAGTCCAATTCTCTCCAAAATTTCGAAAGGACCAATGAATTGAGGGCTTAATTTCCCTTCAGTGCCAAACCTCATAATTCCTTTCATAACAGAGACCTTTAGAAACATGTGATCTTCGATCTCTAATTTCAAATGTCACCTACTTTGATATGTATAACTCTTTTGTTGACTTTGAGCAACTAAAAGTTGTTTTCGATTAAACTTCACTTTCTCTATATTGCTTCCTATATTGCCATGCCAATACTAGCTGGAAGTTGTTATTGTATACACATTCAATGAGGGGAAGGTTCTCATCCCAATTTCTTTTCCAATAAATTCCACAAGATTGCTATATATCTTCTAATGCTTAAATTTTATTTATTTATTTATTGCCCGCCTATCTAGGGATGGAATGCTATACCTAAACTCAAGGAAGATCCTAATCCTTCCTGTACACTCCTCCAAAACATAAAGGTAAATATGCCACCCCTATCTAAAATAATGGTCATAGGTGTGTCTGCAAGCTTATGATCTCCTTGATATATAGCTTCAACAAGCTGTCTAAGGACTATATATGTCAAATTGGGAGGAAGAGTTTATTGTATTAGTTGATCTATAATCACCCAAGTCATGTCATGCCTATTCGTTGTCCTAGGCAATCAACTAATGATGTCCATGGTGATGTGGTCCCAGTTCCACTGAGGAAGATCAAGAGACTGTAACATTCTTGTCGACCCTTGATGTTTAGCCTTTACTTGTTGGCAAGTCAAACATCTTGCCATGCATTCCCCCACATCCTTTTTCATTCCATTCCATTAGAAATTTCTTTTCAAGTCCTAATACATCTTGGTTCCCCTTGGATGAATGGTATACCTTGAGTGGTGTGCTTCCTGAAGGATTTCTTATCTCAACCCTCTATTTCATGGAACTACCAATCCTCCACAAAATTATACACCCTCATTAGAACTTTGAGTAAACCCTAGTTTACTACCAATGTCTATGTTTCTGTGTCTTCTTTTTGAGCTTGGAGAACCTTCTCAACTATAGCAGATTTTACTACTAAATTGGCCACCAATGATCCCTTACCCCTATATTGAATTTTTGGCTTATAGTCTATCACATCTCAAAGTAACTTCCAATTTTAAGAGAGCATACCTACTATCAACCCTTGACTTTTTTGACTCAATGCATCGACCACTACATTGGCCTTTCCTAGGTGATAATGGATGGAGAAGTCATAATCTATTAAATACTCCATCCATCTTATTTGCCTTTTTATTTAAATCTTATTGGGAGATAATATATTTGAGGCTTTTATGATTTGTGAAAACTTTAAATCTCTCACCATAAAGGTAATGCCTTTAGATTTTTAATGCAAATACTACTACCATGAGCTCCAAATCATGAGTGGGATAGTTCTTCTCATGTGTCTTTAGTTATCAAGAGGCATAAGCAATCACTTTATCATGTTCCATCAATACACATCCCAGTTTAGACTTCAAATCCTCTATTGCCTAAAGGAAGTGTCAAAATCAGTGTAGAGTGAGTCTACTTTTAACCTCCTAGAAAGTCGCTTCGTATTCATTGCTTCAAATGAACTATGTATCCTTTCTAGTTAATACAGTTAATGGTAGGGCTATATGTGAAATCCCTTTGATGAATCTACCATAATATCCAGCCATACTAAGGAAATTATAGATCTCTGTCATTGATTTAAGTCTTTCCCAATTCATCACTACCTCCACTTTCATTGGATCCACAATAACATTGCATATAGAAATAACGTGGCCTAAAAAGTTACTTGCTCTAACCAAAATTCACACTTGCTGAACTTACAAACAAATGATGAGTTTGAAGAGTATTTAAGACAATGCATAGGTACTCTCTATGTTTTTCTCTACTTGTGGAGTAAATCAAAATATCGTCAACAAATGCTATAACAAGTTTATCCAAATAGGCTCTAAAGACCCAATTCATAAGGTCAATAAATACAGCTGGTGCATTTTTCACTCCAAATGGCATAACTAAAAGTTCATATTGACCATAATGAGTCTTGAATGTTGTTTTGGAAATATCTTCTTCTCAAATCCTCAATTGATGACACCCTAACCAAAATTCGATCCTAAAGAAAATAGTTGTAGACTACAGCTGATCCAAGAGGTCATCAATATAGGCAATGGAAACTTGTTCTTTATCATAACACTATTTAGTTACCCATGTGTTAGAACTTAGAGCGTAAATTAGGCTTTTTAGACCAAAATTCATAACATATGCATTTTTGACCTAATAATTCAAAATTTTCATATTTTGTAGGTCTAAAGGCTAATTTGGCTTAAGTATGTGACTAATCATATTTTTATAGGATTTGATTATAACTTTTTAATTTTTTTAGGAAGAGAGATGGTGATCTGATGGCCAAGACTAATCACAATAAACATTGAAGATTAAGTCAAATCCTAAATATCATCAATCCAAAGTTAGATCAAGGATAAAAATCACCTCAAGTGAAGCATTGGA
The DNA here is from genome assembly GCA_035236585.1 of Warburgia ugandensis. Lineage (NCBI taxonomy): Eukaryota > Viridiplantae > Streptophyta > Magnoliopsida > Canellales > Canellaceae > Warburgia > Warburgia ugandensis. The sequence continues at coordinate 82,800,186 of CP141131.1, read as the reverse complement.
AAATTCATAGGTGGCCAAAGTGAGCCCATGAAGGAAGCCATGCATTCCCACCACCTTTGCATGGGAGCCATGTAAGCCACCTTAGCCATATAAGCCATTAAAGGCAAGGAAGTGAGCTATGGAGCCAAGTCATGTGAGCCCTCAAAGTGAGCCATGAAGTCATCTTAGCTATGCCACATGGACCAATAGGAGGACCGAACCTCCACTTTTTATTTCTTTTTCCCCACTACCCATCTTTCTCTCCACTCACCAATTAAATAATCCCACTATGGGCATGAGTGAAGGCATCTCCTTAAAAGATGGAGCCACCCACCTTATTTTCATATTCTAACATTCCACCTACCTTCCAATCACATTTCTTTATTCCAACCATCATTCTTTGTCTCCATTCCTTTCCAACTCATCCCACCTTTTTTTCCCTTAAATCACCTTTGAATAAGTTCAAAAAACATGTGTAAATAGCCCCCATAGGGGTTTCCACGAATATGGACCATGGTGGAGGGGACTTTCCACTCCTTACTCCTTCAATGCAATCATCCTTGGAGCTTTCCATCTTCCTTTAGCATTTCATTCCTTTTCCTTTGTGTTTTTTATCAATCTTTCATGTTGATTTCCACTTCAAAGTTTAGGATGGTTATCTCTTCATCATTTCTTTAATTGTATTTGAATTCCTAGTTTGTTTTAATCCTTGGTTCCATGCTTACTTGTTAGTTTCTTTGATTACTAGCCTTTAGTTTCATGATCAATTGATTTAAGAGCTATAACTCTTTGGTAGTGTCAGCCAAAAGAGTATAGCTATTAGATCAAAGTCTTTACCTTACATCCTTGTTTTGTTCCTTTGCTTGCCTTAAATGTTTGCCTTTAATTAGTTTCTTAGATCCTTCAATCTAAAAGTTACAACTCTCTTGTAGTGACAACCAAGAGAGTGTGGTTTTTAGACCAAGTTCCTTACATCTTGAATTCCTAAATTGTTTTGCCCATGTCTTCCTTTCTTCCCCAATTTCTCTCCCTCTTTCCTTGGATCTCTCTTGATTTACAAGCATACTTGCTTAAGATTAGAATTTTGGATTTCTTCTGATGTATTTGAAACAATCTATGGTGCACACACTCCTTGGATGAGGTGCACCACTATTGTACATCAAATCCATGTAATGAGATTTATGTTTGGTTTATGATTGAAGTTTACTTTCCATGAGTGTTCTTTGTGATTTAAATCTTATTTTTCATGGATGTTTAATTTACTTCTTCATGCATAAGTAGTTTTGGATAAAACTTTCAATCTCTTTGGCTAGGTTATGTAGTTTAAGGAAAAACTATTCGATTCCTCATGGGATTGACTTCACTTGCGCCTATACTACAATCGATTCATGCACTTGCAAGTTTAACTTTAAAATACACATTAGTGTTCTCAATTCTTTCAATTCTATTAGAGCCACTTGATTTGGCACCTTAGAAATATGCACTATACTAGGCATAAATTTGAGATGGTAATCCCCAAAGTTCTTTAGGAAAGACATCCTGAAATTCTCTAATGACTTCCAACTCCTTAAGTTTAAGTTGTTTGGTCTCTAGTGCTACTACACTCACCAAAAAGGCTTGACATCCTTTTGAGATGCGTCTAAATGCTTTCATGGCTGAATTAACATAAGCACCATTTGTATCCAGTCTCCCTTGGAATGAAATTATTTTTTGTGCTAGTATACAGAACATGATCTTCTTCCTGCAAAAGTCCACTATCACCCAATTTGTTGCTAGCCAATCCATTCCCAATATGACATCAAAATCCATCATATTGAGTAGAATGAGATCGGCCTTAAACTGTTTCCCCACGATCTCAATAAGTACATCCTGGATAAACATATGAGAACTAATTGATTCACCTATTGTGGTAGTTACATCCAAGCCAAATATCAAATTATGCATAGGCAACACACACAGAAGATACAAAAATGTTGAAGATAAATGAATGCATGGAACTTGGATCAAGTAAAACTTTGGCATGTCTGTCTAAAATTCGAATCATTCCTTTAATTACTACATTTGAGGCTCTCGCCTATTCGAAGGTAATAGCAAAATACATGTCCCTGACTCCTAGGCACATTCTGTGTCCTGAGCCCACTACTTGTCTGTCATTAGGGACAGTCACTCATAAAGTATCCCTATTTACCACATCTATAAGATCGTACTAGTGGTTTCTACAGTCTTTGTCTAATGCAAAGTAAACTAGGATGATAAACTTTACACTTCAGACACTATCTTCTATCCAGCCCTTTGCTTTATTTGGTAGCCTATGGTCCTCGGTGCTTATGTGACCCCCATGAAGAATAAGGGCATTCTGTAATAGCATTGTATTTCTCCTCGTCTCATTATTCTACTTGATTCTGAAAGAATTCTTCTTAGAAAATAGAGGTCATTTGTGATAAGTGCTCAATTTTGTATAAATAATACCCAATTAGATGTCCATGTGTTATAACATATAATATTATTTTATTTCTATTTCTATTTTGCCTAAATTTATAACACATGCATTTCTGACCTAATAATTCAAAAATATGATATTTTGTAAGTTTAGAGGCTAATCTGGAGTAAGTATATGAATGATAATATTTTTAGGATTTAATTAGGAATTTTCACCTTTTGTAGGTTCTGGAGAGATGATCCAAAGGTCGAGATTTATTAAGATGAGAATTAAATATCAAGATCAAAAGATCGAGTCAAGGCTCAAATTTTAGTATTTCAAAGTAGATCATGGTCTAAGATCTCATTAAAGCAAGATGATGGATCAATAGAAGCAATTGGAAGAGCTTAAGGTGACTAATATTGGCCCATGAAGTGAGCCATGCATTTCCACCACCTTCACATGGGAGCCATTCAAGCCATCAAAGCCAAGTGTGAGCCCTCAAAGTGAGCCACATAAGCCAATTAAGCCAATTGCCACATGGAGTCAAACAATTAGAGGAGAATTCAAGCAATGATCTAGTTTCTAAATTTGGATTTATTAGAAGGCTTGAGAGAATTATGTAAAAGGTATGATGGTTATCCAACGCCATGTCCCACTCTTTTTCCATTCAATTGATCTAGGGTTACAAGTTAAAGGAGGGAGGAACCTCCTTGGAAAAAGTACACCCACCCCCCTTCCTAATTGATGATCAAGTGGTTTCCTAAATAAGGAACCCTATATTTACTTTAAATCACTACTCCTTAAACCCTAGATCATTCCCACCTTTCCTATCTTATTCCTTCCCATTTCCTTTGATCTTCTCACCAACCAATTGCCATCTAATTAGGAGGGTGAAGTCGCACTTTCCTCCAAAGGAAAATGACACCTCCCTTCCTTCTTAATTAGGAAACTAACTAGCCCATCACAATTCTTTCTCTCATATGTCATCTATATGACATCGTTCCTTCTTAAATTTCCTCCTCAAAATCTTCCTCATTCAATACCCTAACCCTAGAGCCATTTTCATCATGGATTCACCTTTTCCTTAGTTAGGAACCCACTCATCTATATATATTCTCATGGTCCATACGAATTTTCCAAATAGAGGTTAGTGAGAATCCTTAAAAACAAGATCTCCTTTAGTGTTATTTGTTTCTGGAATTTGGGATTTGTTAGATACTTTTATTCATTTGGATTAGTTATTTGCTCTCAAATTTAGGTTAGTAGTTTGCTTGCTTTGGTTTAGTTTTCATTGCTTTAGTTTCCATTGTTTTTCTTTCTACTTTTGCACCTTCCTTTCCATCTAGCTTCTCCTTCTTTCTTTTTCACAATTACCCTTGTTTTTCTTTGTTATTCCTTAATATTAAAGTTAAATCATCTCTAGTAGTGACAGCCAAGAGAAGACCTTGCTTAGAACCTTGATTTTTCCTCTTGAAATTCAAGTTTTTCAACTTATTCTCACCTTATTTTTATGTCAATTTCCTTGCCTTAGTTCACTGACTTAACCATCTTTTCTCTTGAATTCATTTTTGGATTTTCTTTGCATGGAATCATACTTTAGTTTTGTAGCATTATATTGCATTTTTTGTTTTGCTTCGATAGGATTTCATGCTTAAGAGTTAAACACAATTTCCAGCAATAGAACATAGGTTATGTGTCTAGTTTTTGGTGTAATTTGGAGATGATTCAATAAATTTTTGTGAGAATTATTGTTATGCAATATTTATTGCATCAAATTAATTGAGATCTAGGTTGTTTCCTTGCATAAATGTTATTATTTCATTTCTTATTTATGATGTTTTAGTTAAGGCTCCTAAGTACTGAAAGCTGGAAATTGTTTTCTCCTTAACTTTGTGCTTTACAAAAACACCTCCTTTTCTTGAGTCGTTAAGTATCCATTTAGATTTCCATTTTGTTTATTAGATCCCATAGTTACTTTGCACATGAACTTGCATTACAACCATAAAATCTAATCATCTTTGAGGCCATAAAACCATGCAAATGGTACTATGTCGCTTTAATCTTTAATCTTTGGTTAATTTAGTTATTATATCTTGTTTCATAATAGTCAAATTAGTTATTTTCATGTTAAGTTTAGAATTTTTTTTTAGTTTTGGAAAGTCCTATTTTTTAGCAAGTTTTAGGTTAGGAAGTGCTAAATTAGGAAAGTTTCCTTTTTAGGTAATTCCCTCAAGTTTAATTTCTTAGTTTGAATCTTTCTAATTCTATGTAGTTTCTATATTTTCTTTCTTGCTAATTAGTTAATTTTCCCTTTCCAGTTGGTTAGTTTAAAGTTCCTTTACTTTTAATTCTGAATTAAGAAAGTTTCTTATTTTAATAATTGTCTTAAGTTAGTTACTTACTGTAATTTATGCTTAGCTTACTATTGTCTCCTTATTTAAATGAATATTAGTTAGGTAATTTTCCATTTCCTTCTTTTATTTTTAGTTAAGGCAAGTTTCTTATAGTTCTAGTTTATAATTTTGCGCAAGTTTATATTTTTGTATACATTTAGTGTCCTAATTCAATCCAACTCTCTTTCTTTGGTTGAAGTTAATCAATTTGAATAAAATCCAATCCATTACAAATCTATGAGATTCCTCATGGGATTGACCTTACTTGCATGAACATACTACATTGATTTGTGTGCTTCCAAGTATGTTTAAAATTACACCAAGTTTTTGGTGCCATTTCTAGAGAATTGCAACAAATTTGTGGTTGATTTCTTATTTGGATTGTTTATATTTAGTCATCATTGTAGGTTGCATTAGCTTAGGATTTTTCCATCATATTTGCATATTTTTCTAATTCCTCATAAATTGATCTATCTTAGTTGTTTTGTACAAGGGGAATTTGGCAAAAGAGCAGCGATGATTCTTCGGGCCAAAGCTTTAGCAAAATTGATTGCTTTCTTAGATTAACTTGTAGTGAGGCCCCATTGAAACTTGCAAATTCTTTATTTCAATTTTAAATGGGTTGTACTAATACAGGGCATGTGTGGGGTATGGAGGCCCACACTCTCTTTTACTTCTCTAGTATAGTTGCATTTAGTATAACTTTGCATTTGGTTGGTAGTGCAGCTCATATAGTTTAGGGTCATTTTCTTATTGTTGCATCTTGTTTAGGGTTGTTGCATTAGATTGCACCTATCTAACTCTTGGTTGGATAGCATATAAGTTGCATTAGTTTGCTTTCTAATATTGCATTGCACATTTATTACTATATGGTGGATAGAACATAATGTTAGTAGGGGCCCCATAGGAACCCTCATAAGATAAGGACTGGATTTCATCACTAGATCTTTTGCCCACCTAGGAAATCAAAATCAATTCCTTGTATGCTTGCAATCCCAACCGTTAAAGACCTAAAATCAAGTAGCAAGAGACCTAAGGTTTTGAGCTTATAGGACCCTTTTTGAAAGAGGATATCTGTTACCATTCGTATGGCTTTTGAACTTTGTGGTTATTTTGGGTTTCCAAAATCCAAGTGATTTTCCCATGCCTTTTGTTGATGGTTATTGAGGTCTAAAAGCCTCCTTCCATGTGAATTGTATTAATCACATTGGGTAGTACCTAATTGGTATGCAATAGTCAAGTATGGATTAAAGAAGAAGATGTCTAGCTTTAGGTTAAAGCTACAAACTAACAAATCAATAAAGATCAATAAGACATCTCATTAGCATTAACAATTGTTTGATTGCATCACATGGAGTTAAGAGTTACATTTAGATTTAGGTTGCATCATTTAGTTAGGTTTCATTTTAGTGCATGCAAGGATGTCGATCTCAAAACACTGAATTAGTACCCTTAGATCCTGAGATTGAACGTACTCACAGGCAAGGGGTAAGATATCAATTTCCTAACCCCATGGCTGAACCACTAGTTGAGCACAAGGCCATCAAAGATTTCTTTACACCACTCCAAATAAATACTTCATGCGTCATGGTTCCACCCACGAATGTAGACTACTTTGAACTTAAAACTGGAGTCGTTCAGTTACTCCCAACATTTTATGGTCATGAAGGAGAGGACCCATATCTACATATCAAGGAATTACTTGATATTTGTACTACATTTAAATTCCTTAATGTTATAGATAATTTTATTAAACCTAGGTTCTTTCCTTCCTCATTAAAGTAAAGGCCAAATCATAGATGAATTCTTTAAAGGTTGGATACATTACCACATGGGACCAGTTGTCTAGGAAGTTTCTGAACAAGTTCTTTCCTATCCATAATACAAATGCACTTCATAGGGAGATCATTAATTTTCAACAAAGAGATGAAGAGTAGTACTAAGAATATTAGGAGAGATGGAATGAATTACTATAAAAGTTCCCTCACCATGGATTTGAAAAAGGATAGCATGTTCAATATTTCTATGAGGCACTAACACCTTAAAATAGACAAATGGTAGATGCAACTAGTGGAGGGGCCGTCATGCTAAAAAAAGAAATAGAGGCTTAGGAGTTTTTCCAAACTTTAGCTAATAATTCTCAGCAATAGAACTATTCCAATGGGAGAGGCAGAAATACCCAGCCTCAAAAGAAAGGACACCTATATGAAATAGGAGTGACCTCAAAAACAACACATCAGCGCAATTCATTAAATTGTAGAATAGAAAAGCTAAAAACTCTATGTTAGACAATATGTGTTGACATAAATGTGTTCATGGCTACTAATAATAAACCTTCACAAGAGGTATGTGCTATTTGTCTAGCCCAACCCCTTTAATTGTAGCTTGTCCATCCAATAGAGTGTATCCTGAAAATCTTTTGGATCAAGCGAATGGTCTTGATGCATATCACAATCCTAACAAGAATAATCCATACTCTGAGACCTACAATCTAGAATGGGCTACGCATCCAAATTTTTCATGGTCTAAGACTACCTATCAAGGAGGTACATCTATGAATCCCCCTGTTTAGAACTTCCCTAAGATTTCAGCTTCTCAGTAGACACCTAGTTTTCTACATCCTCAACAACCAAAGCAACCATCAATTAAGGATAATATTCAATTGCTCATAAAAAAAAATAGGACACTGACAAGACTTTACATCAATTCCAAAATGAGATTCAACAAAACTCTCAATCTATCACCAAGTTAGAGATGCGAATAAGCCAGTTTTCTGCTAAATTAAGTGAAAGGGAAAAAGGAAAGTTTCCTAGTCAACCTATCCCAAAACTTAAGGGCCAGTTAGAAATAGGGTTTCTTTCCCAAAGATCCCATGAGCAATCAAAGTCCATCACAACCCTTAGGAGTGGCCATTATGTTGATAACAAAGTAGGACAGATAGAGGAAAGACAAAAAACTCCAACTTCATCTGAGCCTATAGTGGAGGCACTTTATGTGCCTAAAGCCCCATTCTCTTAATTACTCAACAAGGCTATGAAAGGAACAAATTTCAATGAGATGATTCAAGTGTTCACACATATGTAAATTAATAACCCATTGCTCAATGCCATTAAGGATATTCTTGCTTATGCCAAGTTTCTTAAAGAACTCTGCACTACAAAGAGAAAGCTTAGTTTGCAAAAGAAAGCTTTCCTCACTAAGTAGCTAAGTTCTTTAATCCGACACTATACCCCACTTAATTTTAGAGATCTAGGGTGTCCTACTATCTCTTATGTCATTAGAAATCACGTCATTGATAAGGCACTACTTGATTTAGGGGCTAGAGTTAATTTGTTGCCTTATTCTGTCTATGAGCAACTAGAGCTTGGTGACCTTAAACCATCCAACACCACTTTGTAGTTAATAGATAGATCAGTTAAGAATCCACGGTATGGTTGAAGATGTTCAACTTTAGATGGACCAGTTTAATTTCTCTGCAATTTCATTGTCATGGATACCCAACCTGTATCATACCCTGGAAGTTAGATTATAGTGATTCTTGGATGTCCATTTTTGGTAGCGCCCAATGCCATCATCAATTGTAGAAATGGTATATTGCAATTATCCTTTTGCAATTTGAAAGTTGAGCTCAATGTTTTCAATCCTAACCACCAACACTTAGATCTTAATGACTCTTGCTACATGATTGAAGATTTTATTTAGAAGTTCTTCCACCATTGTCTACCTTCAATCTACTAGAGGCTTGTCTTACACATTGTAATTTCAATTTTTAATGTCTAGCTTAAGGCATTCAACATAGTGCTCACTAGGAGGCAACTCTAGGTTTTTAGAGTCTAAATTTTCTGCATTAGCCATCCATCATATAGTGTCTTTTATTCTCAAAACATTGGGGGCAATGTTTAGTTAAGGTTGGGGGGTGTAGACGTACATGAGATTTCTAAGTTTTTCTTGTTATGTTAAAAATAAAAAATAAAAAAATATTGACTTTTTTTTAACTTTCAAAAGTTTTTTTAAGAGCAAAGTTCCTTTACTATGATGAGAATTAGATTGTTTGAAGATTAGTATTTCCATTACATTAAACTTCTTAATGGAAATGCATATGGTAAATTCTCCATTTTATTCATGTCTTAAAGTGTTTTATGAAAGTTAAATATCAGAAAACACATACATAGTAAATAAGTCTAGACTAATAGATGGTTATGACTTAGAGACCCTGAGGAAATCAGTTAAGACCTACATCCCTATGAGTTATAGAGACTATCATGTTTCTGAGGGTTATATATAATTCCCTATTTTCCTCAGTGATCATCAACTATGAGAGATCCTAGTATCTTTGTTTCGCTCAAAATGCTAAGAACTATAAGGAGTACTAACTTTAGTTCTTGAACATTTATTGAATTTTAATAAATAGGTTTTAAAAACTAAAGAAATGATATAGGCCATTCTTATTTCAGCCAAGAGATATAAAGCCTACCCAATCTATTCTATACCACTAGTTAGAACCTATGAGCCTCTTGCTAAGACCTTTTCTTTTCAAAACACCAAATTACCTTAACCCAGAAAGTCAGTAAAATAAAAATCACCATTACCTACCTTTCAAAAATGAGTAGAGATGGTAGAAAAAGAAGAAAAGTCAAAGAAGCAAAAAATATCAAAAGTGCAAAGAAAAGTGTTACTTCTCAAAAATATGAGGAAAAGAGAAAAAGAAAACTATCTAAAAAAAAGGAGCTATGAAGAAAATAAAAGGAAAATATAGAAGAGATGTTCACTTCATTGTAGTCAAGGTAGAAAAATTATCCTACATCAATTGAAGACCTTTACTTGGATTTGAACCTTCGAATCCTTATACTCTTCCTTTCAAAACCCATCCAAGCCTATATTTCATTCCAAGGAATTGAGATGAAATATTTCAATTGGTCTTGGTAGTGGCATCCATTCTAAAGGATCATATCCTTTCTCTCATTAGTGCTTATTAAGTTATGTGAAGCATTAGATTTATTGGAATTAGTCACATAATGAGAGATATTTTCTTGACCCCTTCTTTGAGAGTTTTATTTATATGTGGACCAATGAGAATTTGAGATCAAGACATCTTTCCAATAGAGCAATGAGTATATCTATTTAGAAGTCTTGACTTATGTAGTTGTGCATGCACTACACTCTAAGATTAAACTAGAATAAGATGCTTGTAGTATGTACATAGCTTATGAAATTTCTCATTCATCTTTATTAAGTTGTTAAAGCATGTAGAGTACTAATGGATGAGAAATCTTTGAGAAAAAATAAAGGACTAATCCTCATGAAATTTTGTGGGTATATTCACTACAAACCCTCATGAGGCATAACTCATCCACTAATGGCGACATCGGGGTTGAAGAGCTTATTGCATGTGCTAAATGCAATCGGAACTAGCATAATGCTAGTTGTAGGGTGTGATAAGTATTCAGTTTTGTATAAACAATACCCAATTAGCTGTTCATGTGTTATAACTTATAGTATTATTTTAGATTTTTTTGCCAAAATTTATAACACATGACTAATCAAGAGTAAGTATGTGCATGATCATATTTTTAGAATTTAATTAAGGTTTTTCACTTTTTGTAAGTCTTGGAGAGATGATCCAATGGCTAATATTTATTAAGATGAGAATTGAAGATTAAGATCAAAAGATTGAGTCAAGACCTAAGTTTTAACATTTTAATATAGAGCAAGGTCCAAGATCATATCAAGGCAAGATTATGGATCAATGGAATCAATTGGAGGACCTAAAGGAGATTAATATGGGCCCATGAAGCAAGTCATGCATTTCCACCAGCTTTTGCATGGGAGCCTTTCAAGCTAATAAAGTCAAGGGTGTGAGTCATAAAGCCAAGCCAAATGAGCCCTCAAAGTGAACCACATAGGCCAATTAAGCCAATTGCCACATGGAGTCATACAATTGGAGAAGAATTCAACAAATGATCCACTTTCTAAATTTGAATTTATTAGAAGGTTTGAGAGAATTATGTAAAAAGTAAGATGATTATGTATTGGTGGACCCATCAAGAGAGAAACCCTACTTTCCAACTCCATCTCCCACACTTTTTCCATTCAATTGTCCTATGTTTACAAGTTCAAGGAGGAAGGAACCTCCTTAGGAAAAATATGCCCCCCCCCCTTTTTGATGATCAAATGGTTTCCTAAATAGGAAACCCTATATCTACGCCAAATAAAAACTCCTTAAACCCTGGATCTTTCACCCCTTTCCTATCTTATTCCATCCCATTTCCTTCATTGTTCTTGCCAGCCAATTACCATCAAATTTAGAGGGTGGAGAGCCACTTTGCTCCTAAGGAAAATGACACCTCCCACCTTCCTAATTAGGAAACCAGCAAGCCCGTCATGATTCTTTCTGTCTTATGTCATCTTTATGACATCATTTTGACCTAAATTTCATCCTCAAAACCTTTGTCATTTAGTATCCTAACCCTAGAGCCACTTTTCTTATGAATTCATGCTTTTCTAAGTTAGGAATCCACTCATCTATATATACCCCATTGGTCCATATGAATTTTTCAAGTAGAGGTGGGTGAGACACCATAAAATCAAGCTCTCTTTTGGTGTTATTTGCTGCTAGACTTTAGGATTTCATAGATTCTTTTCTTCATTTTAATTTCTAGTTATTTTCTTTATTATTTTCTCTCAAATTTAGGTTAGTAATTTGCTTACTTTTATTTATTTTTCATTGGTTTAATTTCCATTGTTTTGCATCTTCCTTTTCATCTAGCTTCTCCTTCTTTCTTTCCTCCAATTACACTTTTTTTTTTTCTTTATTAATCCTTATGATTCAAGTTAACTCATCTCTAGTAGTGATAGACAAGAGAAGAGCTAGCTTAGAACCTTGATTTTCCCTCTTGAAATTCAAGTTTTTGACTTTTTCCTTATCTTAGTTTTAGGTTAATTTCCTTTCCTCAGTTCACCCACTTAGCCTTTCTTCTTCTTTTTTTTCTTGAATTCCTTTCTAGGTTTTTCTTGCATGTCATCATAATTTAGTTTGTGATCATTAAAGTGCTTGTATTATTTAAGAATTAGAAGCAATTTCCAGCAATAGAACATTTAATAACGTCTAGTTTTTTTGTGTAATTTAAAGATGATTCAATAAAGTTTTATGTGAATTCTTGTTATGGAATGTTTATCTCATCAAAGTACTTGAGATTTGGGTTGTTTCCTTTGTAAAAGTTATGGTTCTAATTGCTTATTTATTCATGTTTGAGTTAAGGCTTTTAAGTACTGAAATTTGGAAATTATTTTCTCCTTAACTTCGTGCTTTTATTTCCAGCCACCAAAACACCTCCTTTGCTTGATTCCTTAAGTACCCATTTAGATTTCCATATTATCTATTATATTCAATAGTTAGTTTACATGTGAGCTTACATTAGAACCATCAAATCTAGTCATCTTTGATGCCATAGAACCATGCTCACAATCTTAGAACCATGTGCATCATACCAAGTCCCATTAATCTTTAATCTTTGATTAATTTAGTTATTAGATCTTGTTAAACAATAATCACATTAGTTGTTTGCATGTTGTTTTAGGTTTAGAAAGTTACTTTTATATTTAGAAAGTTATATTTTTAGCAAGTTTAAGTTTAAGAAAGTGCTAAATTAGGAAAGTTTCCTTTTTATGTGATTCCCTTATGTTTAATTTCATAGTTCGAATCTTTCTAATTCTTTGTAGTTTCTTTATTTTCTTACTTGTTAATTAGTTATGTTTTCAATTCCATTTGCTTAGTTTAAGTTTCCTTTACTTTTAATTCTAAATTAGGATAGTTTTCATTTTTAATAATTATCTCAAGTTAGTTACTTGTTGTAATTTATGCTTTGCTTGCTTTTTTTATTTATTTAAATGCATGTTAGTTAGGTAAGTTACCATTTTCATTGTTTATTTTTAATTTAGGAAAGTTTCTTGTAATTCTAGTTTATAATTTTGTGCATGTATGCATTCTTGTTTACTTTTAATGTTCTAATTCAATCCAACTCTCTTTCTTTGGCTGAAGTTAATCAATTTGTATAAAATCCAATTCATTGCAAATTTGTGAGACTCTTCGTTGGATTGACCTTGCTTGCATGAAAATACTACATTGATTCATGCACTTGTGAGTAATTTTCAAGCTACACCAATTTCCACTACTTTTGCTATGGTTGCAGGCTACATCCCTAAAACCTTAGTCCATAATCTTGAGTGTGAACCTCAAACAAATCTTTCTGCTACTTTCTTATTTGAGGTGCACGCTATACCTTTAAAATTACTCAAAAGTCCATAAATCAAAGTAGTATTTCATGTGAGAGAATCCATCAAATAGAGTGTTAAACGACTATCTTGACCAAGTGAATGTGTTGACTGCATATTACCAACCTAACAACAACCCATATTCTGAGACCTACAACCCTGGATGGGCTAGGCATCCCAATTTGTCTTAGTCTAAGAGTAACCATCAAGGGGGACCATCTATAAATCCCCTTGTCCAAAACTTTCCTGTTAGAACTATAGTTCCCCAGTAGCTACCTAGCTTTTAACCTCAACAACAAAAGAAAACATCTTCAAAGGAAAACATCCTTACCATGCTTGAAAAAATTATAAAAGATAATGATTACACTAAAAATGCCTTACACTAGTTGCAAAATGAGAGTAGACATTCAGCCAATGTCAACTCTCAAGCCATAGCTAATTTAGAGATGCAAGTGAGCCAATTGTTGGCTAAACTACATAATAGAGGAAAGGGTCAGTTCCCTAGGGTCAAGTTCTCAAAACCTTAACCCTCATGAGCATGCCAAGTCTATAATCACCCTTAGAAGTGGTCGACAAATCGATAACAAAGTTGGGTAGGTTAAGGAAACTGCTGAGGGGAAAGAAGAAACTAAAACACATGAGAAAGAAATTAGATAAACATCTCCTACTTATTCTGAGCCTATAGTGGAGGCATCCTATCTGCCTAAAGCCTCCTTCCCTCAATTACTCAACAAGATTAAGAAAGGAACAAATTTTAATGAGATAATGGAAGTGTTTAAACATGTACAAATCAATATTCCATTAGTCAATGCTATAAAGGATATTCCTTCTTAGGCCAAATTTCTTAAAGAGCTATGCACTACAAAGCGAAAGATTAATGTGTTAAAAAAAAGCCTTCTTAATTGAGCAGGTGAGCTCTTTAATTCAACACAAGACCCCACCAAAATTTACAAATCTATGATATCCTACAATTTCTTGCATTATAGGAAACCATGTCATAAATAGGGTACTTCTTGACTTAGGGGCTAGTGTTAATATGTTGCCATATTCTGTTTATGAACAACTAGGGCTTGGTGAGCTTAAGCCAACCAACACCACATTATAATTAGCTAATGGATCAATTAAGATATCTTGTGGTATGGTTGATGATGTATTAATACAAGTGGACCAATTTTATTTTCCTGTCAATTTCATTGTCCTAAATACCCAGCCTATAGCAAACCCTAGTGGTCAAATCCCGATTATTCTTAGACGTCCATTCTTAGCAGCATCCAATGCAGTCATAAATTGTAGAAATGGTGTATTACAATTATCCTATGGCAATAGGAAAGTTGAGCTCAATGTCTTCAATGCCAACCATCAACAATTAGATCTTGATGATTCGTGTATCATGATTAAAGATTTAATTCCATAAGTTCTACCACCATTATCTACCTTTGGTCCACTACAGGCCTGTTATACACATTCTAACTTTAATTGTTAACATTTAGCTGAAGGCATTAAACTTAGCGCTTACAGGGAGGTAACCCAAGGATTTAGAGTCTGCATCACTCAATTTCCATATAGATCCTATATTTTTCAAACATTGAGGACAATGTTTTATTCAATTTGGGGGGAGTAAATGCATATAGGGATTTTGAATTTTCTTGATTTTTTTTTCTTTTGAAAAAAAAAAAACTTTTAAGGTAGAGTTCCCTTACTGTGATGAGAATTGGATGTTTAGAATTAGTGGTTTCACTATTTTCACCTCTTAATGGGAATACATATGATTAGTTTTGCATATTATTCATGTGTTGAAACATTTTATAAAACTTAATTCTCAGGAACCATTTACACATAGCACATAGTCGAGACTAAGAGAGGTATGACTTAAAGACCCAGAGGAAAATCAGTGGAGACCTATAACCCATTGAGATTTTGAGACTATCTTCTTTCAAAGAGTTATAAGTAATTCCACAACTTCTTCAGCGGATATAAATTAATGTGATCCTGTTATCCTTGTTTAGGTCAAACATCAACAATAAATAGCAGTAATAGTTTTACTTCCAGAAAATTTATTAAATCTGATAGGCTTTAGGAAACCTAGGAAATGATATAGGTCATTCTTGCTCAGCCTAGAGATATAAAGCCTACCAAGTATATCATAGCACTAGTTAGCCCCTTTGGGCCTATTATTAAGCTTTTTTCTTTCTTAACGCCATTTGTCTTAACCCAGAATAAGCCAGTAAAATAAAAATCCATTACCCATTGTCGAAATGAGTAGAGTCAGTAGAAAAAGTTCAAAAAGAGGACAAAAAGTCAAAGAAGTGTAAAAATTAGCTATCTTTTTTTCAAAGAAAAAAATTCAAAAGAGAGACAAAAATATGAAAAAGATATTCACTTCAAGTACAACCCAAAAGAAAAGTTGTCCTAATAGATATTTATTGGAGACCTCTTCTCAATTTTGAACCTTTGAAATCCTTATACCCTTCTTTTCTAAACCTATTCTAATCATACATTTCATCCTAGTTAAAGACCTATTAATCTTCAGTAGAATATAGCCTTAAAGAGGAGATAAAAGGAGGAATTAAGGCAAACTACCCCTAAGATTCTTGGTGATAACATTCACTCTTAGGGATCACTGTCCTTTGTCTCTTGAGCATGTAAAAGAATTATGTGAACCATTATCTTATTGGATTCGATTACATAATGAGAGAAATATGTTTAAACCCTTATATGAGAGTTTCATTTCTGAGAGTATACCTGTCAGAATTTGAGGTCAAGATATATTTCTAAAGGAATTTAAGCATATCCAGTTTGATGTCAAGATTTCTATGGCTATACACACACATGAACTCTAAGAAATAAATCAAATAAAATGTATTTAATATGTATATGAGGTGTAAAATTGTCAAATCTTCTCTATTAAGTTGTGAAAAACTAATGGAATGCTAATGAATGGGGATTCTATGACTTAAAATATGGGACTGAACCTTATTGAATTTTGTGGGTATATTCAATCCAAACCCTCACGAGGCATAACTCGTCCACTAGGGCTAACCTAGGGGTTCAAGGGCTTATTGCATATGCTAAATGCAATCATGAGTACCTACGAAAGGGGCACCTTGTATCAGTTTTAGAAAGAAAAAAATTTGCATGTTTTGGTCAGAACTAACAAAATGCTGGTTAGGGTGTATGTTGTGTTTAATTTTGGCCAAGACCACTAATTTAGCACTTAATTAGATCATCTAACTCATCAATTTGATGATTTTTAAATATAATATGAATTTTAGTTCAAAGTGACCATCCAACCGTAATTTGTCAAATTTAACTATTAGATGATCATCTAAGCTAATTAGATGCTTAATGTATGGTTAGATGACTCTAATCTAGTCTTATATTTTTTAGATCAAATAGACTATGGGTTGGATGGCTAATCAATGGTGTAGATTATCCAAGGGGGCATTGAACAAGCCAGATCACTCGCAAAGCAAGATTGGATGGTTTCCTAAAAAAAAGGAGTTCTAATAAGGGGATAAGAGATCATGGATAAGATTTGGAATGAAGAGCATGTTTTCCAGTGGAAAATAACTCCTCAAAATTAGCATGAACACCTTAGAAGGAGGGAAAGCTATATAAGAGGGAACGGTGGGAACACATAGAGAGGTTTTTTTTCATTGTTTCCTTTGCTTTCCTTGCATTCTATATATATATATATATATAATTCCCAATTCTCTTTTTTCATCATTTTTTCACTGCAAATTTTTTCCTCTATTTTCCTTCCCTCTTTTCCCATTGACGGCTTGACATGCACCAACTAGCACAACACTGATCCAATAGCTTCTCCTTCTTAGACTTCCCATGCACCAACCTCAATTCGTTCCCTATCTCCGATCAAACCTGTGACAACCCGCACCTCTACTCAACTCTCCTTCCTAGTCAATTCCCTCTATGTTCACTAGCATCAAACAACCCTGGCTCGCCCCTCTTTCTGTCTCTCTATCTTTGCTCTCTCTCCAATTCACTTCTAGCTTCACAAGTCGCTGACGTCGCATCTGCTGAGATTTTCGTCAACACCCAAAGCAACTAGCCCAGCATCATCATCCACTCCATAGACTTTCCCTTCGCCTCTACCAATTGGCACCAACCCAGCACCAGCATCTGCCCCATCTCTCCATCATGTAGCCCCCTACTTCTTCACGACACCAGACGACCGATACTCCTCTCTTGTTTGGCATCACCATCATCCTCAGCAGGTTTCCTGTTCCCATTTCTTTTAAATCTAAAATTCTCTTCAAATTTTAGTTCTATCCTTTACCCTTTAATTAGAATTCCATCTGTGTCCCACATTTGAATTCTCTCTGTATCCTTGCTTCCATTCTAGTTTTATTTTGTCTATGTTCTATTATCTAGGAACTACATAATCTGAATTGAATTAATTAAGGCTTAACCTAATCAACGGCTTAGCCTTAACAAGAAAGATCTCATTATTGCTTCTCTATTTCAAAGCAGATCTTTAATTAATTTTTAGATTACATTCTTAGTACATTACTTGGTTTGGTATCTAATCTTTAATCTGAAGCACAAAAATCTATCTAAATCCTCCAAATTTCAAATTTCTTATCTAGCCCAGATCTCTCAGATTTTTTGGAATCTGCCCAATCCATCCTGCAGATCATTAATTAGAAGCACCTGAAAGAGACTGATGAAGGTTGATTGAAGTTTATGAGCCTAGATCTAAAGAAATTAATGATAATAAATCTCAAGAAGTAGATTTTTCTTGTTTTTTTAGTTAAATTTCTATTTTTTAAGCTGAACTTCTATAATTCCCATTGATCAATTATATTTGAAGTCTGATTGCATTGTAGTTAATTTTTATCATTTAATTTTAATTTTTAAACAACTAATTTTATTAAAACTCCAAATCATTAAGGCAAGCCCCTTTGGGATTGACCTGTACCTGCACACACTATACTATAATAGCCCATGCACTTACGGTAAAACAAACATAGCTCCTTCCCATCGCTCGTTGTAACCCACCAACCCCACCCAACTCCTTCCCACAGCCCACCCCACTCCCCTCTTTCCCATGCCTAAACCCCCACCCAGCTCCTCCCCACCACCCACCAGAACCTCGCCTCCCCTCCCCCCCCAACCTGTCCGAACCCAGCAACCTCCCCCTCCCCTTCGGCCCCCGCTTCCTCCAATGCCCATGTGACGACCCAGGTTTTTGAAACATGATTTGTAAAGTATTTTGAAAGCCAGGGCCCTTAAGAGTGTAAATTTTTTTTGCAAAACAAAGCAGCTGAAATTCTTTTCTTTAGAACTTGTTTTGAAAACCCAAGTCACCACTTCATACATAACATAAGTACAATTTGTGTACAAAATAAAATTCCATTGAAGGAATATACTTTTATTAAACTCTAGGATCCATCCAATGGTTCACAGTACAGCCAAATCTATTACAGTACTTGTCCAAATTACATAATCCAAAACTCAAGCTCACCATACAAGAAAACTCTCAACAAAGAAAAGTACATGCCTTCAAGGGTATACCTTGAAGATTATTCTCTTCAAGTCTTCTATCGTCTTTAGCTCCTAACTCTCCTTCCCTGTATCTGAGATATTGCAACAAGTACAATATCTCAGCAAGCAATGCTTGGTAGGGGATTCAAGAAACATAATATTGACAATGAAATTGCAATACTTCATAATCCCATTATCCTTAAACATACTCTTTACTTTGTAAGTTATGTATACTTATATACATACATACCCTTCATGGGTAAACCAGTTAAATTCGTGAAAATAGTCAAATATCATTCCCAACTAAGCTGATCAATTCTTTTCATTTTAAGAACTTAATATTACAGCTAATCTTATAATGGGAATTTTCCTTCTTGGAAAATATTGGTAATATACAATTACCTAGCATTTCATTATGCTATAACATAAGGCATTTCAATATGCCTATTCTCATATGCATCATAGTGCAAAATAATCAGAAAGGCTGCTATGCTGCAGTCTGATCCGTACTAGCGCGCTCGAATAACTGCCCTGTTCACCATTGATACCATGGTGAAAATTATTATGTCACTGCCCGTATGGGGGGGCCAAGACTTTCACAGTGGTGGCCTTCCCATAATTGCCACCACTCGACTTTTAGCCTCTCATTGGGCAAGGTATCATCATATCATCAAATTTCAAGGAGCGAGTGGCCAAACCCTCATAACTCCTCTAGCAATAGCATCCCCTAAGCTCATGCCTATTAAAACAAACTCACAAGCCTCCAAGCTTATATGTAAAATAGATTTCATATATATCAGACCATATGTCTGTTTACTTAGGGCTGAAATATTTTCTAGTTCCCTATTCACTTATAGTTTAGTCCTTAACCATCTTATATGTGTTTGGTTGGATCATAAGGTTTTCAAGAGATTTAATACAAGTATTATCATTACTCTTGTCAACATAAGCTCATGAGTACAATCATGTATGTATTCATCAAATCCTCCTACCTTTAAGGATTGATCTCTTTTCCCCAATCTTCCATGATCCTGACTGATGGATGTAATCTGTACATCCATACATATTGTCAATATATATATTATGAACAATCCTATTGATCACCAGATCTGATGTTTAGAATGATCTTTAGATCATTCATATCTAAGTATTTTCCTATCTCTAAGTCTTTGTATGTTCATCTCCTTGATCTTGATCTTTCATAGATCCTTTGATTGACAATCTACACATGTTGATAAAGATCAAGGTCGTAGATCTCTATCATCTAGTTCTTCTTTGATCTAAGTTCAGTTCTTGGATCATCCCTCTGGAGGATGATCTTGGTTTTGTTCCTTGAATCATCTTTAATCAAGGGTTTGGATTATCTAATCTAATGAACTATAACAAGTATACTAATAAACATGCATACTAAGTACAATATAGTATTCTTCTTCTTATTGTTCTTGATCATCCAAGATCTAATGGATCTTGTTTGATCATCCTTATCTTACTTACTGTTTTTATTAGGGTTAGGTAATTTAGTAACCTTTTATGCTCTTATTATTATTCAACCAGTTATTGTGCTGGTTGAAGGTAGCTTATTCAAGCCTAAATCTAAAGTGCTCCTCTTATTTCCAATTGGCTAAGGCTTACTAGCTGAATGGGTGAACACAAAGTTGTTACTTCAATCCTCACGTAAGGAGACGTTTAGACCTCACAAATGTCAACGGAAGGTAGGGGAAGAGAGAGGCTCTATTAGATAACCCCCTTAATCACTATGTTCATCATTCACTAGAATGACCATAGCTCAACCTTTCATAAGGTTCCTATAAGCATGTTTACCCTAAGTACTCTTTCTAATGGGTTTTAATTAAGCCCATGAATATTTATAATGTCATTCATGGGGTTTATTATTCTTTTCCTAATTTGGGCCGAGGACTTGATAATCCTTATATTGACCTACTAACTATAGCCCTTACTAATTAAGTCCAAAGTACTCCATTGTTATTTGTGTCATGAAACTCTACTTTCTCATTAGAATACATTTTTGATGTTTTATGCTCTTTATCTCATAACAAGTAAATCTACTAATAACATTCAACCATAAATGAATTATAAATTCAAAGCATAAAACTACATAATCTAACATTCAATGAAAATGAGGCAAGGTACTTAAATTAAATCTAGCACCTTATGATAACAATGAAACACATATCATGCTAAACTCTAAATGTTATATTAGCATGCATTATAACATAATAATATAAAATGAAACTAATTACATTTATATTTTTAGAAACCTTTACTTATGATCCAACCATTTGATCTTAGATCTTTTCCTTTGATTAAGGTCAAAAGATCATATTGATCTATTTTTGTCATAATCCATTCATGATTTCCTTAGATTTCATCATATAAACATTTATTCTTTCCATCCCAAGGGTCTGATCACACTTGATCTCATTGATCAAGTGGGTCCCTTTGTATTTTTAGGGTTTTTCTACCATAAAGGGTAGATCCCTTAATATATCTCATATCTATCCAATTTAAACATAGATCTCACTTTATTTAAGTATTATATCATTATTAAAATATGTTTCTAAGATCTGATCATCTAAGATTTTGAAAATCTATGTAATTGGAATCTTATTTCTTTAATATAGAAATTTTTTACTAAATAAAATGTATATTTTATTATTCCATAAGAAAATAGAGGTTTCAAGCTTTTCATAGCTTCTTTCCGATCTCAATTTGGAGTTCAGATGACTCTGGAATTGAATTTGGAAGTTTCCAGTCTTCCTAGGGCCTGTATTTGATTTGGGCCCAGGAACGGACGGCCTAGATCGTTCGGGCGGAAAACCAAGCCGAGCGGACCGAGTCAGGCGTGTCCACTATGCTGAAATGTTAAAGCGCCCGCAGGGGGCGTCCATGGAAGCACGCGGGATGTCGTCCGTCCGATCTGGAGATCGGACAGTCTGTTTGGACCGTCCAATCAATCCCTTCTCAATTGAGGGACCAATACTTCTCAGATCTTTCTGAAAATTCTACCCTAGGGGTTTTGGACCCCTCTGGATTGATTGGTATAGTCATATTTTTCATCTGAGCACTCCATCATCATGAATTAAGGGTTCTATTGTTTACTTTATTTTTACCTTTTTATTACCAAAATAGATTACAGAAAAATAAAAATTACATAAAACAGTACTAAACATCTATGAAAAGGATTTCCACCTACCTGATTAGAGAGAAAACCTCAGTTATATGCCCAATTTAAAAAAATACCTTGTTGATGAAGATATGGCCTAAAATCCACCTTTCTTGCAAATATCCGTTGTTTGAACCGTTGGATCTTGAAATTTCTTTGGGGGTTTTGTAGAATAGATATGTTGGGAAGTTTTGGATGATGGAATTGATAAAATTAGATCTGGAACAGAGTGCCTAATGTATTTTAGGTCTCTTGTTCCAATCTAAAAAGAAAAACAAGTTGAAAAGAGATCTAACTCTTGGAAATTTTGGGTTTTTGGGGAGGGATCTAGATCTAATTTTTCAAGGAGAGTGAAGAGAATTTTGTGGGAATTTTATGAGAATTTTTGGAAGATTTTTGGGGTTGTATTTATAGGCATTTTGGGTCTTTTTTCATGATTATAATATTTTATTTTATTTTATTATTAAATGACATGAAAGTCTTCAATGCTCCCATGCCTAATTTTTCTTCCCCAAGACCAGTTGATATTTGTTGACCCAAGTTTCTCATGGGCTGCTGATAAAATTGGTTGTTGGGTACATTGTGGGCCCCACATGGTGTAAAAAGACCGTTTTGCCCTTTATGCATAAAATTTTGGGTTTTATTCCTATGATCTCGGATTTGAGTGTACTTGGTGACGTTGGATTCGTATTTCTCAGTACATTCTAAATTTTGATGTTTCATATTTTGATTTTTGGAATATTTTGATTTTTTTGTAAAATTACTATTTTACCCCTTTTGTCCATGAAATGAAAAACTTAAGGATTTCTCATCCGAATTTGAAATTTGTCATGCTTACAGTCATTTTGAAGGGTTTGCTAAGTTTAATTTCAATTTTACATGTCTTATGGTTTGATTATACCTTTATAAAAAGTATATTTTAAATAACCCTAATATTTCAGCCCGAAATATCTGAAACTCAAACTTTATTGATAATTACAAAAATTGAGGTTATTACAGCCCACCCCACTACTGAGCAGCTAGGTATGTACCAACCCTCTTCTCCTCTCCTTCCTTGTTTCCCTTCTCCTCTTCTTTCTTCTCTCTCAATTTTTCTCTATGTAAGACAAGAATGGAGGGAAGTCTATTTTAGGGTTCAACTATGGGTACATAAAGAAGTCATTTTATAAGTAAAACGACTTTAAAAGAATACAATTTTTATATTTTTAATAATTTTTTATTCAAAATATATACACCTTTTATGTTAATACTTCACAATTTAACAAGTAATACACAATGAAAAATATTTTTTATGATAGTCAACATTGATTCATGGGTTCAGGCATTTAGGTTCAGGGTACGTATGTAAGTGTTCGAGGTTCATGGTTCAAGTGTCTAAGTAACAATGTCAAGGTTAGGTTAAGGGCTCAAGGTTAAGGTTCAGAGTAAGGGTCAGGGTATGAACATAAGTGTTCAGGGAATAAGGTTGGGGGTTAGAGTTAAGTGCTCATGGTTAAGGTTCAAGGTTAGGGTTAGGGTTCAAGGTTGATCTACACTTAATTAATTTTAAATGAATATATGTATTTATAGAAACACTCCTAAAGAACTAAAAATATGTGATAACCAAAGAAGTAACAAAACTATACTAATAAAAGAACATTAAACAAAATAAGATGATCAATTAATTAAAATAAGATGATCAATCAATTATAAAGTGGGAATGTGGGGGTGCTAGCTTAAATTTTCGTGTCTATTTCTTGACCTGTGTGTGTTAGAGTTGTTTTTCATATTAACACTTCTTCAATCAGGGGGCAGATTGATCATTCGTAAATTGCAAAAGTCTTCTAATCAAAAGCCTTACTATGAGGTGGGAGCTGGCCCTTGTTATGTTCATTGTCATTAATTTTCTCGACACCAAATTCACATAATTCAAACATTTGTAAATTGTTATTTAAGAATCAAAGGTGTTAAATAATTAGTACAGTAAATATAATAGGTCTATCTCTTTTTTCATTACATTTATTATACAAAAAGAAATCATTTATTTTTTAAACGACTTTAAGGGTGTAGACTTTTAAAGTCATCTATCAGAAAATGGCTTTAAAAGTATACACTTTTAATCAGTTAATGACTTTAAAACTATACACTTTTTTACACTTTCTTTTTAATTTTTTAATTCAAAATATATACACCTTTTATGGTAGTACTTCGCAATATCTAACATGTAATTAATACATAATGAAAATCATGACAATCAATATTGATTCATGGGTTCAGGCATCAAGGTTTGAGGCAAGGTTTCATGGTACATAAGTCTTCAAGGTTCAAGTGTCTAGGTAACAATGTTGGGTTCAGGTTATGGTTTAGAGTAAAGGTTCAGCGATGTACATGATTGTTTAGGTTCAGGGTTTAAGTGTTTAGGGATCAGGGTTGGGGGCTAGAGTTAAGTGTTTAGGATTAAGGTTTTAGGGTTAGGGGTTCAAGGTTAGGGTTAGGGTTAAGGTTCATGGTTGATCTACACTTAATTAATATTAAATGAATATATGTATTTGATTGACACTAAGATTCTAAAGTTTACTTATGCCACGGAATATTGTAGAAACACTCCTAATAACTAAAAATATGTGATAACCAAGGAAGTATAAAAATTGTAATAATAAAAGAATATTAAACAAAAAAAGATGATAAATTAATTATGAAGTGGGAATGTGGGGGTGCTGGCTTAAATTTTGGTGGCCATTTCCTGACCTATGTGTGTCAAAGTGGTTCTTATAGTAAAGTTAATTTTCTTGACACCAAATTCAAATAATTCAAACATTTGTAAATTGTTATTTAAGAATTAAAGATGTTAAATAATTGATACATTTGTTATACATAAAGAATTTTTTTATTTTTAAATGACTTTAAAAGTGTAGACTTTTGAAGTCATTTATCTGTAAACAACTTTAAAAGTATACACTTTTCTATAATTTTTTATTCAAAATATCTACACCTTTTATGTTAGTACTTCACAATATCTAACAATTAAATAGACAATGAAATGCCTTTTTTATGATAGTCAACATTGTTTCACTTGTATGCACACACACACACACACATAGCTCACTATTAGCTAAAAATTATTAACATGAAATTTTCTTGACACCAAATTCAAATAATTCAAACATTTGTAAATTGTTATTTAAGAATTAAAGATGTTAAATAATTGATACATTTGTTATACATAAAGAATTTTTTTATTTTTAAATGACTTTAAAAGTGTAGACTTTTGAAGTCATTTATCTGTAAACAACTTTAAAAGTATACACTTTTCTATAATTTTTTATTCAAAATATCTACACCTTTTATGTTAGTACTTCACAATATCTAACAATTAAATAGACAATGAAATGCCTTTTTTATGATAGTCAACATTGTTTCACTTGTATGCACACACACACACACATAGCTCACTATTAGCTAAAAATTATTAACATGAAATTATATGTGTGTGTGTGTGTGTGTGTGTGTGTGTGTGTGTGTGTGTGTGTGTGTGTGTGTGTGTGTGTGTGTGTGTGTGTGTGTGTGTTTATATTCCACATACCCCAAGATATATATTGTTTTCAAACCCAAGCTCCTTCCTCACCATTGTCACACACATAATCCTCATTCTCACCAAGCAATGCTTACATTGAAGGGATTGTTTTGGTAATAGAAGGTAATTTATTTCAGCATATTCTACATTGTCTTCATCATAAAAATCCCTCAAACAAGATGATAAAATAGTTGACCATCTCTTATCATGTTCTTCTTGTACGTAAAATACTTGTTTTGCTGAGATGCTAAAATAAATTGATCATTTTTATAGCCAATCCTGTTGAGGTCAGCTAATTTCAATCCAAGGGCATCAGTTTTGATGTTGTTTCTTCCACCCAATCGCACTTAAAAACAACCATAGTTCTAAAAGTATAATGTAAGGCCCAAATCTCTCTTATAACCTCCTAATAAATATCATCTACCACTATTGGCCTCTTATCCTTTAAACTTAAAAATAATGTAGCATTGGAAACTAACTCCACTATTCTGTTGCACTCTTAAGTTATCGTAGTCTTTCATGTAAAAGTGATAACCATTGATGGCATATCCGCCCTAAGGTTTTTGATATATTGTTGCTTGCTGCTTATCACTGATCTCGAATCTGTATATATTAAGTAGGCTTAAGTAAGATTAATATATACATACATATATATATACGGAATGTAGTTTTTTAACTTAAGTGAGATTTCTTTCATTTTACCTTTTTACATAGCCAATTATTGAAAGTGCAACAATGCTCAAATTGTAGCCACTTCTATTTCTTTGCGTAACTTGGATTCTTTGACTTGAGTACATCCATGTGTTCACTGCGTACACACACACAAATTAATAGAGTAATCATGGAAATTGTAATTAACCGTCTCCAATTAAATTTTACATAAGTGCATGCATGCATGATCAACTTACTCAATGTAAGGTTGGACTTCATCAACATTTCACAACACATAAAGATGAGCCCGGTCTTCTTCTTTATAGTCAATGGTCAATACATGACCACTCAATAGAGGTTCACCAACCTCTGGATCATGAAATGCAACTGATTGTTTCTTTCTTTGGATTCTTATTTATTTCTTAGGATTCCAATGGCATCCACTCTTGCTAAGTACTCTATGTAAAACTCCATTGCTTCCTTTGCTATATAACAATCTTCCCACCATCAATGAGGTGCACTGTTAAGTGTACCACAATGTCAAAGAAGGATGGTGGGAAGATTGTCTCAAGCTCACATAAAGTTGTTACTAGATGACCTTGAATTTCTTGTAATTTTGAAACATCAACCACCTTCTTACATAAAGAATTAAAGAAGTAGAAGAATTTTGTAAAAGCTCCCCTAACTTTGTCCAGTAACACAGAACATATTCTCCTCTCCTCTCTATCGAGAGTATAATTTGCCTTAGATAGGTATGTTCCTTGATTACCCATATCCGCAGGGTACAACCTCCCCTTCAACCCACATTCATAAGATCCATTCGAGTTGCGAGTCTATCCTTTATTTTTCTTAAGATATTAAGCAAGGTGCTGGTTAAGCTTTCATACACATTCTTCTCAATGTGCATGGCATCAAGCACATAGTGCATATGCAGTGATTTCCAGTATGGCAGACAAAAAAATATTGATTTCTTCTTCCAACAACTTCTATAATTACTTTCACCTATACATTTACTTGATTTCTTCATATTCTTTTCCCACAAGACATTAATATTTTAACCTGCTACAATAACTGATGTCCTGTCAACATCTTTGCAGGTGTCCTTGTCTCTACACTCCCTTTAAATTCTCACTTCTAAAAATGATGTGGATGGTCTTTACGTAACCATATTCTATGCCCAAGGAATGCCATTTTCCTACCATGTTTAAGTTGTATAGCACATGTTTGATCACTACAAATAGGACAAGCATTGTATCCCTTCATAGTACATCCAGCCAAATTACTATATGCAGGAAGCTACTTATTTTCCACAACAAGATAGCCTTTAGGGTGAATGACTCTTTCTTGTATGCGTCGTACGCTTCAACACTTATGTCCCATAATGTCTCAAGTTCACCAATCAAGGGAGACAAGTACACGTCAACGTCATTCCCTAGCTGCTTTGGACCCGATATCAGCATAGTTAGCATCATGAACGTCCTCTTCATACATAGAGATGGTGGAGGTTGTAACAAACTAATATAACGGGCCAACAACTATACTTTCTACTCATAGAACCATGAGGATTAATCCCATTTGTAGATAATGCTAGTCATGGGTTTCTAGGTTCTTTACCAAAATTAGGCCACATGAAGTCTACGAGTTTCCATGTTGGGCTATCTACTAGATGGTATGAAAAACTATCAGCTACTTTGTCATTAGCATACCACACTAATTTCTTCGCTGTTTTTATTGTATGAAACTTTCTTTTGAACCTTGGAATAGAGGGAGAAGTATCATATAACCTTTACAAGAGTGCTTGTAACTATCTCAGTTGAATTCTTCTTTAACTTCCATGTTAACTGTCCACAAGTTGGGCATGTAGTTTTATCCTTGTACTCCTTCCTATACAAGATGCAAACATTGGGACACCCATGTATCTTCTCATACTTCAACCTTAGTGAAACCATGGTTTTCATTGCCTCTCATGGGGACCTCGCCTATTTATTATCCTTTGGTAGCATCTTACCCACTAGTTTCAAGAGTTCTATAAAACCTTGATCTGAAAAAACAAATCTTGATTTCACATTATAAAGTTGTACCACTACGGATAGCTTGGTATAATCTTTACACTTAGGGTACAACAGCTCATCAACTTCCTCTAATGTAGCATGAAATTGTTTAGGGTTTCATCCTGGAAGTCATCATAGGCATCTCGAAACATTGGTAAAGCTGTACTACTGTCTCCAACACTTCTTACAGTGCCTTGATCATATATTCTAGGCCTTGTCAAGGGCCTATGCAGAAGTTCTTCTCCATGCCAAATCCATGGGTGGTAATGGTAACTTTCATTGATTCCATTAAAGCATAAGTCTTCTCTCAACATCCCTACAGTTATTTTTTTCAAGTTTCCACATTTTGAGCATGGACAATGAATGCGATTACGATCAATATGTGCCCTAAGTGCAAACTCTATGATATTTTCTATTTCCTTCTCATATTCTTTCAATGTTCTTGTCATAGTCATCCAAGCATATTTGTCCATTATCACAAGAAATCAAAGCAAATTTGCATGAAGATTTGTAAGACATGAAAAGATTAGGTTAGGCATTTTACCAAACATTAGATATACATCAATTAAAAGTGTTCAAAATAACTACATTTCATGTAAAATTTTAATTAATAATGAAAAAAAAGCAAATTATGACAGACACATTCACGAATGAAATCAACTTTCAAAAGAACAATTTCTAGCCTCCAACCATGTAAAAATTCTTCAAATATGCATAATACATGTGAGACAAATATAGAGATATGAACTAACAGTCAAAAATCAATATTGACCCCGAATTTGTGAATGTAATTCTAATTCACAAGTAGGATTTGGTTCAGAGTAGGGAAATAGAAGTCTAGTTTAGTTTTTATGCACATATAATAAACACAAAGCAAAAAGACATGGTAGAAGTTGATGAAATAATTCTTAAAATAGAAGTACAATTGAAGTCATTTACAGAAAAAACCACTTTAAAAGTTCATACATTTAAAGTCATTTCCATAAAAATTACTTTAAATGTGCACACTTTTAAAGTCGTTTTTATACAAATGATAGTAATTTTTAAATTTTCACATGAAATATATATTTATTTACCTTTTGTACATTCCAAATTTGCATAAATACGCAATGAAATTGATTTTACAAACACAATCATATATAATACATATATATACATAAACAAACACATCAGCAAGGAAATCAAATTATTTTTTTATTACATCCAATGTTACATATTTTTAGATCTTATCAAGCCAAGATCAAACAATGAATTTGCTCTTTTCATCAAAATATGGCCTAGTATTTAGCTGACACCACTCTTTTTCATCAAAATTGGCCAAAAATTGATGGTATAACAATCACTCTTCATCAAACCCTAATTTTGGGTGATAACCACAAATCGTATTGTTCTCCCTTTCTTCAATAGTGAGGCTTGAGAGAGAAGTAGTTGTCATTTTCAATAAAATCATACAATTTTTACGAAGTCAGAATGATCTAACAGATTCTTTAACCCCGTGATATGTAGTGCAAAAACCCACATGGTCTATAAAATAAAAACACAGAAAATTTAGTAAAAAGAAAAGAATTCATGTGATTTAAAAGAAGCTATGGTTAACTTATAGTTTTTTGCATGACACAAATAGTCAAAGATGAAGCCATCATGCCAAAAACATGAGAAGAAGAAGATAAAGAAAAATGGTACTTTGATAGCTATTTACAAATTAATGAACACTTTAGAAGTTTTTTAGTGCTAAATGACTTTAAAAATAGTAAACTTTTGAACTCGCTTAGCACTAAATGACTTTAAAAGTGAGGGACTTTTAAAGTCATTTATATATAAACAACTTTAAAAGTCCATTCCCACTAAATAAAATATTCCCACCAAATTTATCTTGATCCTTTTCAAGCTGCTTCCTAAATATGGCTTCAAAAGTTATGTATTTTTAAAGTTGTTTATTTGTAAACGAGTTTAAAAGTTCTTCCTATGAAAAATTCCCTTTAAAAGTTCTTCATAAACGACTTCTTAAGTATATATATATATATATCTAAAGTCATTCATTTCAAACGACTTCTAAAATATTTATACAGTCGGCAATCATATAAGCGACTTCTTTATGCCAACTTTAAAACCCTCATGTGTAGTAGTGATACTTCTACTTTATATTGCGATATGAAACAGCATATACATGTCTAATCACATCAACTATGTTAATTAATATATTATAGACTAGTTCATTCCATCATAGTAATATCAATGTCTTCTATGTTCTTACAAAATTATCATCATACATTTCAAGAGTTCATACATTCTCATCTAATAGATATAATTACAACCTCCAAAAAATATTCAAGGGACTCAGCCTTAAGATAACAGTCAAGTTCATTCATGATTGTGTGAAACTATGTCTGTCTAGGTTGCACTATTGACTTGTCCATTTTTTTGTCTCTTGGGACAGTCTCGAATGAGATGCCTAACCATTCGACACTCATAACATCACCACGGTTGCCCTTGCTTAGGTTTTTGGGGTCATCTGACTTGAGGACAAGGCTGGTTAGGATGAGCTCTCCTATACCTAGGGCACCATTTCCTTTAGAGGTTTTGTCATTTCTAGTTAATTGTTGCTGATGTTGGGGTTATTGTGACACAACAAAAGGAAAAGGCCTTCTACTCTCACTAGCCTACCCCACATTCAATGCTTAGCTTGCCTTCAGTGTTGTTCGATATAATCATGGGCTAGATTTGGGTTTGTTGTTGCTTTGGTTGTAGATGTGGCAAAAGATCTAAAATACTTGTGTCACAATCTTTGCAACTTGACTGCCCGCCCCAGTAGACTTGACAAGGGTGACAACAGGTAGTGTGGGGGCAGACCTAGTCTTCCTTCGAGAAGCCATTTGTTAGGAAATCAAGTATCACTATGTGTAAGTTCTTCCCTCTCAGTTCTCCTTCAATAACAATTCATGAACTATCATATATATAAGGGGACCCTTGCAACGATTATGATGGAATAGAATAGGCTCTAATACCAACTTATAACACTCAAGGTTTATAAGACATTTTATATAATGATAAAAGTAGTAATAATAAATATAGTCTGGATCCCTGTTTTTCCAAAAGAAAAACATAACCAAACAATTTCAAGAATAATATATATGTTGCAAGAAATTAAACCAAATCTGAGATCAAAACCAAAGTAAAGACCAAAAGCATGTACTGCCCACAATATATAAGTATCATAACAAACTTAATCATGTATATGTACTGCCCATATAGATGAACCTGAATAAAGTCTATTTAGCCACTCACATCAAACTATCTATTATAAAAATCTAAGGATGGTCCATACTGCTATCACTGTCCTTCTACGCTTTTGCCTTCCTACTATTGCTCTCATT
This sequence comes from Warburgia ugandensis, assembly GCA_035236585.1. NCBI lineage: Eukaryota > Viridiplantae > Streptophyta > Magnoliopsida > Canellales > Canellaceae > Warburgia > Warburgia ugandensis. The sequence goes on along the minus strand of CP141131.1, from coordinate 82,768,803 downwards.
ATCTAAGATAATGCAAAATAATGTAATGCATTAGCAAGTTATTGCTTGTGTATGTACATAGACCTTTAATATAATGACAATTGTCGCATAAAAAGAGTAATTGATTAAGAAAAGCTAATATGAGTGTAAATCACAATATCCATGAAATACAAATGCCCTAAATCATGTCAATATGAGTAACAAAATAAGTAACAAAATATCAGGTGCAATAAAATATGGATCTTATGAATATAAAGCATGATCTGATAAAATCTCACATAAACATAATATCAATAGGCGGGGCACCCAAGATATGTGGGTCCCACGAGTGTCCCATACACTCGCACAATAGGTCATGAGTTCTCATACCAATCATGCATGCATACAGAACAAGAGTATGGATTGTCATGTTGCAATGGTAACCATACTCTTGGGTCTACCGACTAGCGCTCTCCATCGACACCGTAATGGGAGACTCGCCGTCCATCCTCATGGGTGGGACTGGACTGGTAGTGTGGATTACCCATGATACCAACCCCTACTGTGGCCAGGTGTTTATCATCCTATAAATTGAGAGGGTGGGTGGCCTCTAATCCCTCCTAGCATGACATATACCGGGTGAGAGCACCCGTCATAAATCGCAAAAACACAAAAATCATGTATCTCGTCAAACCAGGAGCACTTGTGGTACAGCATCCCAAGGTATCCCCCTCATCCTGGGGTTAGCCTATTAAGGACTAGCCACCAAAGCCTTGTCATAAAACGAGGAGGATTTGTGGCCTACCATCCCAAGGCACCCCCCTCATCCTAAGGTTAGCCACTCAAGGACTAGCCACCAAGCCTCCACCAACACTTCTATGGAAATCATCCAATCTCAATGATGCAATAAAGAAGAGATGTTTATAATTCATATATAAGATCCACGTGTATTGACACCATAAAATAGATCGATCAAAAAAATACATACAAAACACTGTAAAAATCTCATATCAAATCATAGATAAATAATTTATAAATCACATGTACACATAATAAAGAAACCATGCTACAAACAATCCCAGTCAATCAAGATGCTATGATAGTGCGAGATTTTAGAAAAACAATTTGCAACATTAAATGTCGTCACCTACCTCAATGAGAGAAACAACCAAATCAAGTACGAAATCCTCTCAGCCTGTGCGCTTTAATGTGCCTGTCAGTACCACAGTACTATTCTACATCATTCATTTCTCTCAATGTAATCCATTATAAGTTTTTTTTTTCTTAAGTTGTGTCAATTTATAAGTCAAATTGTCCAACAATCCTCGGATTTATCTTTTGATCTAGAGCAACAGTTTAGATTGTTTGATATCATTATAAAAATCAATTTCTATACCATCAATAACTCATCTACTTTATCTAATCATCAATCATAGTTGTAATTTTCTACTTTAATGTTTCTTGATCACAAAATTCTTAATTTATTCCATCTCAATGGAAATTGAGGAATTCCAGCTATTGGATCATTCTTAATAGCATTGATTTATGATTTTAATCAATTTCATATTTATCAATTTATTTCAATGTATATCTATGATTTGTATCTTGATCTGATGGTTAGAGCACTCTCTGATCGATAAATTCTAATTCCTTAGTCAGATCGATGGTCTAGATCAATTTCTAGGATGAATACAGATGATCTGGTGTGTAGATCCCTCAATGCATCCCTCAGATTACTTAATGGTCTAAGTTCTAGGGCCTAATCATCCTCTCATAGGCCCGATCTAAGTAATTGGATAATATTTCATGAATTTGATCTAATTAGATATGATCAGATTAAGATTCTAATACTAAAATTGTGTGTGTAGTCGAGACAATTCCAACAAATGTTTCAGATAAAAGATCGAGCTTATATTGCTCCCACAATTGCAAAATGAACATTTCAGTTCATTTTTGAATGGTCCGGATCAAAATCCTTAAAGGATTTAATTTAAACCAGCATCCCAGGGCTGCACTGCGTTAGAGACGTGCAAGGGAACATGCCACCTGTGCCCTAATTTCCAAGATGTTGGATGTCCCACTTGACCTAGACAATGCGTGTGGATTATCTTACGCACGCCCGTGGTCGCGTTGTGTCATGCATCTTTGTTTGAGCATCCTGTGGAAGTGTCCTGGGCACGATGTCCATTGGGGACAATGTGCCCAAACTGTCCAATCTGTTTTTACTTAGTTGAAGTCCCAAATGATCTGATTTTTGTTTTGTTTTTGCAATTCCTAAGGTTTTAAGGGCCCTGAATCCAATGGGTGGCTCAGATCATCCATCTGAGCTATCTTTGAGATGGGTTTTCTATTGTGTCATGGTTTTTCTTAGATTCAAACCCTCCCCACATGAAAACATTCAATCTATGTGTTAGGAATGATAAAAGACAATGAAAGGAAGACAATGGAAGGGGAAAACAAGAGAAAAGTTGAATCTTATCTCTCAGGTCGATGGAAAATTCAATCGTGATGCTTTTACTCAAGATGGAGAGATGGAGGGAAAAAGGCACGATCGCAATACTCTTCAGGCGATCAGTTGATGCAACTCCATGAAAGAAGGTGAGATCTGTTTATGGTGTTGAACGTAGTTAAATCCTATCACAGCTAATCATGGAAAATATGAAGAATCAGAGGAGAAGAAGAAGATGAATAGTGTCTAGGAAAAAGGGGGATTTTTACTTTAAATTCGGTTATGGTGAGGTAATTATGATTTCTCACATAATTAGTATGTTTCTAAGTCCATTTTGGTCTATCTAATTTCTATAACTCGCATTAGTGCACTATGGTTATATCATGACCTCCCTGGGTCCTTGGTAACCCTACGACAAAGTCCATGGTTATATGTTCCCATTTGCATTCTGGCAGCTCTAGGGTTTGTAGTAATCCAGCTGGTCTTTGATGTTCAGCCTTCACTTGCTAGTAAGTTAAGAACTTAGCCACACATTCCCCGATATCTCTCTTCATACCTTCCCACTAGAAGTTTCTTTTTAAATCCTGGCACATTTTTGTCCCTCTAGGGTGTATAGAAAATTTGGATTGATGGGCTTCTTGTAGTAGTGCTCAAGGGAACCACAAGTCTTCCTTGGAACTGGATACCCTATCTGAGTCTCTACTAACCCTAGTCTTTTCACACATTTCTTGTATTTCTATATCCCCTTCTTGAGTCTGTAGGATTTGTTCAACAAAATCTAACTTAATGGTAACATTAGCACTACCTTTGTGTGTCTACTTAGTGCATCAGCCACTACATTAGCCTTTCCAGGATGGTATTGAATTACAAAATCATAATCCTTAAGATATTCCATCCACCTCCTTTGTCTCATATTCAAATCAGCCTAGGTGAAAATATACGTAAGGCTCTTGTGATCAGTGAATATGTTGAATTTCTCCCCATATAAGTAAAGTCGCCAAATTTTTAATGCAAACACTACCAATGCAAGTTCTAGGTGGTGTACTAGGTAATTCATTTCATGCTTCTTCAGTTGTCGTGAAGCATAAGCAATGACCTTCCCATTTTGCATTAGTACACTTCCCAACCCTTTTCTTGAAGCATCATAGTATATCTCATAACCTCCATTCCTAGATGGCAAGGACAATACTTGTGCTGTAGCTAACCTCCTTTTTAACTCTTGAAAACTTCTTTCACATTCATCAGTCCAAGTAAACTATACTCCCTTTCTAGTCAAAGAAGTCAAAGGAAGAGCTATATGGGAAAAACCTTTGATAAATCTATGATAATATCTAGCTAACCCCAGAAAACTTTGTATTTTATTACTGTCTTTGGCTGTTCCCAATTCATTACTACTTCTACTTTGGTTGGGTCCACGTCTACTACATTCTGGGAAATTACATGCCCTAGAAAATTGACTTTTTTCAACCAAAATTCACACTTAGTAAATTTTCCTAATAGTTTGTGTCTTTGAAGTGTGTTTAATATAATTCGTAAATGTTCCTGATGTTCCCGTATGCTAGTAGAATAAATGAGTATATCGTTAATGAATACGATTACAAATTTATCCAAAATTTCCTTGAAAATTCTATTCATTGAGTCCATAAATATGGCTAGGCATTAGTTTATCCAAAAGCCATCACCAAAATTTCATAATGTCCATATCGAGTTTTGAATGTGGTTTTGGGTATATCTTCACTTTTGATGCTCAATTGCTGATACCTTGATCTAAGGTCAATTTTGGAGAAGACCTTAGCATATTGGAGTTGATCAAAGACATCATCAATGCATGGTAAAGGGTATCTATTTTTTATTGTCACATTTTTCAACATCCAATAATCGATACATAACCTCATAGACCCATCTTTCTTTTTCACAAATATCAATAGTGCTCCCCATGGTGAACTACTTGGTCGAATAAACCCTTTGTCCAACAATTCCTACAATTGATTCTTCAATTCCCTTAACTCAGCCGAGGCCATCCTATAGGGTGTTTTAGAAATTGGAGTTGTACCGAGAATAACTTCAATGGTAAACTCAATTTTCCTATGAGGTGGTAAACCTGGGAGTTCTTCAGGAAACACATCTTGGAATTCCTTGAATGTGTCAATTTCTTCTATCTTGGGCTATCCAACATTCAAAGCAACTGCAGTTGCTAAAATGGCTGACATCCCTTGGACACATATTTGGAAGCCTTCATAGCTGATATGATGGATTTATTTGAGCCATTTGGTTTTCCATGAAATATTAGCATTTCTTCTCCTGGTATGTTAAAAGTGAGTTTCATTTTGCAGCAGTCCATAATTACCCCATATTTTGCTAGCCAATCCATACCAGTATTATGTCAAAATCTACCATGTTTAGTAAAATGAGGTCTACACCCATTCTCTTCCCTTGTACTTCAACAGGTACATTTTGAAGATATTCCTATAATCTAATTGTTTTTCCCACTAGTGTCATCACATCCAGATAGAACCCCAATTTCTCCACTATCAATTGTATACTAGATGCAAATATACATGATATGAAAGAATGGGTAGATCCAGAATCAAGCAATACTTTGGAATGGTGATGAGATACTAGCAATGTACCTTCAATAACTGCATTAGATGTTCCAGCCTCTTTATCAGTAATGGTGAACACCCTTCCTTGATGACGTGGTACATTTTCAGGCTTTGCAACCTTAATTGCAAGGGTTTGTTGTAATTATTAGAGAAATGCCCTAACTCGCAACATTTGTAACATTTGATAGGAGGTTGAGGTGGTTGTGGGGCTGAGCAAGGGCACACATAGCCTGGATGATATGTTCTGCAAGTGGGGCATGGTTTCCGTTTAGCTTGATTTCCTCGATGGCTAGAAGACCTAAAGTTGTTTGGCAGTCTCTTGCCCTTCTTGAAGGGTTTTTTATGATAATTTGTCCCTCCTCCAAGTTTGGTGAATTGATTTCTTTTATAGTCTTCTTTGAACTTAGAAGCCATCTCGACACACTCGGTCATAGTTGTTGGCTTGGTTCTTAGCACCTTCATTCTTAGCCCTGGGTGTAACCCATCCATAAACCGATCCACTGTATGCCTTTCAATATCACATATATGGCCTTGCAAATCTCTTCAATTGAATGAACTTATTTTCATAATCAATAACTAAAAGATTTTCCTGTCGTAGATCTAGGAACTCCTCCTTCCTAGCTTGCACATGGACTAGGAAATATTTTTCATTAAAAATTTCCTTAAACCTTTCCCATGGGATTTCTTCAGGATTGGAGAAGAAAATTCTTTATGCTGACCTCCACCAAAAAGCTGCTTCTTGCTTCAATATATAGGTGACCAACTTGACCTTTAGATTCTTCAGAGTTCTCAACACACTGAAGGTCTTCTCTACTTCATAAATCCATTCTTCAGCCTTCTCAATATCACCCTTGCCATTGTAGTTAATAACCATCTTCTGGAACCTTTCCACCATCTTGTCAATCTTTTCAGGTGTCAATTGAAAGGTTTCCATCACTCCACTAGGTACAGGTGAAGAGTTATCCTATACCGGAGTTAGAGTTTCTTGTCTGGGTATAGGAGCACTGGGTCCCACATCAGGTTGAGCGTGGGCCTGAATACTGGGTGCTTCAACTGGAGTAGCCTAAGGCTATATAAGCTGAGGATGAATATTCGTCAATACCCTGGTCATCACCTCCTCTAAATTATTCCCAGATGATCCTTCCATAACATTCTCAGGTTTCTCAAGTTCCCCTTTTAGGTTGCATCTGCTCAAAACCCAAATTTCTATATAAGTATTCTACTTAACCCATTCCTAATATATCCTAATTTGGATTATTCCTTTAGACATATTGGGGATGTGGGTGACTGGATGAATGGCTCTGATACCAATTGTGATGACCTAGGTTTTTGTAACACATTTTGTAGAACATTTTTCAAAGGCAGGGCCCTTAATGGTAAAAAAATTTTGAAAACAATGCAGTAAAAATTCTTTTCTTTTAAATTCATTTGTAACAAAACCCAAGTCTCACCTCAAGATACATAATACACATAGACATTTTGTATAAAATAAAATTTTATTGAATACCAGGAATCATCTAGTAGTTCACTCTTACACAACCCCTGTATTATAATTACAAACCATTGTTCAAATTAAATAATCCAAAGTTCAAACCTCACCTTACATTAAAAATTCTCAAACAAAAATACATGTCTTCAAGGGACATACCCTGATTGTTTATTCTCCTCAAGTCTTCTACTGTCTTGAGCTCTTAAGTCTTCAAGCTTTACTTTCTTAAGTCTCCATCCTTGTATCTGAGATATTATAAACATTCAAACACTTATAATATCTCAGCAAGCTATGCTTGGTAGGGGATACAAAAATATACTACTTTACTAATATAAGAATACTTACCTCATTCATTATTCCATCATGGTTATCTACTCATGAGTTATGTCAACATAGAGTATATACATAGTGTAAGATAAATCTGTTAAAATAGTGAAAATTGCTCAAAACTTGTTCCTTCCCCTGGCTATACTTCCTGTTAAGTGTTCATTTTTGGCTAAAGGACCCCTAGTTTGGCATTCACTTAGATCATCTAACTGTCTAAAATGCAAAATTTAACTTGATTGACCATCCAAACCTTAAAATTTTCAAAATCAATGGTTAGATGATTATTAGAGCTTATTAGATGATTAATGTACGATTTTGATGATTCTAATTTAGTCTTTTATTTTGCAAATCAACTAAAGGATGGTTGGATGGATCATATCTAATTTCAATGATGCAAATCAAGTAGAGATCAAAAGGAAGAATCCTAATTGAAATAAAAGAGGAAGAATCCAAATTGAAATAGAAGATGATGAGTCCTAATTGAAATAGAGAAAGAAGAAGAGTCCTAGATGGGGATAAGAGGAGTTTGTTGGAGAAAAATAAGGAAGAAAAAAATTATAAAGGGGGGAGCCATATGAGTGGGGAGGGGAGGTTTTTCTGGAGTAGTTTACTTTCCTTTGTTGCTTGCCATTCTAAGTCTTCCATTCTTTTCCTCTCGCTTTCATCCTGCAATTCTCTCTTTACATTTTACGCTTGCTCCCATTCAACCTCCATCACACCCAGCCCATGTCCATAGCCCTCTTCATCCATCGCACAAGCCCTTTCCCGTTTCATATTCTCGTTCATGTTCACATACTAGACGACCCAGTCACCTCCACCGCACCCACCTTCCTACTTTCATCTGTTTCACGCACATCTCCATCTTGACCTTCTCTCTTTCCCCCTCTTGTGCACCCTCTCTAACATCTTCCTAGTCCACACTCAATCACAACCAGCATCCACTGGTCGCACACCCAAACCTTCCACCATCTTCGTCACTTCATTCCCACGCTCTCTCTTGCCCAACTTGTTTCTCTTTATCCCCTCTCTTCTACTCCATATCTCTCTTTGCTTCTCCATCACACCAGACCAAGCACCAACCCAATTCCCCATCTCTACATCATCAGTGATCCAATGCCCAAATTTTCTTTGGACACCCAATTTCCAGCACAGATCAGGCCAGGCATCATCTTCCCCGGCTTGAACAAGACGACACCCAGTAGGGGCGTCGTTTTTTTTCACAGGGAAGGTGACTGCACCCCTTCATACGCCCAGACCAAACGCCCAAACTAGACATCCAGAAGCTAGGCGCCCTTCTCACCGCACCAGACTCCCAGTCACGACCTAGTCCAGATCTGGGCCTTCCACAGCCTTTGGACATCTCGGAGAAGGAAACCCAAATTGGGTTTCCTCCCACATCGCTGCCCTCTTCTCCCTCCTCCGAATCCATCTCCTCCATTCATCAGTCATCTTCTTCGTTGGGTTTTCGTCTGGTTTTTGTTAAAAACCAGATTTTGAATAAAATTATGGTTTTGCCCTTCCTGTTTAAATGCAATGACATTTCTGTTCATTTCCATTAATTACATATGTGTCCCCTTTTTAATTACATCTATATCCCCATTTTAATTACATCTATGTCCCTGTTCCATGTAAGCTTTAATTTATCCATCTTTTGACAGTGTTATCCAAGGACAATGCTATCCATGGACAATGTGATTCAAGGATGTTTGATTATTTTTATTTTATGTTTCTTGGAATTGAAAATTATGTAAAGTGCATCATTTGAATAAATCTGAATAGTTAGGTTAGTTTTGTTATTTTCTTTAAGATTTAAATAATTAAATTTTATTAAAAACTCCACATAAAGCAAGTCCCTGTGGGATCGACCCGTATTTGCATAGCTATACTACAATAGCCCGTGCACTTGCGAAAAACAAAAACAAGTTTTTAGCGCTGTTGTTGGGTACTTGCAAAGGAGTTTTTATAAAGTTTAATTTAAAAAATATAAAAAAATCAAAAATATTAGGAATTGCATTTTAGGGGCATTTTTAATTTTTTTTAGTGCATAACCACCTAATTTCCTGAAATTGGTACTTATTTCTAAATTTTCTTTTTCAGGGAAATAGGAAAGTGGAGAAAATTGGCAAGAAAATCTTCATCAACATGAAAATTTCCCTGCTTTCCTAGATTAGGATTTTTTTCCTTTTGAGTGAAGCTTATAGTGAGGATCTTTGTAAATTGCAATTTCTATTTTCATTTTAAAGGGTTGTATAATACAGGGCAAGTGTGGGATAAGGTGGCCCACACTTGGTCTTCATCAAAAACCCCACTGTAAGTTTTCTCACTCATTTAAATTCCTAGATTCAGGTTTGCATTTAGAGTAAATTTGCATTGTTTGGTAGGATAAATCATATAGAAAGCATCCTCTTATAATTGTTGCATTTTTAGGTTTTGCATTAGTATATCGCTTTTATTTGCTTTTTAGGACAAGGTTAATGCTTTAAGGTGATATATATGCTGATCGAACTGCCATGGAGTATGAAATTAATTAGTAAGGGTACCCTACCCCTATAAGATTAATGGTGGATTTCATCACCACTCCTTAGCCCACGTAGGATAATCACCTCAAGCGCGCTACCCTAGCCTTCAATTCAAATTAAAATCAATAAGAAGAGACCTACAGGGCTACCACATGCTCATAGGACCCTCTTACTAAGACTCGATTTATTGTCGCTCCAGTGGCTTTGGAGCACTGTGGTTATTGAGGGTTGTCTAATAGAGCCTCGTTCTTCCCTCACCTCCTGTTGATGTTTGTGAGGTCTAAACACCTCCTTACATGAGGGTTGTACTAACAACCTTGCGAAGAACCTAACTGGTAAGCAATAATCAAGTCTAAAGGAGAGTAGGAGAGCTAGATTAGGCTAATTAAAAGCATTGTCCCCGCACATATTCAAAATCATCAATATGTTGCTTATTAGCTTCAAAGATTATATTGTCCTTTGTTTGTGCATCTTTCTAGGAAGTTAGGTTGCATCATGTAGGTTAGTTTTCATCTCTAAAAACAAAAAACAAATGGGGCTAGATGTGATGCCTAGATGGATCGGTTAGATCTTATGAAAGGTCAATTGCTTAGGCTAATAGCTTCTAGGCAAGTTGCGCAACAACCTCAATACCATAATGACTATACCCATTCTGAGCATCCTTATTCCACTCCTTCTTGGCCCCCAAGCTCCACATACAATGAATACTATCAGGAGCCAGTGGATGCACCTAATGCATTCGCATACCCTAGCAATTTTTATTCTGAGACAAATTATCAAGACTCTAATGAATGTACTAGGCATCATGAACAACCATGGTCTCAGGATTACCAATATCAAGAAGAACCATAATGATATCACCATGGTTAGTACTACCATGATTATTCAAAATATCAGGGTCAACCATCATGTGATCAGCCTGCTCAGTCCTTTTTTAGTTCCCCAATGCCACAACAATACCAACCCTATGAGTCATTTCCTCTATGAGAAGAACCACTATTAGAGGAAAAAACACAACATATGTGTGAAATAATAGCACAAGGGAATAAGGAAATAAGACAAATGATGCAGGATTACACTGAGGAAGTGAATCGACGGAGGGAGGAATTTGAGGAAAAACTGAAACAAATGAAGGGGAATATAGAGCCATTTATTCTTGATACTAAGATGGAAATTTCCTATGATCCTTATGAGCCACAACGTCTACAACCATCCTTAGAAATGTCCAACTTGGATATACTTGCGCCATGTCCTGATTCTGATTATGAAGAAACTTCCATTGATGAAAAGAGTCAAACTTTAGACAAATCCAACCCTAATCCTCTAAACACATGTCCCACCTATTTTTATGACTTTGATGAAGACATATCTATTGAGGAGGAGCATGAATTGTTGGATATTGTGCCTCTGATGGACACTTCTCGATGGCAAGCCAGAGTAGATTCTCCTATAAAGCAGTAAATTCAAATTGAGCCTTTCAATGTAGAAGATGCACCTAATTGGGACCTAGCAACCTTATTTGAACAAACATCAGATGATAATATAAGCCCAATTGCTTCCATACCTGTGCTTAAAGCAAAGTCAATTGATACGCATCAACCTACTCTAAGCTACACATTAGAAGATAACTGGGGTTTAAGCCAAACCTTGTCCCTGCATCTAGTAATACAAGAACAACCTATTAGAGAAGGGCAGAGTCAGGTTATTACCCTAATTCAAGGCAATGATAGGGACATGGCGGAAAATAATAAATTGCATAGAATGGTTAGTATTATTCCTCAAATTGGTCAAGACAAGGACTATTTAGCACCATATGGTCTAAGGAAATACATGCTCATTCATGCAGTCATTGTGTTACCCTCACCTCAATTTTTGAGGTGGAGCAATTATATTGACTACCGTGAAATATTAAAGATGGGGGATCATCAATATGGTCCCACTACCTTCACAATTGTGGTGATCTACTGTATTATCTTCATATCACCACCTAAAATTTCAAGGTGGAGGCCATATATAGATTACTGCAAAATTTTGAAGTGGCGTGAGAATTCTCGCCATGTCATCTTAGGGTTGGGATTAGAACAAATAAGGCTAACCCAGTTAGCTCTAGGTTTAGGAAGTTAGGTTAGGTAATGTCTGGCTGAAGATGTTAAACTTAATACTTATTGGGAGCCAACCCAAGAGTTTAGAGTCTACATCACTCCACTTTCTTATAGAATCCTATGTTTTCAAATATTAGGGACAATGTTTCATTCAGGTTGGGGGATGTAGATGCACTAGAGATTTTGAGTTTTCTTGAGAAAAAAAAATTTTGAAAATTTTTGAAACAAACAAAAAGTTTTTAAAGAAGAGTTCCCTTACTGTGATGAGAATTGAATGTTCAAGATTTAGTAAATGTATTATTTTCACTTCTTAATAGGAATGCATATGATTAGTTTTGCATATCATGCATGTGTTGAAGCATTTTATGAAAGTTAATTCTCGGAAACCATTTACACATAGCACATAATCAAGACTACTATAGAGGTATGACTTAGAGACCTGAAGGAAAATCAGTGGAGACTTATAACCTAGTGAGAGTTTGAGACTATCTTCTTTTAGAGAGTTATAAAGCAATTCCATTAATTCTTCAGCGTACATATATTAGTGTAATCCTATTATCATTGTTTTGGTTAAACATCAAGAATAAATAGGAGTAATAGCATTAATTCTAGACATTTATTGAATCTGATAGGCTTGAGGAAACCTAATAAATGATATCGACCATTCTTGTTCAACCCAGAAATATAAAGCCTACCCAATATAATATACTACTAGTTAGCCTTTTGAGCCTGTTATTAAGCCTTTTCTTTCTTAAACCACATACACCTTAACCTAGAATAACCCAAAATAAATAACCACTACCCATCTTCAAAATGAGTAGAGCAGTAAAGGTTCAAAAATAGGACAAAAATTCAAAGAAGTGAGAAAAAATTAAATGTCTTTCTTCCGAAGAAAAAGAAAAAAAAAAGAGAAAAGAAAAGAAAGACCGAAGTCTGAAAGAGAAATTCACTTCAAGAACAAACCCAAAACAAAAGTTGTCCTAGAAGATATTCATTGAAGTCATCTACTCAATTTTGAACCATTGAAATCTTTATACCTTTCTTTTCTAAACCTGTCCTAAGCCTACATTTCGTCCTAGTTAAAGACCTATTGATCTTAGGTGGACATAGCCTTAGAGAGGAGATAAAAAGAAAGAATTAAGGTAAAAGACCCCTAATATTCTTGGTGATAACATCCACTCTTATGGATCACTTTCCTTTGTCTCATGAACATTAAAAATAATTATGTGAACCATCAGTTTGATTGGATTCAGTCACATAATGAGCGAAATATGTTTAAACCCTTATCTGAGAGTTTTATTTCTGAGCGTATACCTATAAGGATTTGAGGTCAAGGCATATTTCCAATGGAATGTAAGAAGATTTATGTGACTGTACACACATATGCACTCTGAGAAATAGCTCAAATAAAATGTCTTTAATATGTGTATAGTGTGTAAAATTGTCAAATCCTCTTCATTAAGTTGTGAAAAACTAGTCAATTTGCAAATGAATGAGGATTCTCTGAGATAAATTAGGGAACTTGACTTTTCTGAATTTTGTGGGTATATTCATTGCAAACCCTTACGAGGCCTAACTCGTCCACTAGGGGTAACCTAGCGGTTTAAGGGCATGTTGCATATGCTAAATGCAATCATGAGTACCTACGAAAGTGGCACCTTGTACCAGTTTTGTATAATATAGTTGTCTGCATGTTTTGCTCAGGACTAGCAAAATGCTGGTTGGGGGGTGTGTTAAGTGTTCATTTTTGGCCAAAAGACCCCTAGTTTAGCATTCACTTAGATCATCTAACCATCCAAATTACAAAATTTAGCTTGATTGACCATCAAAACAATGATTAGATGATCATTAGAGCTTATTAGAGGATTAATGTATGGTTTTGATTATTCTAATTTAGTCTTTTATTTTGCAGATCAACTAAAGGAGGGTTGGATGGATTAGATCTAATTTCAATAGTGTAGATCAAGTAGAGATCAAGAGGAAGAATCCTAATTGAAATAAAAGAGGAAGAGTCCTAATTGAAATAGAGAAAGAAGAAAAGTCCTAGATGGGGATAAGAGGAGTTTGTTGGAGAAAAATAAGGAAGAAAAAAATTATAAAGGGGGGAGCCGTATGAGTGGGGAGGGGGGTTTTTTTGGAGCAGTTTACTTTCCTTTGTTGCTTGCCATTCTAAGTCTTCCATTTTTTCCTCTTGCTTTCATCCTGCAATTCTCTCTTTACATTTTATGCTTATTCCCATTCAACCTCCATCACACCCAGCCCATCTCCACAACCCTTTTCATCCACCACACAAGCCCTTTCCCGTTTCACATTCTCTTTCACATTCACATACCAAACCCAGTTACTTCCACCGCACCCACCTTCCTGCTTTCTATCTATTTCATGCACATCTCCATCTTGACACTCTCTTTCCCCCTCTTGTGCACGCTCTCTAACATCTTCCCAGTCCACCCTCAACCACAACCAGCATCCACTGGTCGCACGCCCAAACCTTCCATCATCTTCGTCACTTCACTCCCACGCTCTCTCTTCCCCAACTTGTTTCTCTTTATCCCCTCTCTTCTACTCCATATTTCTCTTTGCTTCTCCATCACACCAGATAAAGCACCAACCCAATTCCCCATCTCTACATCACCAGTGATCCAGCGCCCAGATTTTCTTCGAACACCCAAATTCCAGCATAGATCAGGCTAGGTGTCATCTTCCCCTGCTTGAACAAGACGACACCCAGTAGGGGCATCGTTTTTTTTTCACAGGGCAGGCGATTGCACCCCTTCTCACGCCCAAACCAGACGCCTAGACCAAACATCCAGACCAGACATCCAGAAGCCAGGCGCCCTTCTCACCACACTAGACTTCCAGTCGCCACCCAGTCTAGATTCGAGCCTTCCCCAATCTTCGGACGTCTCGGAGAAGGAAACCTGAACTGAGTTTCCTCCCACATCGTTGCCCTCTTCTCCCTCCTCCGAATCCATCTCCTCCATTCACCAACCATCTTCTTCGTTGGGTTTTCGTCTGGTTCTTGTTAAAAACTAGATTTTGAATAAAATTACAGTTTTGCCCTTCCTGTTTAAATGCAATGACATTTCTGTTCATTTCCATGAATTACATGTGTCCCTGTTCCACATAAGCTTTAATTTATCCATCTTTTGACAGTGTTATCCAGGGACAATGCTATCCACGGACATTGTGATTCAGGGATGTTTGATTTATTTTATTTTATGTTTTCTGGAATTGAAAATTATGTAAAGTGCATCATTTGAATAAATCTGAATAGTTAGGTCATTTGCATCATGCGGGGATTTTCTTTCCAGGAACTCATGTAGTGGCATTTCATCATGCCATGGCATTACACTATTCCTATCATATTTGCATCATAATGCAAAATACATTAGGACTACTATGCTACAATCTCAATCCATACAAAGCGCCCGGATAACTGTATAATCCTCCACTGATACCAATTGTGGAAATAACAAATCCATTCATGGGGTCGACCATGGCTACCACAATGGAGGCCTTCCCATTATTGCCTGACCTGGCATTTAGCCTCTCTTTGAGCATGGTATCCATCATATAAATTTCAAGAAGCTGGTGGCCAAACCCTCATAACTTCCCTAGCATAGCATCCCCAGTCCTAGCAGTGTGTAAAACAAAATTACAAGCCACCATGCTTGTATGTAAAATACATTGTACATATCAGACAATGTGTTGTTTAACTAAGGCTGGAATGTTTTCTATGCCCTATTCTTTAGGGTTTCCTTAGTCTTCACATCTCATTACCTTCACCTCATTTGATTTGATCATTAGATTGGGTCAATTAAATTAGATTATGAGGTTGGATCACTTAGTTAGATAATATAGTTGGATCACTTAGTTGGATCATATGGTTGGATCATTATCATGCTAAGGTACCAAGTATACTTATATCATGAAGGTCTATAATTCTAGACAAAAGATCATGTATGTATACACATAAATCGTTAATACATTCTTGTACATCCACCTGCCTCAAAGTAGTATCTTGATTCATACATCTCAAGTGGTATTCTTCCACATTACCCATCATAGTTTGGATTCATACATCTGTCAAACCATGCGTATAAAGTTATTTCTCTATACAAGTATGTATTCCTATAAGGGATGCCCTAATTTTTTCTTGAATCATGTTTGATCAAGGGTTTGGGTTCTCTATCTACATTTTTCTACATACATAATTTTTACATATACATAATACAATATGACATTAGTATTCTTATTCTTTTTTATCATTCAAGATCCTCTGGATCCTGTCTGATCATCCTTATCTTGATTACAATTTTTATTATGATTACATCATTTACTAAAATTTTATGCTCTTATTATTATTACTCAACCAGTTAATGTTTTACTGGTTGAGGGTAGCTTATTTCATCCTAAGTCTAGACAGCTCCTCTTATGTTAAATTGGCTAAGACTCACTAGTTGAATGGTTAAACACAAAGTGGTTACTACAATCCTCATGTAATGAGGCATTTAGACCTCACAAACGTCAACAGAAGGTGGGGAAAGAGCGTGGTTCTATTAGAAAACCCCCTTAACCACCATGTTCATCGTCCACTAGGGTGACCTTAACTCAACCTTTCATAAGGTTCCTATCAGCATGTTAACCCTAAGTACTCTTTCTAATTGATTTTAATTAAATCCATGAACATTAGCATGTCATTCATGGAGTTTCATTATTCTCCTAATTTGGACCAAAGGATTTATATTCCTTATACTATCCTACTAACTATGGTCCTTACTATCATTAAGTCCATGTCATTCATTCCATGTAAATGTCCTTTCCATTCTAATTTCATTTAATTACATTTTCAATGTAATTTCCATTACATAAGCATTAAAGAAAAAATAAATAAATCTACTAAGCAATAAAAGACAATTATAATAATATTCAATATTTTAAATGAAAATCTAATATGCCATAACTATCCATCATGATCCAACGATCTTAGTCGATCCTTATTCATTTTTCATTTCTTTTAGGGTTTAGATCTTGATCTTTCATTTTCTTTTAGATCTAACACCACTTCTTGATGTGATTTCATTATTAGATCATGGATGCATCTCATCAAATGATTCAATCATTCTTGATCCAACCAATCAAGAAGATCTTAAGTCCTTGTATCAAATTTAAGGGCATAGATCTTAATCTATTCCAAATCATCATCTTCCAGTCCATAGATCCACATGATATTAACTTTATATCTTCATCCAAACATATCCATACTATCCAATCATCCATGATCAACTTGATCAAGGAGATTTCCTTTCAATTTTATGGTTTTTACTACTTTTAAGGCTAGATCTCTTAATTAATCATAAATCAGTCACTTATAACCATTGATTCCATGTCTCACAGTCATAAGATAATCAATGGATCATAATTATATATTTTGATCATTCCAAATTTCACTAATCATAAGAATTAGTAACACTTTTCTTTATTAACAGAATTTTACATGCATCAAAATATAAATTTTCTAAGTTTATTAGGTTCTACTCATCACCAGGAATCCAACCCAACTTTTTTATCTCAATTTGGAGTTAAATTGAGATCAAAATTTGGATTTTAATATTTCAACCCATTTTAAGGGATGAATTTTAATCTTACTATTTTTGTTGGTTTACTTGATCTAGAAATATATAAATTTTACTATGATCATGGTTCCTAAAGTTTTGGGACCTCTTGAACCCATCCATCGGTTCACATCTCCAATTTGAGATCATCTTGATCACGATCCAACACCATTGGAACTGATTTTAATAATTTTCATAATTAAATTCAATTAAAAACATAAATATTATGAGTTCAATAGTTAATACAAATGACAAGGATTTTATAAAAGCTTTTTTATCTAAATTTGGAGTTCAGATGACTCCACAATTGGACTGTGAACCGATCCTCTTAAGGAAGAATGGACAGTCCGCTTGGACTATCCAATCAATTCCTTTACAATTAAGGGCTCAAAACTCTATAAAATTTATTAAAGCTTCTACCCTAGGTGTTTTGGACCCTTGTGGATCGATTGGATGTCTCAGATTCTCCATCTGAGCCCTCCATCATCCAGAATTGAAGGGTTCTAGTCCTTACTTTATTTTTACAAATTTTAACCCAAACCTAATTACAGAGAAATAAAATATTCATAAAACAACATTAGATAAGTCTAAGAAGTGGTTCCACCTACCTGATTGGAAAAACAACTTAGATTTGAAGCCCAATTGGAGAAAAATACCTGTTGATGATAATATAGCCCGATAGCCCCTCGTTTTGTGATTTCTTGTTGATTTCACCGTTGGATCTTGAAATTGGTTTAGGGGTTTTGTAGATAAGGAGTTTAGGATTGTATGGACAGTGAGATTTGTGAGATTTAGCTTGGAACAGTGTTCCTAATTAAATTTAGGTCTCTTGTTCCAATTAGAGAGAGAAGAGAGAGAGTGTAAGAAGGAAGAAAAGAGAGAGAAGGGGGAGAATTTTTTAGCTGAAATTTTGGGGGAGGCTAGGGAATTTTGTAATGAATTTTTTGAATTTTTTTGGGAATTTTTTTCTGAGTTATTTACAGGCATTTTGGGTATTTTTCATGATTATGTGTAATTATTATGTTTTATTCTTTTTATTATTCAATGTTCATTGGATTCCCACCACCACCACCTTGTCCACTAGTAGGTGGTAGCAGTTTGATTCATAATTACATGTGCTCTGATCATTGAATTCCTTTGTGGGTCCCTTGTGGGCCCCACATCATATGAAAAGACCATTTTGCCGTTTATGGATAAAAATAGGGTCTATCCCCATGAACTCAAAATTGAACATACTTAGTGGCGTTGGATTAGTATTTCTAAGCATATCCCAAATTTTTATCTCTTAGACCATGGTTATAAGCAAAATTACCAGTTTACCCTTTTGTTCAGAAAAATGTAGAAAAATAAGGATTTTTCATCTGAATTCAGAATTTGTCATGCTTACAGTCATTCTGAAGGATTCGTTGAGTAAGTTTTCAATTATACATGTCTTATACCTTGATTGTACTTCTATGAGAAGTGCATTTTTAATAACCCTAATATTCTAGCCTAAATTTCCTTGAAATTTTCAATTTCATTATTTATTCAATTTCCTTACAAAAGTTAGGGGTGTTACATGTTCATTGTGGAGTAACAGAACAAAACATGTGGATCCAAAAAAATTTTGAGATGATAAGAGGATGGTAGAGATCCATGCAGAAGTTCGTAGAGTGCTTTATTATGAAGAAGGGATGTAGGTGTTCAATTAATGAGGTACATTGAGGTTAAGGCAACTTCTCCTCAAAATGATAGTGAAAGTTGGGAAGAGAATAGTAGTGTACAAATGGTTTCAAAAATGTGCTGATGCATGCATTTAGAGACAACATTATATTGAGGTGTAGACACAAAAGCTAAGGAATACTATCATGTGATGCAAGTTGGTTTAAAAATTAATAAGAGTACTGGTCATCAGCAGAATTGGACTTAAAGATTTTGATCCTTTTGGAATGCATGGCATAAATCCCTGTGAAACATGAATGATAATCAATGAACAGAACAAAATATTGAGCACCCTTAAGACTATGAGCAATGGAAGACCAAATATGGTTATGAATCATATCAAATGAAGCAGTGATTTTAATAGAACTACGAGAAAAAGGAGATGACATGTTGTTTGCCAAACATACAATGTTTAGCATGAAGGCTCATAAGTTTGGTTATAGTAACTAATAATTCATCATATATGAGTCTAATAAGATGAGATAAAGAACAGTGACCTAATTGGTCATTTCATAATTCAATGCGAGAGCAAGTAGTAGTGTGATAAAATGGGCAAGTGAAGAAACTGAAGGTAACAAAGACAACCACTCCAAATCCATGTCCCATATATTTTCTTGAACCTTGGATCCTACATAACACATATTTGGTCACTGTTGATTTTTTTTGCAAGTGCACAGGCCATTATAGTGTAACTTATGCAAGTACGGGTCAATCCCATGGGGATGACTTAAAAAGATGTAGTTCAAATAAAATTTAATTATTCAAAAATAAAAAGAAATTAATAAGGAACTCAAAATTTAGATCTATTGCATTAATCAAAAGTACAAAAATTTTGAACTAAAAAGACTAAAATTAAAGGAAATAATAACTAAAATCTACTTCCCTAGCTTGATCATGACCAATTTCTTCAAATCTAATGTTATCAAAGCCGATTGGCCTTCATCGATCTCTCACTGATATTCTAATTAAGGATCCAACGGCTGGATTAAACAGATTCTCCAAAATTTTGATGATCTAGACTAAGGAAAGATTTTAAGTTTTGGACAGCTCAGATTGAATTTTTTATTTTTATATTGAAGATTAGGAATGATAAATCAACTAACAATTGTCCTAAGAATAAGATCTAGAAATTTATTTGAATTTTGATGAGAAACAGATCAAGAATTGTAGTGATCCTATTTGTTAAAGGTAAACCGTTGATTCGGTTAAACCTTAATAAAAAAAGGATTAGATTAACTGATTGTTGGAATTAATCTGAGAGTAAGGAAGAGACAAAACAGGGATGAAGATGGAATTAGAACTAAAGGCTAAGGGGTAGAAACGAAATTTTCTTCTGAACTTCCTTTCTTCAACTCGTAGCCAAGGGAAGAAGAAGGAATACAAGTTGAGATGAAGATAACACAAGAAAATAATAATAATAATAATAATAAGTTGACAAATCAATGATTGGATGATCAATTGAAGTTAAAATTCATAGTTTATCTAAACATTACAAAACTGATCAGTTAGATGATCTAATTAAATGCTAAACTAGGGGTATTTTGACCAAAATTGAACACATAATACACACCCCCAACTAGCATTTTGCTAGTCCTAAGTAAAATATGCAAAAAACTAATTTTACAAAATTTTATACAAATTATCACTTTTGTAGATACTCACAATTGCATATAGCATATGTGACAAGCCCTTAAACCCCTATGTTAACCCTAGTGGATGAGTTAAGCCTAATGAGGGTTTGCAGTGAATACACCTGCAAAATTCAAAAATCTTTTTCAAGTCAATTTCACTTTTTTCTGAGGGAATTTCCTTTAATAAATCTATCAACTTTAGCATACTGATAAAAATGAAAGAAAATTTTAAAACCGTACCCATATGTTAAATATATTTAATTTAAGCTCAGATGTCAAAGTGTGTATGTATATAGTCTATATATAGAATAATCTTTATCTCTAATTATACTTCTAACTCTTGAACTCCATTTGAATTATGTTTTAACCTCAATCCTCACTAATAAACGTATACTATGAAATAGAATCTTTCAAATAAAGGATTCAAATCATATCTCTCTTTTAAATATGTGAGTAGAGTCAATAAAAACAAATTTATCTCACATATATTCATGAAGGAACAGGAGCTACTAAGGAATTTAATTTTGATCCCATTAGAAAGGATAAGATGTCATTACCTTTGAACTTTCAAAAATACTACTCTTTAAATCCTATCTATCTATATCCTTATCAAGACTATATTCATCTTAGAATCAATAGGTCTTTAACTGAGACAAAACATAGGCTTAGGACAAGGTACCAAAGAAAGGGAATAAAGGGTATTCATAATTTCTTCAAAAATAAGTAGAGGTCTTCTACTAAATTTAACAATTATTCTTTATTCTTCACTGAAGTGAATATTTCTTTTTCCACTTTTCTGCATTCTTTAAACTTTTTTTCAGCACTTTTTCTTTCTTTTCAAGACTTATGAATCTCTTTGAAGAATATTTTTTTGTATATATTCACTTTTCTACTTTTATTGCAACTAAAA
The DNA here is from genome assembly GCA_035236585.1 of Warburgia ugandensis. Classification (NCBI taxonomy): domain Eukaryota; kingdom Viridiplantae; phylum Streptophyta; class Magnoliopsida; order Canellales; family Canellaceae; genus Warburgia; species Warburgia ugandensis. The sequence continues at coordinate 82,747,496 of CP141131.1, read as the reverse complement.
AGTATATATGCATTCATCTCTAACTTAGTTTTGGAAGAAAATAGTTAATGAATATATTATACTTGGTTAATTTGGGTAAAGGTTAATTTGGGTGATAAAAGAAAAGGCTTATATAAAAGGCTCAAATTGGCTAACTAGTTGTAAAAATACTTTTTAGGTAGACTTTATATTTCTAGGTTAACAAGGATGGCCTAAGTCATTTTGTAAGTTTCATATAATCTATCAAATTCAATGAACTTCTAGAATTTTCAAGGTAATTCTCTAATAATTTAGATAATTAGCCAAATTAAAGTTGGTGGGATCAAATTTTAATTTATGCATGTTGAAGAAATTTAGGAACACATTTATAACCCCTCAAAAAGAATGAATGGCTCTAAAACTCACTTAGGTTATCGATCTCTATTAAATTTCTTCAGGATCTCTAAGTTACAACTACTTACCAATTTAGACTATGTACATGCAACTGTGTGTATAAATGTGATTCAAGACTTTACTTTCATGGAATACTTTAGGAAATGAGTAAAATAATGAATTAATCATATTCGACTCCATTAATACGTCAATCTCAACTAGACTATACTTTAGAAAATCTAATTCTCATCATAGCATAGGAATTGACCTAAAAATTTCAAAATTAAAAAAAAAATAGCAAATTTTTCATTTTTTTTTTTTAATTAAGAATTAAAAACTAGATTTTGCTAAGGATCCTATTTTAGTATTCATAACATCTTTTTCAATCACAGCATATATTCCTCCCTTAGTGGATGAGGTTGGGAACATGGGCTTGTTTGAGTAACCTACTTTTTCCCATTCAGCACAAGTTTGTTCACTCTCTGCTAGCAATTTCAAATGCTCCTATGCCTCTTGAAGGTGTTTATTTAAAAAGTTTCCATTACACATATTTTAACAAATTGGTGTATATTATAATTAAGTCCTTCATAAAAGAAGCTAATGATCTGCTAAGTTCGTATCCATGATACGGCAAAAAGATGATTTGATTGTGTTCACTATATGGCATGCATCTCCTAATCACTTGATCGGGGTAGTACTTGAATAAGTACATGTTGTCCCAAGTGAAATATCTAACCTTGGTCAAAAATCTCTTTTTATCTTATTTGGTCTAGTGATTAGGCACTTGTCCTGTTACAAGATAATTAACAATATCACCATACTAAAGCAACTGGGAAATATGCAATAATTGTTCATCCGAGAAGGATTCTATTATAGGCATGTGATCGCTTATGCTCCACCACTAATCTAGATAGGTGATCTACTACAACATTTTTTGCACCTTTTTGTGTCCTAAATTTCTAAGTCATACTCTTGTAACAGTTGTATCCAATGGAACAACTTAGTTTTCGCATCCCTTTTAGAAAGGAGGTACCTTAAAGACTCGTGATCCGAGTAGACTATAACTTTAGACCCTGGCAGGTAGATCTAAATTTATCTAGAGCAAACACTATAGCTAATAACTCTTTCTCAGTAGTTGAATAATTGAGTTATGCATCATTTAGTGTTTTACTAGCATAGTATATTACATGGGGAAGTTTATCAATGTGCTGCCCCAAAACAGCTCCAATGGAATAATTTGACGCGTCACGCATAATCTTGAATGGTGCATTACAATCTGGTGGTCAAATAATGGGTGCAAAAGTCAACTAGGCCTTGAGTTGCTCAAATGCTTTCTTACAATCCTCATCAAAGTGAAAAATGGCCTCCTTGGTTAGTAAATTACAAAGGGGCTTGGCAATTTTGCTAAAATCCTTGATGAAGCATCTATAAAAGTAAGCATATCCTATAAAGGAGTGGATTTCTTTCACCATCCTTGATGTAGGAAGGTTGGCTATTAAATCCACTTTTTTCTTATTCACTTTTATCCTATTAGGTGATATTATAAGGCCTAAAACTATCCCACTTTGTACTATAAAATGTCACTTTTCCCAGTTTAAAATAAGATTTTTCTCCTGAAACCTTACTAGAACTAACTTTAAGTGGTGCAGGCACTCATCAAATGATGACCCAAATACTGAGAAGTCATCCATAAACACCTCAACAAACCTTTCTACCATATCAGAGAAAATGCTCAACATACACCTTTGAAATATAGCTAGAGCATTACAAAACCCAAAAGGCATACGTCAGTACGCAAAGGTTCCAAAGGGGCAAGTGAAGGTGGTCTTCTCTTGATCCTCTAATACTATAGGAATCTGGTTATAACCAAAATATCCATCCAGAAAACAGTAATAGCTATGTTTGGCTAACCTCTCAAGCATTTTGTTAATGAAGGATAGAGGAAAGTGATATTTCCTCGTGACTGTGTTCAATTTTGGATAGTTAATGATGTGGGTATTTCTATAGTAGTTCATTCCACTGTTCCCAATACTCATAGTATTGTTTATCATCCCTTTATTAGAAATTAATAATTTCACGATGGAGGGCATTTGTTTTATGAACAGGGAAGAACTTGCTCAAAAACTTTTTAGACAATTGGTCCCATGCATTGATGGAACCTACCTCTAAGACATTTAGCCATAATTTAGCTTTATCCTTAAGGGAGAACGAGAATAGCCTAAGCCTAATAGAATCTTCCAAAAAAATTTGGAACCTAAATGTGGTGCTAATATCAAGGAACTCCTTGATATGTAGGTTGGTCTTCTCATTCTTGACCATAAAAGTGGGAAACAATTGTATGACTCTTGGCTTTAACTCAAAGTGGTCTAGATTTGTAGGAAGTAATACTATGTAGGTAGGGGCATTGAGTTGTAGTGGTGCATAGAAATCTCTAATGGCCTTTCCTAAGACTCCTACTAGTGGTTCAGCCATAAGGAGAGGAACTTGGTTTCTTTCCCCTTGTCTTAGGTTGTGTTGAATCTCTGGGTTGAAAGGTGTTATCTCTGGGTTCTAAGATCGACGCCCTTGCATAAACTATCCTAAACTAAATTCCTTAATCTAAATGCTAACTCTAACTCTACGTGATGCACAATCAAATCCTAGTAAGCACTAATGGAGCAATGTTTAGATTATCTTTTCTTAGTACGTAGGTGGTGGCTTCTTAGACCTAAATCTAGATAACTTGTTCTTGTGTTCAGATTAGACTATTGCTTACCTATTAGGTTCTACTCAAAAAGGGGTTCGTACAATCCTCATGTTAAGGAGGTGTTTAGACCTCAACTAATATCAAAGGAAGGTGTGGGAAAATCACTTAGATTTTAAGACACCCACAAGCCATTGGAGTGACAACAGATTGCATCCTTCTTAAAGGGTCCTATGAGGTCCATACCCTAAGTTTCTTTCTACTTGATTTTAAATTTAAATTCAAGGGTTAGGATAGTGGCATACAAGGATATTAATTGATTCTTAGGTAGGCCAAGGAGCTGGTGAAAAAATCCAATCCTTATCTTATAAGGGTTCCTGTGGGGCCCTTACTAGCATTAATCCCATCCCACCATAAAGCAGTTAAATATGCAATGCAAAACAAAAACAAACTAATGCAACCTATATGCTATCCAACCAAGGTTAGATAGGTGTTCTAATGCAACAATCCTAAGTAAAGATGCAACAATTATCAATGAATGGCCCTAATCTATATGAATTATACTAACATTCAAATGCAAATTATACTAAATGCAATTTACCCTAAAAATTAAAATTTGAGTGAGAGATACAGTGAGGGGTCCGATGATGATCAAGTGTGGGCCACCATACCTCATACTTGCCCTGTATTATTACAACCCATTTAAAATTAAATAATAAAGAAATTGCAATTTACAATGGGCCTCACTACAAATTTCACTCAATCCTAATCTAGGAAAGCAATAAAACCTAATCTAAGATGATGAAGTGTGGCCCACAGGATCATCACCTCTCCTTTGCCAATTTCCCTTGCACAAAAATCAAAGAGATATGGTCAATATGAGGAAAATAGCAAATATATGCAAAAATAAGGCAACAACCATAATCTGATGCACCTTAAACCAAGACTAAAGGAAAATAGCATAAAGTATGGAACAGTACACAATTTGTTGTAACTCCCTGCCAATGCTGCCAAAAACTTGTTATTGTTTTAATTAAAACTCACAAGCTCACAATTTGTTTACAATATAGTGTGCTATGAGGTTGATCCCATGAGGAGTGAACTATTATGATGTTAGTGATCCATACTTTAAACTACCATACCTAGTCAAAAATCAAGTAATTTTTATCCTAAATTCAGAATGAAAATTAAAACATGAAATTTGAAACTAAGAAAAAACAAGAAACATGCTAAATGCGAAACTTTCCAAAAACATGCACTTTCTAAAGTTAAAACTTTCCTAAATTAGTAAAATTCTAATTTTATGATTTTCCTAATTAACAACTTTTCTAAAATGCAATTTAGCAACTTCCTAAGCATGAAATTAACAACTAATCTAATGGAAACATACTTTAACTAACTAGTTTCCTAATCATGTAAAACAAAGAAAAGTAAGCAACCAAATCAACTATTTTAACAATTATGACAAATTTGATTAATTTCCAAGGAATTCAGATCCAAAATAATGGAATCTAATCTCAAACTAATGAAATCTAATTTACAACTAAACAAGAGACATAAAGGAAAAGTTACCACTAAAAAACAATGAAAGGAAAGACTACCCAATCATCATGCATGTAACCATGGAATGGTATGCATGATTCATTGGATGGGAGTGGGTTTAATCAACTACTTTTGAAACATAAGCATGCAATCTATTTCTAACATTAACTAAATTGTTTAACAACCTAATTGGGCTCTTGAAAAGTAAAGTGAACAAGATTATATTGTGCTAGAAATTAACATACACCATTCATGTAAAGAAATTCCAACAATAAGGTAATCAAAACATTCAATGTATAACATATAAAACATGAAATTGATCGCTTCTAATGCATTTAAACATTCAAGAACAAAGTTAATTTACTGTTGAAAATAAACATGAACATGAATTGAAAATTCCAACTAATGTCATTGAATCACATCCAAGAAGTCATCAACATAACACTCTATACATGTAATCCAAATCTGAAACTTAAATGATATTACAATGATGTTCACTTAATCTCAATCAATCCTTAATTACAAGCCAAATTCTTCTTCAATTGTTCCAACATTCACTCATGAACAAGTATGCTTGAAATCAAAGGATAATCCTATGGAAAACTAAGGCAATAATCCAATGGAACTTAAGCAACCAAAGCTGAAAACTTAAGAGGGCTAAAAGAGAATAAAGATGCAATGAAAGATAAAGAACAAAACTTGATTCAAGATGATTTTCCTTGGCGATCACTCCAAGGAAAAACCAGCCTTGAGTCTTAGTTTAAAAGCAAGGAAAACTAAATGAAAAACAAAGCTAACTAACAGGAAAAGAAGTAAATTCCAGCAAAGACTAACCAACCTTCAAAACTGAATTAAAACCCCACAAATCCTAGGTTGAATACTTGAGGAAGAAGTAGAAGCCTTGGAAGTTTGTAACATCACCCAAAGTCTTCACAAAACAACAAGCAAAAGGAGAAAACTGGGATGAAGGAAGCAGGCATCTCCTTCCTATGGAGGAGACATCTTTTCCTATGCTAGAAGAGAGTGTGTTTTCCTTGAGTTTTGGGCTGGTTTTATATGACTTCTCCTATTTTTCCTAAGGTACCTAATACTAAGGCGTGGTGTGGATGAAAGTATGTTAAATTGAATGGCTAAGGTGTGTGGATGAAAGTATGTTAAATTGAATGGCTATGATTGGGGAAAAGGGGAGACATCAAATAGGAAAGTGGGGAAGCAGGTTGTCTGCCTTAAGGAAGGGGAAAGGTGGGAAATGCCATCCTTTTAGGAAGGGGAGTCTCCCCCTTCCAAAACTGTTGAATGCTTTATACATTAGCAAAGTATGTGGGAATATGATTAATCACTTACTTACCTTGGATTAGCTTTTAGACCTACAAAATAACAAAGTTTTACTATGTTAGATCAAAAATGCATGTACTACGAATTTTGGTCTAAAGACTCTAATTTAACCCTATAAGTTGTAACACATGGATACTAATTGAGTTTTTTTTTTTGAAAAATTAAACACTTATCACTAAATTGGTCTCATTCTTTGTTATATTTCCTTCTCCTATTTCTAGGTGGTAAAGAATGATTCCTCCAAGAACATATGTTATCATTAAATAGAGGTGGAGGATCATCAGCATCAAAGAGAGGATTGCTTGTCCATGAGAAAACATCATATTATCCAAGATAGGACGTGGTTCATCATCATTAAAGAGGGGATTGTTTCTCCATGGAAAAATATAATCCCTGTTAATGCTCAGGTATGAATTACCCATTTGATCAGTGTGTAGATTTGTCATTGAAAGCAACTAACCATGTCTTGCTTTTTTATCTCTCTGTCTCTTTTCTTTTTCTTTTTATTGGGAAAACTACCCTAGATGGTGCAACCTAACTAATAATGATGGACAATGATAGAGCACAAAATTTCAAAAAACCCTAAGTTTAACAAGCATAAATTTAATTCTCTTGAATTTGTGTGGGTGAGAAGCTTTTAGATTAGCCTAATTCAACACTCTTCCTCTCTTTTTTATTTGACTACTGCTTACTAATTTGGTTCTACTCTAAAGTAGTTAATACAATCCTAGTGTCAGGAGGTATTTAGACCTCAACTGATGTCAACAAAAGGCATGGAAACATCACTTGGATTTTAAGACACCCACTATAACCATAGTGGTCAAAAGCCACTAGAGTGACAATAGATTGTATCCTTTTAAGAGGGTCTTATGAGCATGTGGTGGCCTCTATAGGTCTCTTTTAATTAATTTTAAATGCACTAAGAAGGTTGGGTTAGGCACTTGTGGTGATTATCCTAAGTGGGCCAAGAGATGGTAATTAAAGGAGTCAGGTACCCTTACTAATTAATTTCTATACTCCATGACAGTTTGATCAACATATAAATCACCTTAAAGCGATAGAGGCTCCCTTAGAATCCAATAAAAAATAATAAACTAATGCAAACCCTAAATTGCAATAGTTATAAAATATGCTCTCTATATGCAATTATACCACCAATCAATGCAAAGTTATACCAAATGTAACAATACTAACAAAGTTAAAAGAGTGAGAGAAACTTATAGTGGGGTTTCTGATGAAGATCAAGTGTGGGCCACCATACCCCACACTTGCCTTATCTTATTACAATACTTTTAAATTGAAATTGAAATTGCAAGTTACAAGGGGTCTCACTACAAGTTTCACTCAAAGAAAAAGAAAATGTCCTAATCTAAGACAGTAGGAAAATTCTGTCTATTTGATGAAGCTTCACTTGCCAAATCTCCCCTTTTCCCATTTCCTGAAAAATGAAAATAGCAATTAAGTACCAAATCTAGGAAATAGAATGATTATGCACTAAGAAAAATTTTAAAATACACCTAAAAATGCCTAGAATGATAAAATTTTGCAATTCCTAAAAAAAATTATTTTTCTAAATTTTTGGAATCTTTGAATTTTTTATTAAATTTTATGAAAAATTAGTTGCGGGTCCCTAATAACAGTACCAAAATTTGTTGATTATTTTTCACAAGTGCACGACATATTGTAGTGTAGCTTATGCGAATATGGGTCGATCCCACGGGGACTCGGCTTGAAAAGATGGAGTTCAAATAAATTTTAATTATTCAAAAATAAAAATAAATAAAAAATTAAATAACAAGGAACTCAAAATTCAAATCTATTGCATTAATTAAAAGAACAAAAAAAATTAACTAAAAAGACAAAAAAAAATTAAAGGAAATAATAACTAAAATCTACTTCCCTCGCTTGATCATAGCTAATTTCTTCAAATCTAATGTCATCAAAGTCGATTGGCCTTCATCAATCTCTCACTAATACTTTTGATTAGGATCCAATAGCTAGATTAAATAGATTCTCCAAAATTTTGATGATCTGAACTAAGAAAGATTTTGGGCTTTGGATAGCTTAGATCAAATTTTTGGTTTTCAGATTGAAGATCATGAATGATGAATTAGCTAAGAGTTATCATAAGAACAAGATCTAGAAATTGGTTTGAATTCCAATGAGAAACAAATCAGGAATTGAAGTGATCCTATTTGTTAAAGCTAAGCCGTTGATTCAGTTAAGACTTAAGCAAATAGGGTTAGATTAACTAATTCTTGGAATTAATTTGAGAACAAGGAGAAACCTAGATAAGGTAAAACAAGAATAGTAATAAGACAAATTAAGGAAAAGATAAAATAAGGACGAAGATGGAATTAGAATTAAATGCTAAAGGGTAGAAATGGAATTTTTTCTAAAAATTCCTTTCTTCAACCCTTAACCGAGGGAAGAAGTGCAGTCTTCCTTGTGGCTATCCTTTAATCAGGATCTCCCCTACAGCTGCCCTCCTACGGTGAAGAGGAGTCTTGTTACAGCTCTTCCTTCTATGTATTTATAATGAGCATCCCTTCTTAGTTTCCTTTTCTTATTCAATTGTTAACTTTCCATCTCACTAATTCCCCTTCTACGTATATCTCCCCCTTCTATGTTATGGTGATGCCTTCCTCTTTCTCTTATAGATTTTCCATTCCTTACTTAGTCTTCAATTAGAAACTTGCCTTGTAATGTTTCTTAGGATAATCTGGCACTGTTAAATTTGATACAAGCCATCCAAGCTACAATCTGATTGATCTACAAAACACAAGACTAAATTAGAATAATCTAAACCGTACATTACACATCTAATTAGCTCTGATGATCATCTGACTGTTAAATTTGACAAATCAATGGTTGGATGATCAAGTAGAGTTAAAATTTATATTTTATATAAAAATTAAAAAATTGATCAGTTAGATAATCTAATTAAATGCTAAACTAGGGGTATTTTGACCAAAATTGAACACTTAATAGTCACTAAAAGTTACATGGTATCCTTGATAATAAATGGAGAGCTAATAAAACATTGTAATGCCAGGCTATGAGTTATGAATGTTCCAATGTATGTCATAGATAGTGGGATATTGTTGGCAGTTTGATAAGATATGTCGTTGTTCAATTAGAAGAGCTATGAAAAGGCATGTGGAGTGTAAGCCATGTGATTTGATGCATATGAGTCCAAAAACCAAGCAAACATATGAGACATACCCGACAGGATAGTGGCAAAAGCAACAGAATGATTACCATTGCTTAAAAGGTCAATATTAGAGAGGACCTAACTAAAAAGGTCAATAAAGAACTCACAAACCTTAGAAATTGAGACGCTTGTGGAAGATATAAATGGTGTAGAGGGTGAGGCAGATGGACTAGTAGTTATAGCATCATGAAAGGAGCCTTCCTTATTGCAAGAAGAAGTGTGATAACCCAGGATTATAAAATAGCATTTTAAGCTGAATTTTTTTCCAAAGATGGGCATCCTTATTAAAAAAACATTTTAATAAAAAAAAAAAATTTAAAGACCTGAGTGTTTAAATTCAACTGTTTAGAAAATATGGCTCTACATCTAAGCAATTTTATTCTAATTCTAACAAATTAACAAAGCTACGCAAAATTGTCAGTCATATCCATCTACTAAAAATAAACATCAATCCATATTTAGGTCTTGGCACTAATGACCTTATTACGTGAATAGTTCCATAACATAAGAGAAAAATATCTTAATATTATAACTAATCCTCACTTTTCTCTCTCTAACTGTAGTGTAGGAATAGGCCACATGCTAGCTATTCCTCTAGTCCTCTTACACTTTATGTACATGTTGTTACTATTTTGGGTTGACTAAAACTATACTCAATAGGAGTATCTAAAACTACAAAACCAAAACCTCAACATCCATCAAACACATTCATTTGAAAATGTATTTTCAATGCCAATAGTAAGCCTCATGATTTATCATAGTCATTCATGCAATGCAATAACAAGCATTCTCATTATTTCATACATCATGAAATGGATATTAGTTTACAATGAATATAAAACACAAATAAACTATCATAAATCGCATATAATGATAAAATAATTGCATCAATATCATTAGCCAGTAAAAACTTTGTGTACCAAAGCACCTTTGCAACCTGTGTACCAATTGGTCATGAATACTCATAGTCTTTTAAGTATTCCATCCATCTTCTTTGTCGCATGTTTAAGTCTTGTTGGGAAAAGATATATTTAAGACTCTTATGATCTGTGAAAACTTCAAACTTTTCCCCATATAGATAATGTCTCCAGATTCGCAAGGCAAAGACTATGGCCGCTAATTCCAAGTCATGGGTCAGGTAATTAACTTCATGCTTCTTGAGTTGCAGAGAAGCATAAGCAATTACCTTCCCATGTTGCCTAAGCACACAGCCTAGTCCTTGTTGCGAGGCATCACTATATATCTCAAATTTGTCACTTCTTGAAGGTAAGGTAAGGACAAGTGCTATAGTTAACCTTCTCTTTAGTTCCTAGAAGTTTTCCTCACATTTATCAGTCCATTCAAATCTTGTGTCTTTCCTGGTCAGCTTAGTTAAAGGTAAAGCAATTCATGAAAAACCCTCGATGAATCTCCTATAATATCCGGCAAGTCCTAAGAAGCTTCTTATTTCTGTGACTATCTTAGGTCTTTACCATTTCTGTACTGATTCAACCTTAGCGGGGTCGACTGCTATGCCATCTTGAGAAATAATGTGTCCTAAGAAATTAACCTTTTCCAGCCAAAACTCACACTTACTAAATTTTGTATATAACTTGTGTGCTCGTAGGTTGCTTAATGTTATCCTTATATGTTCCTTATGGTCTTCAGGAGTTTCTGAATATATCAAGATATCATCCACAAACACTATGATGAATTTGTCTAAGTACTCCTGGAACACCCTATTCATGAGGTCCATAAAAGCAGCTGGAGCATTAGTTAAACCAAAGGACATCACTCTAAATTCATAATGGCCGTATCGAGTCCTGAAGGCTATCTTGGGGATATCTTTTTCTCTAACTCGAAGTTGATGGTAGCCGGATCGTAGATCAATCTTAGAGAAGACTCTGGATGACTGAAGTTGATCGAAAAGATCATCAATTCGGGGGAGGGGGTACTTATTCTTAATGGTGACCCTATTTAGCATCCGATAGTCTACTGCATTTGAAGCCTGAGCTTGACTGGAAGTGAGGGCAAAGACACGTCCTTGGCTCTTTGGAACCTGATCTTCTTTGCGCTCTTCAACTTTCCTTTTAGGACAATTCCTAACAAGATGTCCTAATTCTCCACAAGTATAGCAAGTGATGTTGAAAGTGGGACATGGTTTGCCTGAATGATTCCTGTTACACCTAGGGCATGTCTTCCAGTCTGGTCTTCTTCCTTTGTTTTCAAACGGCTTCTTGAAAGGTGGCATGGGTCCAGATGACTGAAATGGTCTCTTTCCTTTATTTCTCATGGTGTTGGTGTTCTTAGTTTCCTTTATCGCCTGATTCCTTTGATAATCTTTTTCATATAGGGAGGCCATCTCTACAGCTTTGGCTACGGTGGAAGGTTGGAAACCTAGAACTCTGTTCCTGAGTCCTGGGTTGATCCCATCTACAAATCTTTCTGTCGCGTCTTCCTCATCAGCACAAGCATGTGGTGCAAATCTTCGGAGGCTGATGAATTTATTTTCATACTGTTGGACAGTCATGTTTCCTTGTTCTAAGTCCATAAATTCTTTTTCCTTCTATTTTCTTACGTGTTTAGGATAATATTTGTCATTAAAGACCTTTTTAAATTCTTCCCATTCTATTGTTTCTTGCTGGTCAAAATAAGTCCTTTCTGCTGTTTTCCACCAAAAGGTAGCCTCTCCCCTAAACACAAATGTGGCCACGGGTACCTTTCTTTCTTCAGCTATGTTCATGGCTTTCAATATCTTTTCAATATCAATTAACCATTTTTCAGCTGTAGATGCTTCATCTTCTCCTATGAATGAGGGAGCTAATTTCTGAAACCTTTCTAATTGAACCTCAGTCCTATCTATTGCTTTATCAGGGGAAGGATCTCGTGTGGTAGGGGTTTGGGTTTGTTGATTACTCATGTATTGTTCCATATGTTGTAGGAATCACTGGAATAATTCAGCCACCCCATTACCCGACCTAGTGGAGTCCACTGGTGGGGCTTCAGGTCTTGGAGGATCGCTTACTTTCTTTCTAGGCATCTGTAAATCACAAGGTAATTCACAAGACCTTAGTATGTGTTATCATATTACCCCTTAATCTTTCATGGATGAAACTTGATTATAAGCTATTCTCCTCATAACTGGGCTATGAGTAACATCAAACAGAGCTCTAATACCAACTGTGACGACCCAGGTTTCATATGATGCAAATTTCATAAAAAGGCGAGATCTCTTGCTTTAGAAATATGAAATGCATGAAAATATTTTTATTTTGGAAAGAAATCTTTCGTATAAAACCCCAAGTGTCAAAACACATTTTCAAATCATATAGCCATGGCAGAGTTTTAAATCAACTCTATTCCCAAGAAAGTGTTAGTCACAAATTTCCTACAGAGAGTAACTACAATCAAGTAACATTCACTAAAAGATAAGGTAGGGGTTTACTTACTTGTACTTAATTTGGATGTTCTCTATCACGGGTGTATCCTATCCTTAAGTGTGTACTTGTATCTGAAAAATATTAAGGATTGGGGAAGTATACACTATACTTAGCAAGAGTCTATCACTACTAGTTTTACAATGCATGTTATGTTTTAAACCATATGTTCTTTAAACCAGGTGCATGTTTGGACACTCATGTTCAATATTGACATTAAAAGCCATTGTCAAAGTAGAATACTAACGACTTAAAGAATCACATAATCCAAGTCAAAAGTAACATAGATATCATAAACATACACTATGATATGCATAAGATGCTCAACTAAATCCAACTCATGGATTTATGGTCGACCATACTCATGTCATGCCATATGCATGCATGTAAATCCTCAAAAACATAGGTCACACTATGCCCATGACCTCATCGTCGTGTGGTCCCCGGGTACCTAGGGACTCTCGGTCATAGCCTCCACGGGGCATATGACACTTCGACGGGTGTCGTGACACCACCAGTGGTAGTCCTCGTTTACTACAGCAATCGAAGTGAGGACAAGCCTTTTTGGCGTGGTACCCTTTTCACCTATAGTGGTAGAGGCTGGGAGGCCACCCCGAACCTCTCGGCATAGCGCCCACGAGCTTACTAGCCCAAATCATATACTATCAAGCAGGCAAGAACCTTTTTTTTTTTTTTTCAAAACTTGTCTATGCATGTATCATGCAGACAAGAATCCGTTTTCAAAACATGTTTATGCATGTAACACATGTCTTGGCAATATATGTGTAATGTATTTTTCATGTGCATGCTAAGTTCATTTATGAAATCAATTCATACTAAACAGGTCATGTGCATAAGGATGTAACATAAGTTTATATGTTATACGCATAAAGACAGGACATGTAACTTAAAAACTTAAAACATGCATTAGAAAAGCAACCATGACTCAAAACATGCATTAGAAAAGCATCATGGGTTCTTTTTAAAAGTCTAGTAGCGATAGGACACCTACCTGGTTTGATCGCGCTAGTCCCCTTGTCCTCGTACGTTCTTGGACATGGTTTAGGAGATAAAGGTTAGCTTGGCCTATTTCTATAGGTTCTAGAATAGTTTACCTCACCACTTAAGCATTAAGGGTTCATTCCCATGCCTAAGGGCCTCCTAAGGTCCCTAACTAGCCTTGGTATAGTCAGGTTTGCAAAGGTTTAGTGGCCCCACGCCACTATCATGGTTTAAGGGTCATGCCTGCCTTAGATAGCGGCTTGATCAGGTATTTTATGGTTTGGGTATGTCTACTCCATCAATACGAACACAACACCTCTCACGACACTCAATCGGAGTCCTAGAATTCAAGTTATGGGTATTTTAGTGTTAAGAATACATAGAAGGCCCAAAATGGGCCCTGCGTCACCGCTCCCGGGACGCACCTGCATCCTGGTCGAGCAGCGACCAGCCCGCACGTGTGGTCGCACATTCCCAAGCATCCCAAGAGTCACCGTCGCAGGCCCACAGGGCGTGTTCGCTGATGCACTAGCCCCCCGCCCCATTTCTCGTTTGTGAGCGTGTCCATGGACGCGCCCGTCAGTTTCCCTTTAACACACTGGGTGCATTTTGGTTCTGTGATGACCTGGGCGTCCTTGGAACGCCTTGGTTCAACCCTATCAAACTAGAACACCCCAGGCACCTGCCCTGGGTCTGTTGTGGCTCCCTAGAGCCCCATTTTGCATGGTTTCTCATGCAAAAACTTAGGGACATTCAACCTAAGACTGAGGGGGAGATGGGTTTGGAGTTGTTTAAGGCGTACCTAGTTTGTGGCTGGGTATTTTTCATGGTTTCTCCTCTTGCCTGCAACTCCAAGACTGGTTTTTCCCAAGGTTTTGGGCTGCCATTGGAGGCGCCCAAGAGCTCTATTTATAGAGCTTAAGGAGGGTTCTGGAGGGGGGTTTCCACCGCCATGGAATGGCAGTGGAGAAACCTCCAGAATGGCGGTGGTTTCCGCCCTGCACACCATTCTAGAATGGCGGTGATGTGGTATGTTTGGGAAGAAGGGGGTGCCCATATCAAAACAGATCCATGTTTTCTCAGGCCAATTCGTTTTAGATTTAATTATAATTTTTCCCTTGAACTTCAAAGGGCCATAACTTGCTCATTTTAACTCCGTTTTGGGTGATTCTAGTCTTGTTGGATTCCTTTTTCCGAGACGCACCTAAGAGTATCATTTTAAGGACCAAATTTATGGGTCTAGTTAGGGTGAACAGTGAAATGACCAAAATACCCTTATCTCAAAAAATGAACTTTTCATTACTAACATGGGATTTCAAGGTTACAAAAATGGAGTCATTACACAAACACTGGATACCATTCCACTCTCATAGTGGTCAGGCACTTGGAGGCCAACCCGTAATACCACTTAGAGTAGGCCCACCAAGAACTTTAGCATATCAAAATCATGCAAACTAGGTATCATCATACACAAAACTCTTATTTTAACTTTAATAAGTTTAATTTGCCAAAATTTTCCGTTCTAAAATTTTACCATTTCATTAGGCATATCAAAATTTTCAAAAATGCATCAAGGATAATAGTATTCTATTTTTGAAAACTTCCCAAAAATCTATATTTAGCAGGTATCATAACTTGCTACTTTATCATTCTCATTCATGATATTGTATACTTTCAATCATGCATTTTCATATTCAAAACAAGGGAAGCTAACTTTTTAAGTATATGAAAAAATGCCAAAATCACATCTTACTAAAACTTATAATTAACCAAAATCATTGGAAATAAAACTATTCACAAAAATCTCATTCATTGTGTTGAAATCTCAAGTATATCAAATAGATCATGAGTTACTAAATCTCGACCATTCATGCAAAATAAAGAGATAACAAACATGATATAGAGCATATAAAAGATCAAACTGCCTATGGAGTTTGATACAAGGAATAGTAAATATCAATTTTCTTTCTTAATCTTAGTCTTGATCTAATCGTAGACATGCATTTGATCACATAGGATCATCGTCATCACATCTATACCATACACTGATACTAAACATATAGATAATATGAAGTTCATCTATTAGAAATCTCATAGGAACACACACTCACACACCCTACCAGTGGCCACCCCTACATGTCCCTCTCCCCATGTCCATGGAGCAAGGTGGTGAATATGTGCATGGGCACCCCATGCAAAAAGATTATGGTGTGTCTCCTTCTAAGATTCACACATGTATAGTTTATTTTTTTCTTTTCCTCTTTGTAAGAGTGTAGTAGCCTCTTGTACATCTCTCTCCTAGATTTTAATGCTCAATGGCACCTCAACATATCACCATCATCATGGGATCATCTAAGACATTAAATGGAGGTGGCACATGGCACATAGCCCATTAGCACACTCTCACTCTGTTAGATCATCCCTTCATGCATTCAAGGTTGATCTTAGGTGCTAAAAATTAGACATAGTCATAGATTTCATTCCTATTGTTATTAGATGTCAGAATACTAAACGTCTTCAAGCCTTAATCTAGGCCATGCATCTATACACCTATGACTAGTATAGTTTCTTCAAGATCTATTCCATCATATCCATAGATTTTACTTACGTGGTTAAGGGTATAATCCTTCAGCAAACATCTATATGTTGATCATCAAAGGGAGGCACATCACCATCCATGTGAAACCCATGGAGGGTGCATCTCCTCCTTTGGATAAGGTGCAACGGTGGTGTGTTACCTCTATAGGATGGTGCGTACACCCTCTTGTTCTCTCTAGATGGGATTCTTAGTAGTCCATTGAAATAATCTTAGTAATAACTCCCTCTACTTTTGAGATCTCTTTTATTGAAAAGTGAAGATCTTACACTAACATAGATATCTAATCCTTAGATGCATATCAAAACCCAATCAAAACCAAATCCCTTAAGTTTTACAAAACTCTTGAAAACTTAGTGGCTTAGATTTCCCTACCTATTTTCACAGACTGCATGATCTCCTGGCCAGCTTTTCCTTGCATCCTTCCTTGCATGCAATCAAGACCTGAAATTAGTTTCCTAATAGTCAGATGAGCAGTGCTACCACTTCTCTTTCTCGAACTTTCTCTCTCTCTTCTCTTCTCTTCTCTTTCCTTCTTTCTTTCTTCTCTCTCCTTTTTATTTTTATTCTCCATGCAATTCCTTTATCCCATGTGCAAGACGTCCCTTTGTGGTTGACATCTTGGCTGTGCTTCCCACTTTGATGGGGTTTCTTCTAGCTCTTTCCTATCCTGGTCTCTTCCTTATCTCTCTAGATCCTTATCCTTATCTTTGGGACATTCCTTCTATTTTTCCTAATTATCTACTAATTCTTATTTATCTCATTCTATATTTACTTCAAATTATCCAACTCTATTTTATTTTCTAATTTTATTAAGTGAAAAAGGTAGATTCACTTGAATTCAGTGGACTTGAACACTCTGCTAACTAGGAATCCCACTTAGAGTAGTTAAATGGTCCCCACATCCACCTAATTTTATTTGAAAAATTAAAGAGGGGTACCTTTATCAATATAAAACCTATTTTTCCTTATAACTCCAATCTTATCCATTAGATCTATGCATGCTTACAGTCATTGGATTACTCTCTTCGAGCGTGACCCTTGGGTGAAGGTCTTGTTACAGGATTGCCAAATTTCTAAAAATTCAATTTTGGAACCTCAGGATAATTTTAGAATTGCATGAATAACAAAAAAGAAGGTACAAAATTTTTTAGATGTTACATTACTGCTCCATTCAAAGAATTTCATCCTCAAAATTTCACAACATCTCACTCTTGAAATAACTTAAGTTACTTCTCCTTCATGTCTGTCTCTAACTCCCCTGTGGCTTCTTCTACCAAGCAATTCTACCAATGGACTTTGACAAACACAATCTCCTCATTTCTCAGTCTTTGATCCTTTCTATCTAGGATTCATATTGGTTGGGTCTCCAAAGTCAAGTATAGCTGAAGTTCCATTGGTGCCTGCTCTAAGATGTGTAGGATTAGGAATGTATTTCTGTAGCATAGAAACATGGAATACATTATGGACTTTTGACAACTATGGAGATAATGGTAGTTTGTATGCCACTATTTAGATCCTTTCCAAGATCTCAAAAGGGCCTATGTACCTAAGGCTCAATTTCTCCTTCAATCCAAACCTCATAACTCCTTTAGTTGGTGAAATCTTTAAGAATACATGATCCCTTCTTCACTTATCAATGTAATTCGTCTTCCTGCTCTGGGTTGTAAGAAGCCTCTTCTTGAGTGATCTCACCTTGTTGGCACATTGTTCCACCAACTCGGACTAATTAATCATATTTTCTCCAACCTCATTCTGGAAAGTAGGTGATCGGCATAGTCTTCCATAGAGTGCCTTGTAAGGAGCCGTGCCAATACTTGAATGGAAACTATTATTGTAAGCAAACTCGATCATGGTCAAGTTCTCATCCCAACACACACTCTCAGCATGTCTTTCATGTCTATATCATTGGCTCAGATTTATCATTTGTCTACAAATGGAAAGTAGTGTTGAAGCTCAGTAATGATCCCAATGACTCTTGTACACTCCTCCAGAGCTAAGAAGTGAACCTACTATCCCTTTTGGATGTAATGTTAATAGGTATTTCTTGCAAGCTTACAATCTCCTTTATATATAATTGAGCCAAACTATCTGTAGACCAATTTTTTTGGGTGGGGAGAAAATGCACTAATTTTGTCAACCGATCTACTATCACCTAGATCATATCGCATCGACTTATAGCCCAAGGCAAACCCACTATGAAGTCCATAGTGATGTAGTCCCACTTTTAATCTGGAAGCTCAAGGGGTTGTCATAATCCCATTGGTCTCTGATGCTTAGCCTTAACTTGCTAACATATAAGGCATCTCTCCACATGCTCCCCTACATCCTTCTTCATGCCATTCCCCTAGAACCGTCTCTTCAAATCCTAGTACATCTTTGTACAGCTTGAATGGATAATGTATTACAACTAGTGCGCTGCACCTCTTTGAGAATCTCCTTCCTTAGTGATGCATCTGACGGCACTACTAATCATCCTTGTAGTCTCACACTACCATCTACCTCCCTGCTGATTCTTATGTCTCCATATCCTCTTCCAGCGTATGAAGAACCCTTTCTACTATGGTAAATCTTGCAGTCAAGTTTGAAACAAATGATCTCTTCCAGAATCATTGGCCTACACCTAGCCACTTCCTAAAACAATCTCCATTGCTTCGATATTATACTACCACATTTGCCTCGAGTCTTTCTACTTAGTGCATCGACCACTACATTGGCCTGTCATGGATGGTACTATATGGTAGAATCATAATCCTTCAAGTATTTCATCTTTTTACATTGCCTTATATTCAGATCTTGCTATGAGAAAATATACTTGAGGCTTTTGTAGTCAGGGAATACCTCAAACTTCTCATTGTAAAGATAATATCTCCATATATTTAGGGGCAAAGACAACTGCTGCAACTTCATGAAGTATCTTGCAAGTCCTAGGAAACATCATATCTCAGTTATTGCCTTAAGCATCTCCCATCTTTCTATTGCTTCCACCTTTGTTGGGTCCATTGCAACACCAATCTTAGAAATAATGTGACTTAAGAACTTAAACTCATTGAGCCAAAACTGACACTACATAAATACTCCATGTGCTCTTCATGATTCTCTAAATACACTAGTATATCATCCACAAAGACTATAACAAACTTGTCCAAGACAGTCTTGAACACCCTATTTATCAAATCCATAAAAGTAGCTGGGGCATTCGTCAACCTAAAAGGCATGATTCTGAACTCATAGTGCACCTATCTAGTTTTGAAAGCTATTTTCTAAATGTCTTCTTCTCTAACTCGTAGCTACTGATATTCAGATCTTAGATCAATATTATAAAATACTCTAGTTGACTATAGCTGATCAAACAAATCATCAATATAGGGTAGTAGATATTTGTTCTTAATAGTGACCCCATTCTGCATCTTGTAGTTGATACAGAGTCTCACGGACCTATCTTAATTTTTAACAAAAAGGGTCAATGCTCCCAAAGGTGATACACTGGGTCTAATGAACCCTTTGTTTCACAACTCTTGCAGTTGTTCCTTCAATTCCTTTAGCTCAACTAGAGCCATTCACCAGGGCACCTTAGAGATAGGGGTCGTGCCCTATATCACATTAATAGTGAAGCTTATCTCTCATTTCAGAGGCAACCCAAGCAATTTCTCAAAAAATATGCCTAGATACTCCAGAACTACTTCCACTACTTCTAACGTAAGCTTTTCAACTTCAACAGGCTTTACTTTGGCCAAGAAGGCTTGGCATCCCTTAGCAATATATTTCACTACCCTTCATGCCATTTCCCAATAGAAAGCCAACCAATCCATCCCTAGAATGATGTCAAAATCTGCCATATCTAGGAAGACCTAGTCTGTGTTCATCTTATTCTCTATTACTATGGGCATCTTCTATATAAACTATTATGTGTATAGCAATCTCCTAGTGGAGTCATGATTTCCAAGCATGTTTCTAAGTTATAAATTGGGTGGTTCATACAAGATGCAAAATCATTCAAAATAAAAGAATAGGTAGAGACAAGATCAAATAACACTTTTGCAAGTCTATAATGGATAAGTAAGGTACCTTTAAATTACCAAAATTTTGCTTTTTAAAATCTTTGCCATTTCAATAGGCATATCAAAATTCCAAAAGTGCATTTAGGATTACAATATCCTATTTTTAGAAACTTTCAAAAAATCTAAATTTAGCAGTTATCATAACTTGCTAATTTATCATACTCATTCATGAAATTGTATAATTTCAATTACGCATTTTTCAAATTCAAAACAAAGGAAGCTAACTTTTATAAGTATATGAAAAGCATGCCATAATCACATCTTCCTAAACTTACTCAATTTTCATGATTGTTAAACTTATTATTAGCCAAAACCACTGGAAATATCATCATTCACGAAAATGTCATTGATCATGCTGAAGTCTCAAGTAAATAAAATAGATCATAAGTTGCTAAATCTTGACCCTTCATGCAAAATAAAGAGAGAACAAATATGATATACAGCCTATAAAAGACCAAACAGCAAATTCAACCCCAAACTATTGTGCTTATAGAGTTTTAGATGAGAAATAGTAAATAACAACTTTCTCTCTTAATTTTTAGCCTCAATTTAATCCTAGACATCCATTTGATAGCATAGAATGATCATCGCCACATATATACCATACATTAGCACTAAACATATACATAATATGAAGTCCATACAGCAAAAATCTCGTAGGAACACACGCCGTGCGCATGGCCACCCCTACATGTCCCTCTCCCCCATACGCCATGCGGTGGACGTGTGCATGGGTGTCCCATGCAAAAAGGTGGTGGTGTGTCTCCTTCTACGATTCACACGCATACAGTTTTGATTTCCTCTTTTCCTGTTTATGACAATGGAGTACCCTCTTGTACATCTCTCTCCTAGATTTTAATCCTCAACAACACCTCAACATAACACCATCATCTTGGGATCATCCAGGTCGTTGAGTGGAGATGGCGCATGGCACATAGCCCTTGCGCACACTCTCACTCCGTTGGATCATCCCTTCGTGCATTCAAGGTAGATCTTACGTGCTTAGAATTAGTCATAGTTATAGACTTCATTCATGTTCTTATTATATTTCAAAATCCTAAACATCTTCAAGCCTTAATCTAGGCCATGCATCTATGAGACTATGATTAGTAAAGTTTCCTCAAGATCTATTCCACCATATCCATCGATCTTACTTACATGGTTAAAAGCATAACCCTTTAGCAAACATCTATCTTTTGATCATCAAAGGGGGACACATGTACCCATTGCTGTGTAACCCATGTACCCATTGCTGTGTAACCCATGGAGGGTGTGCACAGATAGGTGCGTCTCCTCCCTAGAATGAGGCACAAGGGTGGTACGCACACCCCCTTATTCTCTCCAGATGAGATTCTTAAGTCCATTGAATTAATTGTGGTAATAACTCACAGTAACTTCTGAGGTATCTTTTATTCAAAAGTGATCTAACCCTCGGATCCATATCAAAACCTGATCAAAACCAACTTGCTTAAGTTTCACAAAACTCTTGAAAACTTGGTGGCTTAGATTCCCTCACCTATTTAGACAGACTACACGATCTCCTCGCTAGCTTTTCCCGGCATCCTTCCTTGCACGCTATCAAGTCCTTAGATCAATTTCCTAATGACCAGATGGGGAGTGCTACCACTTCTCTTTCTGTCCCTTTATCCCTTTCTCTCTTTCCTTCTTCTCTCTCCTTTCTCTCTTTATTCTCCATGCAATTCCTTAGTGCCATGCGCAAGATGTTCCCTTGTGGTTGACGTCTTGGCTGGGTTTCTCACTTTGATGGAATTTCCTTCCAACTCTTTCCTATCATCTTCTCCTCCTTTCTCTCTGGATCCTTATCCTTATCTCAGGGACATTTCTTCTATTTTTTCCTAATTATTATTTATCACATTCTAGATTTACTTCAAATTATCAAACTCTATTTTATTTTCTAATTTCTATTAAGTGAAAAAAGTAGATTCACTTGAATTCACTAAACCTGGACACTCTGCTAACTGGGCATGCCACTTAGAGCAGTTAAATGAGCTCCACTTCCACCTTATTTTATTTGAAAGATTAATAAGTGGTACCCCTATCAATATAAAACCTAGTTTCCCTTATAACTCCAATCTTATCCATTAGATCTTTGTATGCTTGCAATCATTCTATTACTCCCTTCGAACTTGATCCTTCAGTTGAGGTGTTATTATAGGATTGCCAAATTTCTAAAAATTTAATATTGAAACCTTAGAATAATTTCAAAAATGCATTGATAATAAAAATAAGGGTGCAAAATTTTGGTATGCTAGATTAAGCAATCGCTCTTACAATGACCTCACTAATGTTAGTAAGTGCAAAAAGGTTCTCGCTGCTGGTGGTTGGTTTAGCAGGTCGGAAACGATAAATGGCTTCAAGTGCTATATCTTTCGGAGACTTAGAATGAGTACCTTTACGAGTTTGTTCTAAACATAGTTCTGAAAGAATGTTCTAGACAATGGGCAAAGGAGAGCAATGGAGAATAGAATTGTGTAATGCCTCGAACTCATCAGGAAGAGCTATCAAAAAGTGAAAAAGATGAGTTTTCTCACGATGTTGTTAATATTTTTGTTGAGAGTGAGTCCATGCTGGTTGAGATTTATTCCTAGAATACTTGCATACGTGCATAAAATTTAGAGATATGATAATCAGACAGTTGTCGTAGATGACAAATCTCACGTTCTAATTAAAAGCGAAGTTAGTGTGAAGATATGTGGATGCCATACTTTATGAGTAAAATCGGAGCTAATTATGATCATAGCAATAGATTGTGTGCGCCTTATGGATTCGCCCGTAACGATTATCCAAAGTCTTTTATTTTTAATGACAGATGTCATAGCTTTGGCCCAATAAATCCAGTTATGGCTGTCTAACAAAATGTTGATGAGATTTAAGTTAGAAAGTATGAGAAGACATAATGTCAACTGATTGTAAGGCATCGAACGAAGGGACCTCCAGTCAGATAAGATGGGTTGTAAATATCAACAGCACAGCCTGCTTATGAAGGGAGCCAAATAGTGGGCGACCGATATCAGAAGAATAGGGTTCCAATGGGGTGTCAATATTAGGGCTTGTTAAGATTGCTTCTTTTCCCTTTATCTTACTCTTCTGTTGGTGAAAAATGAATGACCGACAAAGAGATTGCTTTGGCTAGGATTCCTGCAACAGAGAAGAGAAGATGATGACAATGCAGACGACAAGGACTATGATGGGGAATCCGAGCAAAGCTGAAAGAAAATGGCGAAGTCTCAGGTGAGAAAACCAGAGAGCTTCTATTTTTTGTAGAAGAACTGAAGAACAGCCTAAGGAAAACTATGATAAGGACAGCAATAAGGAAGGCTGAAATTGGTGGGGTTCTCACCGATAAAAATAACTCTACTGATAGTGAGGGCCAAAACCTAGTCAGATCCAGTGAGAGTCCTTATATTCGATCGATAGGTGAGCCAAAAAAGAGAAGCTATGACCGAAGGCAAAACCCAATCGGAGAACCTGCTTAGGCAAAAAACCCTCAATCCGATGATGATCATTGGATTTTGGCAACGCAAAACCCAGGTGGAGAAGCGGCACACACACTTCCTGTTTACAGGCAGAGAGCTGGCAACATTTGCTATAGATCCAAGCTTAATACGAAACACTGGACCAGTCAATGAGGCTACTTTTCTGATGATCTCAGATTGCTTGTTTCATATCTGCAGCTGGTGTGGACGACAGCAGCGATTACTTTGGATCTTTGCAGGCTCTGATGATAGAGATAGAAGAAGCTAAGTCTTTCTCATGATTTACTCTTGATTTGCACTATAATATGTACATGAATATTAACAATCTTATATGGATGTAATCCATGTAATCTCTTCAGTTGTATATGATAGGGAAATAATCCTTGTAATTCTTAAGAAAATAAATTGCAAGCTTAGAGAAAGAATAATTGAGAATTGGTTGAAAGAATTTAACATTAACAGAGTACAAAATATATATACATGTACATCAATTAATTCTCCCAATTTCTAAGGCTTAGAAGCCGTGATCCACTTTTAGTGGGATTTGATTTACAATAACTTAGGAAAGCAAATATACTAAGAATATAGTAAGATATATTATAATGATATTTATTAACACTCCCCCTCAAGTTAGAGAGTGAATATCATGAAGTCCCAACTTAGTGCTTAGTGTCACAAATTAATCCTTTCTAAAGGCTTTTGTAAAAACATCTACTAACTAGAAGTGCATAGGTACATAAGAAGGACTAATCATTCTGGCTAGCAGTTTTTCTCAAACTATGCGACCATCTATTTCAATATGTTTGCTATGCCGATGAAAAAGGGGATTTGCTACAATGTACAAAGCTGCCTAATTGTCACAGAATAATGGTGTAGCAGCTACCTGATGGACCTTTAAATCTTGTAGTATACAGCACAACCAAGTTAGCTCCCAATATGTGTTAGCCATAGCTCAATATTCTACTTCTTTTGATGATCTACAAGCATTGGTTTGTTTCTTGGACTTCCATGAGATGAGAGAATTTTCAAGGAAAACACAGTATCCCATAGCTAACCTTCTTGTGGCATGACAACCTCCCTAGTCTGAATCACACAAAGCTTTCAAGGCAAGACTATTTGTGGAAGAAAATAGTAAACCTTGACTAGGAGTACCTTTGATGTATTTGAGGATTCATATGCCAGCATCCCATTGAGGTTTTTGTGGCTCATGCATGAATTGACTTAGTGTTAGAACAAAATAAACTATGTCATACCTTGTGATGGTAGGTTTTTGTGGCTCATGCATGAATTGACTTAGTGTTAGAACAAAATAAACTATGTCATAAATCAATCTGCCAACCAGCCCTCTATATTTAATTGGATCATTTAGTAATATTCCATCTGTGGGAGTGAGCTTCACATTTGGTTCCACTAGAAACTTGTCTGGGCATGCACTTAGAAGTCCTGAATATTGTAAAATGTCTAGTGCATATTTCCTTTGAGACATGAAAATACCTTTCTTGGAACAAGAGAATTCGATACCAAAAAAATATTTCAAGTCTCCAAGATCTTTGATACAAAAGCGTTTGAGAAGAAACTTTTTAAGACATTCAATTTCTTGAAGATCATTTCCTATGAGAAGTATGTCATCAACATAGATAAGGATTGTAGTAAATGAAGTATCTTGAGCCTTGGTGAAAAGAGAATAATCAACCTTTGATTGTCAATAACCAGCTTTCTGAATGGTGTTTGAAAAAGTGAAGACCTAGTTTCTTGTTACCTATTTGAGTCCATAGAGGGGTATGTTGAGCAGACAAATGTTCTGCCCCCATCGGCGAAAGCCAGGTGGAAGCTCTATATATACTTCTTCATGCAAGTCTCCATGAAGAAAAGCATTATGGACGTCTAATTGGTGGGCAAACCAATGCCGAGCAATGGCAACAGTAAGAAGATAATGGAGAGTAGTGAGTTTAGCTATAGGGAAAGGGTTTCCTGATAATCAATGCCCTCAAATTGAGTGTATCCCATAACAACAAGATGAGCCTTATAGCACTCAATGGACCTGTATTTGATTTCGTAGACTTATTTGTTGTCCATAGGTTTATGACCAATAGGAAGAGGAACTAAACTACAGATGTTATTTTGCTATAATGCTTCTAATTCTATATTCATGGCTTGTTGTCGATGTGGATCAAGGATAGCCTGAGCATAGGAGTGAGGTTTGGTGTAACCTGTAATGTTAGCTAAAAAAGTACAATGGGCAAAAGAGGTACGAGAGTAGGAAAGAATATGGAAAGGAGGATACTGACTTACCTGATTTAGAACTTGGTGCTAAGGTCAAGTGATTGACTTGTGCTAATGGAAGGAGTTAGATGCGCTGATGGTTTGAAACAGGTGTAGTGGGATTGGCTGCAAGCAAGAGAGCAAAAGATGGAGTAGGACTAAGAGAAATGTCAGGTGCGGTAGGTGAGTGTATGGGAGATGTGGGCTCATCTATGTTAGGCGGCGTGGTATGTTGGTGTTGGTAAGATGGAATGTTTGTGGAGAAGGTTGATGTAGAGTGCTAGTTGTTCATGATGTTAAGAGAAAATGGGGCAACACAAAGTTTGGATTTGGTGGAGTTGAAATAAAAGGAAAGGTGGTTTAACAAAATTTGACATCATGACTTACGAAAAAAAAATTAATCTCCAAGTCATAAAGTTTTTAACCATTTTGATCAGCGAGGTATCCAACAAAGATGCAACATTTGGCATGGGGATCCAATTTATGAGTAGGATGAACGATAACTGTTTAACAGAGACAACTAAAAACTTTCAAGTGGTCAAGTGATGGTGGACGATTGTATAACAATTCAAAAGTTGATTTAGAATATAACAATGGTGATGGTAGTTGGTTAATAAAGTAGACAATAGTCAATACACACTCACCCCAAAAAGTGAGGGATAAGTGAGATTGGAAGAGTAATGCTTGTGCTACGATTAGAATATGGCAATGTTTGTGTTCAACTACCCCATTTTGCTATGGAGTGTAAACACAAGTGTGTTGGTATTCGATGCCATGAGATTGAAAGAAATTTCTCATGGATAGGAATTCAAAACCATTGTCTACCCTAATGGCTTTAACTGAGGCATGAAATTGAGTATGTGCAAAGTAATAAAAGACTGTAAAATGTTGTGAGTTTTAGACTTATATAGCATAAGAAATACCCATGTGACCTTGTAAAACCATCCACAATGGTAAGAAACAAACGAGCCCCTAAATGTGTAGGAACCTTGTGTGTACCTCAAATATCATAATGTAACAAATCAAATGGAGCATGAGCTGATATGGAACTTAAAGGAAACAAAAGTCTAGTTTATTTAGCCATGGTACAAATAGTACAATTATTATCAAAAGAGATATTATTAGAAGATAATAACGAAGAAACTAATTTAAGACGAAATGGTGATGGGTGTCCAAGATGCATATGCCATAATTTTGAGGGTTGAGAAACTTGATGGGAGACAAGTATCTATTGCAACAGAGACAAGTAATAGAGACCACCACATTGTTTACCCGAGCTAATCATCTTCCCAGTAGCTAAGTCCTACAAAGCACAGAAAGTAGGGAAAAAAATGGCACAACAGTTTAGAGAAGTAGTGACTTTACTTACAGACATCAAATTTAAGTGAAAAGAGAGAGCACATAAAATGTTGTCTAAGGTGATATCTAAATTGAATGGTATGGTGCCAGTAGAAATGATTGAGGCAAAAGACCCAATGGGTAACTTGATAATGGGTATTGATGAGGATTTTGTTTGAGTGAAAAGTGTGGAATCAGAAATGATATTGTGAGTAGCTCTGCTAACCAAAATCCAAGGCTTAGTGAATACAAAATTAATTGAGGCATTTGGAAAAAGAGACAGACTTGTAGTGTTCGTATAAGCATTGCTATTACTAGGAGCATGGTCAAGGCATGGGAAATTTGTTGAAGTTGGTCTATGGAAAGCCCATGTGGAGAGTTCAGTGAGTTGGAGACTTGGGCTGGTGTATTGGTGTCTTGCGGATGGACTCCATGTGCAGATTGAGAAGAATCTGTTGCATTGGCAATAGGAAAAGAGTTCAATGCACTCCTTAGAGACTCGAATTGATGTTGTTATGGTTAATTGTGTCGATTACCTTGTGTTCCTATGTTGTTGGGAACCCATGTGTCATTTTTAAACTTGCACCTATTCTCAGTATTACCTTTTCTATCACAATATTTGTAATGGAATTTTAAAGTCCTACAATTTTCGATTGCATGACCTTCTCTATTGCAGTGCTCACAATGCTTGTCTTTAGATTTATTTAAAAAGTTGTTTGGATGCTTTGAATTGCAGCGATGATGGAAAAATTCTCAGTTGATTCTAATGTCATTTGTTGCTGATTTTCATCTTGAATGATGAGAGAATAGGCATGACATACATTAAGCAATGGTGACATCATGAGGATATTCATATAGACAACATTGTAGGTGTCGCATCATCTGATCTTCTTCTCTCTATTCATTATGTGCTTTTAACTAGTTGCAAGTGGGTAGAGTTTGATATGTTTCTAATTCATTCCAAAGGCCTTTGAGTTTTGTGAAATGGGTTGAGACTGTCATGGTGCCTTGTGAGAAAGAAACCAATTATTTTTGTATTTGATAGATTGCTGGTGCATTCCTTTGCGAAAACTAATCTTTAAAATCTTCCCACACTTGATAGGCCATCTTAGAATGAATGACTCCTTTGGCTAGATCAAGTTTCACCAAGTGAGTAAGCCATGATAAAATCATGATATTGCATTGATTCCATAGAGCATATTGTATTGGTTGATCTGTTTCTAAAGGTGCCTCAATGGATCCATTGATGAAGCCAATTTTGTTCTTGGTTTTGAGAGCATGAATCATGGATTTATTCCATAATGGATAATTGGCACCATTCAATTTGATTAGAATGAGCATATGACTAGGATGATCTGAATGATGAACAAAGTATGGGTTTGATGGATCCATATTGAAACTATTGCTACTGGTGTTTGAATTTTTGAAAGGCGATTTTTTTATGGTGTTTGATCTTCACCTGCCATTTTTCCTTTTATTGAAGAAATCAAGTAATCAGTCCCCAGAACATGACTCTAATACCATCTTAAGAAAATAAACAACAGGCTTAGAGAAAGAATAATAGAGAATTGACTGAATGAATTTAACATTAACAAAGTACGATATATATATATATATATATATATACACACACACACACATGTACATCAATTAATTCTACCTATTTCTGAGGCTTAGAAGCTGTGATTCACTTTTAGTGGAATTTGATTTACACTAACTTAGGAAAGTAAATATACAAAGAATATAGTAATATATATTATAATGATATTTCTTAATTGTAATCTCTCTAACAATTCGGATATAATCCCTTAAATCTCTCTAAAACTAAGATCTTCATCTATTCCCAGAAATAGCAACCATCTTAAAAATTGTTTGTAATGCATGTAGGCTAGCAAGTGTAACATTAAAAAAAAAAAAAAAAAAGTTTTCATAAACAAAAGGGGGCCATATTTGATATGGGAACCCCTCCCTCTTAAACTTAAGAACAAACCATTAGGTCTATTCCAAAACTCGAACTTATATATATATATATATATATATATATATATATATATAAAACACTTACGCATTAAAAGGAGGAGAAGAGAGGGGGAAGAAGGAGAAGGAGAAGAGAGGGGGAGAGAGAAGAAAGGAGGGGAGAATCCGATGGATCCTCTGCCATCCTTTTCTCTCATCATCAACAGGAGAAGATCGACGATGGGGAAAGTTCACCGGTCACCGAAAAACACAGAGTTAATGGCATCATTAATTGACAATTGAACCCGTTCACCGTCTTCCCCTCGCCACTACGAGCAAAACCCCTATGGTTGCTCATAATCAGGCAAGTTTTTGGTGGGGAAAAAGGGGGTGAAACCAGAGTTTAGGGTGCCAAATTTTTAGGCAGTCACTGAAGATGACGCCAGCTAGGATCACTGATTCGAGCCGATCATGTTGTCCAACACAACGGAACAAAGAAAACCCCAAAGTTTATTAGGAGATCCAAAATGATCTAGACCATCGATCTGAGGGGAGACGATGCGTGCAGCACTATCAAAGGTTCTCAAGCAAAATGGTGATCAATCTGGCTCATCCAAGGGTGGACAATGCATGAAAATTTATCCGAAAGGTAAGATCTACAAACCCAACTTGTGATTTAAGGTATTTTGTAAAATCTGTACTATTTATGCTAGATCTAGGTTTTGTGGATGATCTAGCCACCCATTTTCAAATCAAAACTTAGGGATAGGTAATTAGGTGCCTGATGTAGCTTGGATCAAACTGAGATTGTCGATCCAAGTTGAAAACCGATTGGACAATCTCAGCCATTTGATCTATTATTGTTTACACAATAAGTTGTTGATGTCTAATCGATGATCAGATGCTGCAAATGCACTCTAAAACATTGAATTAACTAGGATATGGTAGAAACTAAGAATTCTTTAGTGGTTGCACAGAAAGGCTACATAGTGTTCATGTAGTGGAGGTTGGTTGAAGATGATGTTAGGCGGCGTTTAGCAGAAAGATCAATCCCTCCCCTACGAAAAAGAAAACCAAGGAGCCATATAAGCTTCGCTTCCGAGACTAAGCCAAGCTAAAGTGGTTCTTTCTTAGTCCAGGCCAAGCTCAATGGCACAACTGGGGGCAAAGAATGTATCAGATCTTCAATCAACTCTTCATCATTTGTAATAACTTGCATTTTTATAATATATATTCTTTGCATGGAATTGACAACAAAAAGCTAATTTCCCTAATGGCTATAGAATGAATAGGCAAAACTCTAGAGCTAGAGTTCAAGTCTCCAAAGATAACCTTTTTGAATAAATTCCCTACACAAAGCCAGGAAGTGTCCAGGTGCAATGAACCTAGAGAATCCTGGCTAGTTGGGAAAGGATGAGGATACGTAGCTAATTAGAATCTGAGATGGGATAAAATGAGAAGGAGATAGGAATGAATCTAGAGAATTAGGGAAAGATGAAGATACCTAACAAATTAAAATATGAAATAGGATAAGTAGGAGATATGATACGAAAGAAGAAAATCAAATGAAATTGGAATAAAAAGGGGAGAAGGAGAGATGTGTGAAACATAAGAGAAAAAAGAAAGGGGGGAAAAGAGAGAAAGAGGGGAAAAGAGAGAGAGAGAGAGAGAGAGAGAGAGAGAGAGAGAGAGAGAGAGAGAGAGAGAGAGAGAGAGAGAGAGAGAGAGAGAGAGAGAGAGAGAGAGAGAGAGAGAGAGAGAGAGAGAGAAGAAGTAGAGGAGAATCAGGCTACGCCAAGGATCACTAACCATTTTGAGCTTTGGATAAGAAGATTGTAGAAGAGCGGTTTTGTCTACGAGGTAGGGGATTGTGGTTTAGGAACTTGTCTAAGCTAGTTGGATCTCTATCTTATTCCATGTGTTTTGGATCGATGAAAGTATTTTACGTGCATGACCTAAAAGCAAATGATATGTGCTTATTGGAATTTTATTTAAGTTCAAATTGGTAAATATGCATTATGTCTTTACACTTTATGATTGAAGTAGATGTGTTACTTGAGAATCCATGTACAAAGTACTAAGGAATTTTGTTTTTCTTTTATGCTATATGGACATGAGAGAGTGGTGGGAGTCCATCATGCTTTAAGTCAATCTGTTGGGTGCAAACAATGGGCTTGTATGTATGAGATTTGAAGGATATATTGAAAATTATTAGAAACACTAAATTTCTACAAAAGTATAATTGTCTCATAATGTTTATATCATACTTATGATCTAGCATGTAATTATTTGCACTACTTAATTTATGCCAATACTTTTGTCGTAGTTTGCAAATGGCTGGTTTAGACATTTTCCTATTGAGTCTTTGTCCTCAACCCTACAAAACATTTCAAGTGAAGCGTGAGAAGACTAAGCATTGGCTAGAGGAATTTAAATAAGGAGAATAAAGAGAATAGAAGTATGGATAAGTATTTAGTTAGACTTTCAATTATTATTTTGAAACAATGAACATTTGAGATAAATGTAATAAGACAGGTTACCTTGATATATTATATCTGAACTACGATTTGAACGTATATTCCTTATTATTTGGGTTGTGACCAGGGGGATCTATAATGGTATGTTTTATTTCTGCTATTATATGTGAATGTTTTAATGTGATGCTGAGTTGCAGGCAGAATTGAGAAAAATAAATACGTAATATATATTTCAAAAAAAAATCCGGTAGGAAAGTTTTAAATTTTCAAATTTTATTTCAAAAACCCTTTTCTAAAAGCCAGGTTGCCACACTTGATATCAGACCACGGTTCACTCTATTCACAGCCAAACAATGAAATAATAAATAATGATAGAATAATAAGTCATAGTTATATTAGCTAAGTAGAAGTTGAGACTTACTAGGATTTTGATTATTGACATTCAGATGGCACCTAAGAGGCATAGAGCTGCAAATGTTGTTGAAACCTCCTCCTCTAAAGCCCCAGAAAATACCAAAGTCCAGCATGATATGGTCAAAGACGTTATAAAGCTCCTTTTACATCAAATGAAACAAAGGCTGGAGACCCCAAGGCAAAGAGGAGAACTCAAGGCAATGGCTGGAGATGATGAATTGGGGCCAAAAGGTGACACGTTGCTTAAGCGATTCAAAAAGATAGCTTCAAAGTTTTCAGGAGAAGATGGACCTGAAGCAGCTGAGACTTAGCTTTATGAGGTAGAAATGATTTTTAAAGCTATGAACGTACCAGAGGATAGGCAAGTACCAGTTGCTACCTTCATGCTAACCGGAGAGTCCCTATAATGGTGACCAACAGCTGAGAGGACCTACTTTAGTGATATGGAAGTAGTTGAGTGGGAAGACTTCAAAACAATCTTCATTGACAAATACTTTCCACCTCATGTTAAGGAACAAGAATTCCTAGGATTGGTGTAAGGTTCCATGATAGTGGAATAGTATGAAACTAGATTTGTTAAATTGAGGCGTTTTGCTCTAGAAGTGTGTCCCATAGAATTGAGAGCTGCACATAAATTTTTCAGAGGATTAAATTTTCACATCAAGAGTAAGATATTGATAGCTCAACCTTCCTCGTTGTCTAAGGCTATGTAGTTGGCAGCCATTGTGGAATAGGAGTACAAAACTTCCAATAGAGATAGTGAGAGGTATGGTGGACAAAAGCCACGTTGGAAAGGGAAGAAGCATACTTCACCAATGAAGTTTGCTAGGCCATAGAAACCAGCACTGGGAAAGTTTAGAAGAAGAGAGAAGGAAGATGCCACATGCCTAACTCCATAGCTTCACTGTTTATGCTAGATCTAGGTTTTGTGGATGATCTGGCCACCCATTTTCAAATCAAAACTTAGGGATAGGTAATTAAGTGCGTGATGTAGCCTGGATCAAACTGAGATTGTTGATCCAAGCTAAAAACTGATTGGGCAATCTCAGCCGTTGGATCTATTATTGTTTACACAATAACTTGTTGATGTCTAATCGATGATCAGATGCTGCAAATGCACTCTAAAACATTGAATTAACTAGGATATGGTAGAAATTAAGAATTCTTTAGTGGCTGCACAGAAAGGCTACATAGTGTTCATGTAGTGGAGGTTGGTTGAAGATGATGTTAGGCGGCGTTTAGCAGAAAGATCAATCCCTCCCCTACGAAAAAGAAAACCAGGGAGTCATAGAAGCTTCGCTTCCGAGACTAAGCTAAGCTAAAGTGGTTCTTTCTTAGTCCAGGCTAAGCTCAATGTCACAACTGGGGGCGAAGAATGTATCAGATCTTAGATCAACTCTCCATCATTTGTAATAACTTGCATTTTTATAATATATATTCTTTGCATGGAATTGACAACAAAAAGCTAATTTCCCTAATGGCTATAGAATGAATAGGCAAAACTCTAGAGCTAGAGTTCAAGTCTCCAAAGATAACCTTTTTGAATAAATTCCCTACACAAAGCCAGGAAGTGTCCAGGTGCAATGAACCTAGAGAATCCTGGCTAGTTGGGAAAGGATGAGGATACGTAGCTAATTAGAATCTGAGATGGGATAAAATGAGAAGGAGATAGGAATGAATCTAGAGAATTAGGGAAAGATGAAGATACCTAACAAATTAAAATATGAAATAGGATAAGTAGGAGATATGATACGAAAGAAGAAAATCAAATGAAATTGGAATAAAAAGGGGAGAAGGAGAGATGTGTGAAACATAAGAGAAAAAAGAAAGGGGGGAAAAGAGAGAGAGAGAGAGAGAGAGAGAGAGAGAGAGAGAGAGAGAGAGAGAGAGAGAGAGAGAGAGAGAGAGAGAGAGAGAGAGAGAGAGAGAGAGAGAGAGAGAGAGAGAGAGAAGAAGAAGAAGAAGAAGTAGAGGAGAATCAGGCTATGCCAAGGATCACTAACCATTTTACACTTTGGATAAGAAGACTGTAGAAGAACGGTTTCGTCTGCGAGGTAGGGGATTGAGGTTTAGGAACTTGTCTAAGGTAGTTGGATTTCTATCTTATTCCATGTGTTTTGGATTGATGAAAGTATTTTACATGCATGACCTCGAAGTAAATGATATGTGCTTATTGGAATTTTATTTAGGTTTGAATTGGTATCGTTAATCTTGGATTGCTAATACGCATTATGTCTTTACACTTTATGATTGAAGTAGATGTGTTACTTGAGAATCCATGTACAAAGTACTAAGGAATTTTGTTTTTTCTGTTCCCTTTCTTTTCTTTTATGCTATTATTGTATGCTACATGGACATGAGAGAGTGGTGGGAGTCCATCATGCTTTAATTCAATATGTTGGGTGTTTAGTTGTATCATTGGCACGTATGATTAATAGGTAGATTTGAATTGGGAATTTCATACTCAAATTACTTTTGATTTGTCTTGGCGTGTATCCCATTGTCTCTTAATCACATGTGAGCATGTACACATAATCATCATGGAGTGGTAGTCTTTAATTCATATAAGTCCTTCTTTGAATGCATCATGCTCTTCGGAATACCAACACATGGATATTGCTTTGCATGAACTCAACATGTCCTTACATGGTTGATGTAAGCAACCATGCATACGATGGAAACTCAATCATGTATTACACGTGCAGGGTCAAAGATTGAAATGTTTTCAAGATCCTTGTAAGCAAACATTGCATGCATGTTGTTGTTTATGGATTAATTGTGGTCCATAGTATTTTAGTAAAAAGGGATTGCAAAACTTTACATGCATGATAGGATGCATTTCATGATTATTGTTTGCATAATGGATTTATTACATGAGGTGTCATAAGCATCATGGAAATGAGACTGATTTCATGGTTATAGTTTTTTAAAAACATGAAGTCTAGAATCATAGTTTTTTTTAGCATGTTGTCATTTCATTATAAATATATTTGCATGATGAAGTTGGTAGTAAGATTTTACATGTGCATAATAAAAGGTCGTTGCATGATTAAACATGCATAAAATAAAAATTCGTAATAATGAATGTTACATGATCGCATGACTTCATTGGAAGAGCAAGAGCAAGATAGAGACACTCGTAAGATTTTACATGCTCAGGGTCATGGTATTTGCATGATAAAACAATTGTATGGTTTTAATCATTTCATGTTGTCGCATGCCTATGGTCAAGTGTTTTCCATGAGTTGGACATATCTTTTCATTTGTACAAATGATTTTGAAAGTTTGATCCATGAATAAATGTTTGTGCGTATGTATAGTCTTTGATTTATAGTAAGTGTGATTTGTAATCGAGATAATTATTAGTTGATGAATATTTGAAATAAAGCAATTATTATAAGCATGATGTGTAGTATGCATAGTTGATAATTTATGCCAATTGAAATATAGCTTGTGAATGGAAAAGTTTGTGAATGCTTATTATGATATATTGAACAATGTAAAACGATTTGATAAATGAAAATTAGGCGACTCTGGAGAGTTGTGCCTAGCCTAAAATTAGGCGACTCATGTGAGTTGAGCCTAGCCTAGGACAAAATATAAGTCCAAATGGTTGCTATGCTAGGAAGTCCAGTTGGCCACGGGCTTCTGAAATGAGATACCTTCCCTAAGAGGCCTATTGATGAGAGTATTGTGTCATGGGGAGACTGGTCTCTTATGATCCAGTGCCCCCATGAGGATTGGTGTAGTCTGTGTGGTATCCATGGCCGAACGTAGTTGGATGTGAATCCTCTACGTGCATAGTATACTGTACAGTTATTGGACATGGATTGACATGTCAGTCATCCTCGAGAATATTGACCATTGCCCAAATGGGTTTGTGGTAGGACGTTACCACTCAGTGATATAACAAATTGTGATAAGTCATTTTTTGATAAAAGTCCTAATGAGCTCGTATGTATGACATTTGAATGATATATTGAAAATTATTAGAAATGCTAAATTTCTATAAAAGTATAATTGTCTCATAATGTTTTTATCATACTTATGATTGAGCATGTAATTGTTTGCACTACTTAATTTATGCCAATACTTTTTTCGTAGTTTTCAAACGGCTGGTTTAAACATTTTCCTATTGAGTCTTTGTACTCACCCCTACAAATCATTTCAGGTGAAGTGCGTGAGGACTAAGCATTGGTTAGAAGAATTTAAATAAGGAGAATAAAGAGAATAGAAGTATCGTTAAGTATTTAGTTAGTGTAACAGCCCAAGGGCCCACCCACTGCAACGATATTGTCCGTGTCAGCAGACTGGGGCCCATATCACCCAGTCCACCCACGGCTTTGTTCTTCCCCTGTACAAGAAAATCGATCGTTGCAAGGGAAGGCCTCAAAACTCTTATCAATAGACTAGCTCTCTTCCCCTTAGCTATGTAGGACTAACTCTCAGTGCCTCACCTTGCCTAGAAGCCTGCCAACACTCTTGGCCTACCCTCATTGGCCAAGGCTAGCCCTCTCCCCCTTAGGGGACACGCGTCCCCACGTGTCACATGCCAAGCACCTGCATGCAGTTAGCCACCCACCATCGGGTTAGGGGCTGGCTTTGATACCATTGTAATACCCCGGGTTCGTTTCACATTCAATCATATTATTCACTCTGGGCCATGGGCCCGCACGGTTTTTGTAATATCCTTAATTTTCAGTACGAATTAAGAAATTACTAAATGAATCAAATTAAAATTTTAGAGATGGAAATTTTTCCTAAAACTTAAGAATTTGAAAGTGCTCGTCGATACGATTCCAATGCCGCCAAGAACATGAAAAACAGAGCTCAAACGAGGGAGTTAGGAGTCGTTGAAGTTGTAAGGGCATTTTGGTCATTTGACAGAGACATGTTACACAGGGGTCCAAATTGATAATGGCACCCCCGTCTCCCATACGTCTCTACCAGTTTCGGCGAAATCGCAAGAGAGACGTGGAAAGATACTTGAGTGGAAGAGTTTCTCTTCCCCTAAGACTCTAAACCCTATATCTACCCTTCCCTAAGAGCCAAAATGCTCCACCTTAAGCGTTCCTTTGAGTTTTTACTTAGAACCCTAGCCCTACAAAGTTTACACTTTTTCAAAGAGTGGAACCCCGGCGACGACTAGCAACCCTAGCCCGACGCAAGGTAAGCCTTAAACCCTAATTTCAGTATTTATTAAATAGGTAAAATAATTAGAAACACATTTAAAATTAGGAAAAATTGAATTTCCTGGGAACTCTGTGCACGCTACTGTTGGAGCGTGATTTTACGGATGAAACCACATCTAATTGAAAATTGCACCGTTCAACTAGTGCACAAGAGACCCAAGATCAAACCCTTTAAATTTGGGAGAGATGCAGCAGTGGGTTTCTCGAGAAAATGCAAAAACAGTACCTAGGGATGTTTTTAGGAACGTGGAAAAAATCATTTAAAAAACATGGTTTTTTGGAAAAATCAGTGCAAAAGGAGGGAATAAATGGATTCTAGAGGAAATTTTGAGAAAAATGGCACAAAAATTGTGCAAAACGGAGCTCTATAGCTTCACCGGAGACGACCGGAATCCGGTCGTCTTCTCTAGCGGCCAGGCGCTGACGCCAGGACGCCCAGCAGGATGCCCCGACGGAGACGCACAACGAATGCAGGTCTCTACACACGCGTGCAGCGATCATGTGTGCGGGAGCTCCTGTGCGGGCTGTCACATTGGGTCGAGACGCGCAGCGTCCTGCCGACCGTGACGCACGTCAACCCCATTTTGTGTATGTTTTTACTAAAATTTGATTTCTGAGAGCTATAGGAGTCCAAATCACGATCCGAAAGAGGCGTTGTAACTATATCGACAATGTAGACTTAGTTTTAACTTAAAAACTTATAAATGACCACTTTTAATTTAGAAATTTTTTAAAATAGTGATGTGATTTGTACAAGTGCACTTGAACATACCAGTTAAAGGGAGTTATTAGCAAGCTAGTGGTCTCACATTGAGGTAGGTGACGACAATTAATGTTTTTCCTTGATTTTTAAACCATGTTTAAACATAGCATCATGTGTGATTGTGTTTTAAATTGCAATTATCATTTATCGTGGATTTCATGCGACTTTGAGTACATTATGATTATTCCAAATTGAAATCTTTTATTGAATAAACTTATTTCAAATGTTTTTATAAGCATGATGTTAATTAGTTATGTTTAAATAGAGACTTATTTCTTATTATATATAGGAAATGCATGGATTTACATTGGAAATAAGAATAGAGGCTTATTAGCTGGTCCTTTTATAGGCTAACCCCAGGATGATGGGCATGTCTTGGGGATTTCAAGCTATGAGTGCTCTTGAGTTTTAGCATATACATATGATTTTTGTGTTTTATATTTGATGACGGGTGCTCTCGCCCGGTGGGCATCATGCTAGGAGGGATAGGGCCGGCCACCCACCCTCTGAGATTGTGATGTGATGATATTGTGATATAATAGACACCTGCCCATAGATGGCATTCGATAGGGGTTTGGTAACATGGATAGTCCACACTACCGGTCTGAGCCTTTCCATGGGGACAGACGCTAAGTCTTCCGTTATGGTGTTGATGGAGAGCGGCGGTAGTTGATACCCATGGAGGGTTGCCACTACAACATGATGGCCCATATTCTTATTATGTGTGCATGTATGATGAGCATGGTTATGGATGGTATGCCTAGGTGTGACGACACTCAGAGGTTGGCTATGAGTACTCTTGATTAGTGATGCTAGTGCGATGTGGTGGGACCCATTACCTTAGGGTGCCCTTATTATTATTGTATGCTCATTTACATTGATTTATGTCATGTTTTGACTCCGTGAAATGCATATTTTAACATATGGAATAAATTGACATTTATTTGGACATGACATTATGATACCGCTATTTTCATAAATGATAGACTTTTCATCAGTGCTATTAATTATTTCTTCATTTATTACATTAATTTTTTATGTACCTACACAAGCGATAGCTTGCTGAGGTATTGCTTTGTTTTGCAATGCCTTAGATCTCGAGCGCGACATTAGGAAGGGAAAAGCTGTTGAGAAATCGTGAGAGCTGCTGAAGATCTTTTTCCTATAGTTTTAGACAGTGATGTGAGTCATTAAAATAGGATTATCATTTGGATTTAATTATGGACTATATACTTTATATTTGGAGTTGATTGAGATGTTTGGACATATGTTGGACATTTATATGGGATGTTATGATGGATAGGCCTGGGCCATATTATTATTGTGTTTTGGACATTTATTTGATTTAAAATAAAGGCACTGATTTATTTGACGTTGATTGATACGCGTATTGTTTTAAATCTATTCATGTTTTAAATTTTTTTTATGTATGCCATTTTGAGAAAGGAAAAATAACACCCGGAGTTTTTAAGATATGTTTTAATAAAAGGTTAAATAAAAATTTTCTCATGGGATCCCAAATGCTCTTATTTAAAATGCAATTATTATAAAAGAAAAAAAAATGTCTTAAAAATCCGGGGTGTTACAGTTTTGTTCTTACCCACGATGAGGTAAAACGCGCGATTGAATTGAAAGTCCTTCGAACCCTTATCAACGGGGTAGGAACGTTCTCCCTAGCCGATGTGGGACTAACTCTCAGCACCTCACCTTGCCTAGAAGCCTGCCAGCCTTCCTGCCCGCCCTCATTGGCCAAGGCTAGCCCTCTCCCCTCCTTAGGGGCCACGTGACCTCGCGTGGGGTTAGCCTGCCACCCTCGGGGTCGAGGTCTGGCTTTGATACCATTCTAATGCCCCGGGTTCGTTTCACATCCAATCATATTGTCCGCTCTGGGCCATGGGCCCGCACAGTTTTGTTCTTACCCACGACAGGGTAAAACGTGTAATTGGATTGAAAGTCCTCCGAACCCTTATCAACGGGCTAATAACGTTCCCCCTAGCCGATGTGGGACTAACTCTCAGCTCCTCACCTTGCCTAGAAGCCTGCCATCCTAGAAGCCTGTTAGCCTTCCTGGCCCACCCTCATCAGCCCCCTCTCATCGGCCAAGGCTAGCCCTCTTGATACCAGGAACCACACGTTCCGTTGGAGGAAGCAAAACCCACTGCAATGACATTGTTCGTGTCAGCAGATTGGGGCCATATCACCCAGTCCACCCATGGTTTTGTTCTTCCCCCATAGGGGAAAACCGGTCGTTGCAAGGGAAGTTCTTAAAACTCTTATCAACAGCCCAGCTCTCTTCCCCTTAGCGATGTGGGACTAACTCTCAGCGCCTCACCTTGCCTAGAAGCCTGCCAGCCCTCTTGGCCCACCCTCATCAGCCCGCCCTCATCGGCCAAGGCTAGCCCTCTCCCCCTTAGGTGACACGCGTCCCCGCGTGTCACACATTGAGCGCCCGCTACGTACTCTGATACCAGGAACCACGTGTTCCGCTGGAGGAACAAAACCCTGAGTTGCTCCTGTGGCCGATGGAGGGACGGTGATGCAAAGGGGACGTGTGTCCCCTAAGAGGGAGAGGGCTAGCCTTGGCCGGTAAGGGCGGGCTAATGAGGGTGGGCCAAGAGGGCTGGTAGGCTTCTAGGCAAGGTGAGGCACTGAGAGTTAGTTCCACATCGCTAAGGGAACAAGAGCTGGGCTATTGATAAGAGTTCTGAGGACTTCACTTGCAACGACCGGTTTTCTCCTACGGAGGAAGAACAAAACCGTGGGTGGACTAGGTGATATGGGCCCCAATCTGCTGACACGGACAATATCGTTGCAGTGGGTGGGCCCTTGGGCTGTTACAGTTAGACTTTTCAATTATTATTTTGAAACAATGAATACTTGATATAAATGTAATAAGACAGGTTACCTTGATATATTATATCTGAACTACGGTTTGAACTTATATTCCTTATTGTTTGGGCTCTGACTAAGGGGGCCCTGTAATGGTATGTTTTATTTCTGCTATTATATATGAAGGTTTCAATGTGACAACGAGTTGAAGGTGGAATTGAAAAAAATAAATACATAATATATATTTCCAAAAAAAAATCCTGCAAGAAAGTTTTAAATTTTATTTCAAAAATCCTTTTCTAAAACCCGGGTTGCCCTATCATCTTTCTTTGGCTCAGTGCTATGTACTTTCATGGTGCCTGTTTTTTCAATTATGAAGCGTGGCTAAGCGATCCTACTCACATTAAGTGAATAATTTAGACTGTCTAATCAGATAGTAAAGGAACAGGAACTTTGGAATGCCTGATCTGTGATCAAATGAAGCCATTACATGCCTAAACTTCAAATTGACATAGGATGAGCTAAAATTCATTGATCTATTAGTAAAATGTTTAATAACATGCTAAGATTGGGATCTGACCACTTTTAGCCATCGGATTACCAATCTAGAGAATGAATAGCATATCAAAGAGTGACCTAACACTGTTCTTCATATCTGATCAATAATCAGTCATTGGTGAATGACTGATTAGAACCCTAATGACCTTAGATAATCCATGATGTAGAGAATGGACTAACAGCCTGAGTAGCTGAGATAATATGGTAAAGAGTGATGGATTGATGTATCCAATGACCAAATCATATATACTCATCCTAGAAATTGATTTAGACCATTGATCTGACTTAGAAATTTAGATTTGGTCAATCTGAGAGTAATCGGATAGTCAGATCGAAGTATAAATCATGGATATACACTGAAATGAATTGATAAACACGAAATTGAATTGGTTATGATGTTTAAGATTAGAATTTACAATCAAATCACAAATTCAAGATGATTAAGAGTGATCCAACATGTGGATCGTCTCCATTTCCATCGAGATGGAATAAATTGATTCTTTGGTGACAAATCTCAATTTGACTGATGATCAGATCAAGTTGATGAGTGTTGGATGTCAAAAAAAATAAAATAAATAAAGATAAATAAGGTAATCTAGACCATTGATCTAGATGAAAAGCTAGATAAGAGGATCATTGGATAAATTAACTTATGAATTGACATAAGTAGAGAGAAAAATTTTATAACAGGGTATATAGATGGAAATAAATGACACGAAAAAGTACTCTGGTACTGATAGGTACATCGAAGCACATGGTTTGAGAGGAGTACGCACCTGATCTAGTGATTTTTCTTTCATCAAGGTAGGTGACAACATTTAATGTTTCACATGTATTTCTAAAATCTCACCACATCATAGCATCTACCTAATTCAAATTGTGGTAGCATAATTCTCTCTTATGTACCTTGCGATTTACCAGTTTTTGTACTATGATTGACATGAGATGTGATAATGCATTAAATGGATTTTATTCGATTGAATTTTTTGTATTGTTACTTATGGATCTTATATATAGATTATGAAATCTCTTATTTATTGCATCAATAAAATTGGATGATTTCTAATGAATTGAGGATGGAGGCTAACCCCGGGATGAGGGGTGTGCCTTGGGATTGTGAACCACGAGTGCTCCTATTTTTTTACGAGATCCGTAATTTTGTATTTGTGATTTATGACGGGTGCTCTCACCCGGTGGATGTCATGCTAAGAGGGATTAGGGGTGGCCACCCACCCTCTGAATTTATGAGATGATATACACTTGCCCACAGATGGCAATCGGTAAGGGTTGGTAATATGGGTAGTCCACACTAGCAGTCCGGACCTACTTATGGGGATGGACGATGAGTCTTTCATTACGGTGTTAATAGAGAGCGGCAGTGGTTGAGACCCTGGCGTGGTTGCCACTGCAGCATGATGATCCATACTCTTATTATATATGTATGCATGATGAGCATTGAGATATGATTATGTGCCTGAGTGTGATGACACTCAGAGGATTGGTATGAGCACTCATGACCTATTGCCCGAGTATATGGGACACTCGTGGGACCCATGT
This sequence comes from Warburgia ugandensis, assembly GCA_035236585.1. NCBI lineage: Eukaryota > Viridiplantae > Streptophyta > Magnoliopsida > Canellales > Canellaceae > Warburgia > Warburgia ugandensis. The sequence continues at coordinate 82,704,453 of CP141131.1, read as the reverse complement.
ATCTTGGGGTGCCATTTTTATTTATCGTACGCTCATTGAGATTGCATCATATCATGTTTTACATTCATGTGATCCATATTTTATTGTACATGATGCTTTGTCACTTGTATTGATATGATTTATGGCATTTGTGTTCGATGACTATCATGCTTTATGCTCTTATTAGTTTTTACTATTTGAGTTATTCTTTTTATGTCATTATTTCATTACATTAAATGTCTATATACCTACCAAGCATTGCTTGCTGAGCAATTGCATTATTATTGCAATGCCTCAGATATTGAGAGAAAAACATGACTGATGAGAAGTCAAATGAATAGTAATCGAGATATCTCATTTGTAGGTATGTTTTAATTATACCTGAACTGTGTGTGTGTGTGTGTGTGTGTGTGTGTGTGTGTGTGTGTGTGTGTGTGTGTGTGTGTATTATTGGACTTGATTATATTGTTGTTAGGAATATGGCTGTTGACTGGATGGGTCTGGAAGAAGTGAACTTATTTTGAAAAGGTTTACTTGGTTTAATGAAAGATTTATTGAGTTTTAAAAGTGAAATGTTGTGTGATGAGTTGATGGTTGACATTTAGGGTTTTCTTAAAATGAATTTCATTTGAAATTTTTTTCTACTGTTTTGTTTGTTTGTTGTTTTAAAATTTAGGGCCCCTCCTTTCAAAAAAATTTATTAAAAAATTGTTGAAAAACCTGGCTCGTCACAGCAAGTAAGATAAAATTGCCAGCAAATGAGAGAAGAATGGAAAAGAAAAAAGCCATTGTGACGAAAACACCAAGAAGTGCTTTGCCATGTCACCTAACGGATAAATGTTTTCAAAATTGCCTAATTGGGTATTTCTCAAAAGCTCCAAACAGTGCTATGCAGTTTTGAATGTAGATTCTCATTTTATTTTTTTCTATATAAAATAACCAAAAGAACTAAAGTGCTTATGGCATTGATTTCGATAGCCAACCTAAACAGTAATACAAAAGATGAGGCTGATACTTACGTGAGTACATATATATTTTAGCATAAAAAATAAAAATCAGATGATTATGGAAGAATGGAAAAGAAAAAAGCCATTGTGACGAAAACACCAAGAAGTGCTTTGCCATGTCACCTAACGGATAAATGTTTTCAAAATTGCCTAATTGGGTATTTCTCAAAAGCTCCAAACAGTGCTATGCAGTTTTGAATGTAGATTCTCATTTTATTTTTTTCTATATAAAATAACCAAAAGAACTAAAGTGCTTATGGCATTGATTTCGATAGCCAACCTAAACAGTAATACAAAAGATGAGGCTGATACTTACGTGAGTACATATATATTTTAGCATAAAAAATAAAAATCAGATGATTATGGTTGATTAATGAGATTTACAAAGAATATACGCTAATACTAAACAAGAAAAAATATAATATAATAAAATGACACAAACAAGTTTCAGGCTCTTCTAGCTAGGGTGCACCTTTAAATGATCTGGCCCGTCAATCTCGATCTTGTTCAGTCTCTCTAGATTGGCTAAACACCAAAATTGGTGAACGTTGGATATTTTTAAATATGCTGCTTGGAGTTTTTTAATCATGACCGTCAGATTTCATCTGAAAGACTACTAAGCATCTAAATGGGTCCAATCATCCAAAGGTGGGGCTCTATTGTGAAATCCGTTCCGATTTTTCAAATCATTCCGTTTCACTAATCTTCGTCCTTCCACACTTTTGGCTTCATTTAACTATTTATCAGGCCTTATAAATGATAAAGACACCCATGTCATGTAACTTCTAGCTTGTAAAAAGTGATATTAGCACTCTTATTATTTTTCTTCACTTTTTTTTTCAAAACATTTGTCCAGAGTAGAACGAGTACCATTCCAGTCCAACAGGCAAAACAAAACACCCACTACCCACTAGAATGGAATTGAGACTGTAGGCCCTAGGTACCTTTTGTGGACATAGAAAAGTTCAATTTCACCGCAGATTTAGGATAACTTTGACCGCTCCAATCATAAAATTGCTAACAATATCTATTGTAACAAAGGAGGCTGAGATCTGAAATCATTGTTGACAACTTTAATGACTAAAGTAAAAGAATAAGTATCGGCCTGAGATTTTACATTGGACAATTCGTTGATGCCAATTGACTCGTAGTGTGAAAAAATGATATTGTAGTTCATGGAATTTTTGTTTGGACCCACATTGGCATGCCTGTAAATTTGTGCAACAATCATATTATTCTAAACACTTTGTAACAATGAAATAGGAAAAGCACAAGTTGGATCAGGTAGATGGATTGAGCGCACATATCATGTGGGAGTGGTTAATAGTTACCGGCCTTAATCGATTTGATTGCAAACATCGCATGTGTAATCTTGATATACACGATTCAAAGACACAAGTTGCTTTCCAGTGATTAATGAAACTCGTTTTATCATGGGAAGATCATCGGGTTGGATTTCGTCTGTGGGTTCTGTGTTAATGGAGAAGATCTGGGGCAAAACTTAGATGTTTAGTAAATTTTGACGAACTGGAGATAAATTGCTTTTCAATCCTCAATCGAGCAGGGTTATTTCCTCCTTTGGCATCATCAACGCACAAAAAGCTCTTTCAGTTTTCATCAAGAGTAAAACTGGTGCATCAACAGTGTGCACAAGATGATCACCATTATAAACAATTTCAATAGGTTAGGTTGGCAGTTTGGTGGACGAAATACCTGTACTTTATAATCACAGCATCTACCGATCTATCATCGTATCTTCTTCTATCACGAAAACGCGTTTTCAAAAAACAAGACGAAACCCTGGAAAATTGCGTGCCCAAATGCCATTCAAATTTCTTGCCCCAAGGACGAGAGGCCACAACCAAAGTAAGCTACAATGGCGTTAATGCACGGAAGAGAGAGAGACATGTTCTTCATTAATTACAGGACACAAATGGTAGTAAATAGCAAGGAACAACAAGACATAATAATAATCTAATCCCTATAATAAATACAAAATCCAGAACAAAAAGCAAACTACACCCCAAACCCCACAATAACCTCTATCTCCCCCTCACTCCGTCCACCCCACCACACCAGGCACAACTCAGTAGCCATCTCCTAGTATCCTGTGGGAAATTCACACTTCCCAAACTCTGCAAAAACACAAAGAAAAAGAGAACCATTTTCCATCAGATTATAACACAGTGAAGAAACAAACTAAAGGAAACAAACCACAGCATAATTATTTTTAGAGCCCAAACCATCAATTTGGTTCCCTTCAAATCCATTAGTTAGGTTGTGTTAGTTGTGCTTAACCTCTCTTCTAATCAGCATCCAAAGATAGGTGATCACGTTAACAGATCCAGAGTCGGAAATGGATGCACCCCGATCCGGGCAGGACATATTAGCAAAATCGAAGGACATGAGGGTAACATGAGCTTAAAGGCGGTATAGACCTACTAGCAATTGGGCCGGTCCACCAAAGACGACACTATTTTGAATCTCATTTCTAGCCTCGAGGAAAAGGCACCTAATTCAAGTGTGGATCTTATCGGAGAATGGAAAAGAGGCGCTTTTAAGAGACCGAAGAAATGCAAAAGCCTCCATGTATCGAAAGCAAAAGGGCAAGACTTACTAGGAGGGTGAGAAACGACGTAAGCAGCTCCCTCGAAGTCGCACGTGCCGGTTCCCCTTCCCTTCTTCTGATAGTAGCTATTGAATGCGAACGAAGCGTGTGCTTGCACCGTATTCGGATCGTAACACGTGGCACCAGGCTGGATCTGACGGCAGTCAGCCCCTCCCTCACCACAAGCATAATCCAACGCCGCCTGCAACTTCTCCTTGTTCGCCTTCTCATTCGCCACACACCAACTCTGCCCCGACGAGCTCGTCGACACACTCCCACCGCCGGCAGCAGGCGAACCGCCTTTCGCCCGAGCATCTCTCTCCTCCGGCTTCTGCTGCCTCTTCAACCCATCAAGGGTCAAGGGGATGTCGTAGACCTTCTCTTCGTTGGGATAAAAAAGGCCGTAGTTTCTCTCCGACGATGGCCCCGGCTTCTTGTTCTCGTTGAACAGAGCAAACAGGTAAACTTCGATGTCTGCCTTAGGCCTCTGCGGCGTTCCAGTGCCGGAAAGTACCCTCCGGACGAGGTTGCCATTGTACGCAGCAGCATTGGCGTTGCTGGCTCCGGTCTCGTTCTCGTCTCCGTTTGAAGGCCAGCCGGTTTCCGTCACCATCATCTTAACATCGTCGTACTTTAATGCCGACATGGCAGCAAAGACGGCATCGATCTGGGCGTCGAAGAGGTTGAAGTAGCGGAGACCGTTGCCAGCGTCGACCACGCCGGGGTTAGTTCGGAAAAGGGCGTAATCAAGGGAAATAACATCTGCATTGGCTTCATAGGCGAAGAAAGGGTAGGCATTAACCATGAGAGAGGAGTTAGTTTGGCGGAGAAACTGAAGCATGGGCTTGATTACAGGCTCGATGAGTTCCTGCTTGAAGGCACCGGCTGATGAAGGGTAGGAGTTTTGGAGGGAGCTGAGTGCGATGGGGGAAGAGATCTTAATGACAGAATCGAGCTTGTATTTGACGAGGGCTGCGTGAACATTTTGCATGGCAGGGACAAGGAATGAGGTGGTGTTTTTGGGATCGACGAAGACCTCATTACCGACGGCAATGGCGTGGATCTGGGTGGAAGGGTAGTAAGATAAGATGTTCTTCTGAACCCAAGTGTAGGCTTGAGAAGGGCGTTTGGCAACAGCGGCAAGTTGTTCATTGGGCAAGGCAACGACGACCTTGATGTTAGAACCGGCGAGGGCTTTGAGAACGGCAGGATCGGTGTCGTAAAGCTTGACTCTGTCGACCCCTTGAGACTTAAGAAGTTGGACCACCTTCACTGCTGACGGGAGGTTGTTGGCTACCCGGCCGTAGTTTATACCGATAGAACCCGCTTCTGCACAAAATTTACAAGTAGAAATGCAGAATGAGTAAAGAGGGAAACCAGAAACACATGATGAAAGAGGACAAAAGCAAGTAGAAGAAGAAGAAGCATAAAATGAAAACTCCATCCAGCATTTTGGTTTGAGTTTTACCTGAAGAAGCGAAAAAGAGGAGAATGGCTAAGAAGAAACAGTGGGAAAGAAAGCAAGTCGCCATGCTCTGGGAAGAACAGAGCACGCGGGGTTTTGAGTGAGAGAGAGAGAGAGCAGAGTGAGAAAAACAAGTGGGGGTGGGAAGGTGCTTTAATAAGCGGTAGGAAGGGGAGCGAGGGAATCGAGGGAAGGAAGTAGTGGGACCCAAACGTGTCGTCTTACAAACCAAAAGGCTGACAAAGTGCTGCGCCTTCTGCCCACTACTTGCCAGCCACGATACCCACGAACTTGACCGTTTCCTTCTCCCAGTTGCAGTCAAAATTTCAAGTAGTCTACAGAGTAGGTTACCTAAGTTGATTCAACACGATCATAATCCTTCAATCTCACCGTTGAACAAGTGAGCTAAAGATGGATCCGTATTCCGAAAGTCAAAAGTGTCCATCGCGAACGATTATCCCAACGCTTGTATGGGTCCCTATATTTGTGGTTTACGTTTTGTGGACTAATAATGAGAAATTACTACTACTTACCAGGGTTTCGAACGTTATCAACAGTCGCTGGTCTGTTAATGTCTACTCTGTTTGTTTTCTTCCTATGATGATAACAATGAAGTGTATAGATGAAGTATTTCCGCAAAAAACAAACTTGGATGCTTTGAGGACGATGAAGAAATGAATGGGTTGGACACAATTAACAATTCTTTCTCACCTGCCGATGTAAGGCTGATCTCGATCTTCAACGTTGGTGAGGTGCACCTGACCCACGTATTAAATCGGCCTTAAATACTGCTGTACTATTTTCATCAATTTCTTAGTAGGCCCTACGTAGTGAGCTAACCAATCATATCCCTTTGTTTTCCGATTTTGTGGGTCATGAGATGCTCGTCTGCATGAATCGCTCACTTTGGATGATCCGACTCGTTCACCCACTTAATCCGGTTTTGCATGTTAGGTAATCCACAGCAAATGCGGATTGTACTATTATATTGTATGAAAATTTCCACTTTTATTCATAGGAAAGGGACGGTTAGAAAGTTTACATACTTAGGTCTAAACAAAATTCAACAACTGAAAACACAGCTTTAAAATTATTCAGTCGTCATAAATTTTCTGTTTATAAGATATATATATATCCAAGGAAATGATAACATATTGCACACGCTACACCTGCTTGTTGTAGTGGGCCCCGTTTAAAATGATCATCATCATCATCATCAAGACCTTATCCCAATTAGGGGTTGGCCACAGGAATCTTATTCCTCCATTCCACTCTATTAAATATCATGACTTCATTTAGTCCCAAAGTTTTTAAATCTTTCTTCACCACTTCTATCCACGTTCTTTTGGGCCTTCCCCTTGCCCTTTTAGAACCTTCAACTTGTATTGCCTCACTCCTTCTAACTAGTGCTGTTGTTGGCCTCCTTTGAACATGTCCAAACCATCTAAGTCTAATCTCCCTCATCTTGTTACCTATTGGTGCTATCCCTAAATTTCTTCTAATATTTTCATTTCTAATTCTATCCTTTATTGTCTTACCACTCATCCATCTCAACATCCTCATTTCTGCAACACTCAGCCTATGAGTATGATGTTCCTTAACTGCCCCACACTCTGATCCATAGAGCATGGCCGGCCTTATAGCCATCCTATAAAATTTTTCCTTTAGTTTGAGTGGCACCCGCCGATCACATAAAACACCCGATGCACATCTCCATTTGTTCCAACCCGCTTGGATTCTCTGGGTAACCTCCCTCTCAATCTCTCCACTCTCATGGATCAATGATCCTAAGTATCAGAAGTGGTCTCTCATGGGGACCTCTTGGTTATCAATCTTGACTGGTGCTCCATTCCTACTCTCCTTGCTAAAATTACATTCCATATATTCTGTCTTAGTTCAGCTAATTTTAAATCCTTTCGATTCTAATGCTTCTCTCCATAGCTCTAGCTTTATGTTGACACCCTCCCTTGTCTCATCAAGTAGGACTATATCGTCTACAAATAGCATACATCAGGGAATCTCCTCATGTAGATGTTTTGTTAACTCATCCATAACTAATGTGAAAAGGTATGGACTCAATGCTGATCCTTGGTGCAATTCGATAGTGACAGGAAAATCACCAGTCATGCCACTAGTGGTCTTAACATTTGTTACTGCTCCCTTATACATATCTTTAATTATGTCTATATACCCCTGAGAAACCCCTTTAACACCCAACACCCTCCATATTAACTCTCTAGGGACTCTATCATAAGCTTTCTCTAAGTCAATAAAGACCATGTGTAGGTCTTTTCTCCACTCCCTATATTTCTTTACTAATTATCTTAGTAAGAAAATAGCTTCCATGGTAGACCTCCCAGGCATGAAACCAAACTGATTCTCCGATACACTTGTTTCATGTCGTAGCCTCTTCTCAATCACTCTTTCAAAAAGTTTCATGGTGTGGCTCATAAGTTTGATCCCTCGATAATTAGTGCAGCTCTGAATGTCTCCTTTATTCTTATAGATTGGTACAATAGAGCTTTTCCTCCACTTATCAGGCATTTTCTTTGATTTTATAATCTTGTTAAACAACTTGGTCAACCAAACTACCCCAATATCTCCCATATGCTTTCAAACCTCTATTGGTATACCAGCAGGCCCCATGGCCTTTCCTGATTTCATCTTTCTCAAGGCCTCTTTTACTTCAAGCATTCTAACCCTACATTCATATCTATAATATCCAGTGTTATTTAGATTTATAGTATTTTCAATCCCTATATTCTTAGGGCCATTGTCATTTAACAATTTTTGGAAGTATATTTCCCACCTTTGTTTGATCTCAGCATCTTTGACTAATACCCTTTGATCATCGCTTCTAATGCACCTAACATGCTCTAAGTCCTTACTCTTCTGTTCTCTTACTTTTGCAAGTTTAAACACATCTTTCTCACATTCTCTTGTTCCTAGTCTATTATAGAGCTCATCATATGCTTTAAGTTTAGCCTCACTTACTATTCTCTTAGCAACGTTTTTAGCATTCTTATATTGTTTATAGTTTTCATTATTTCTAATCTTTTACCATGCTTTAAAATGTATTCGTTTTTCTTTAATAGCTTTTTGCACTGTTTCATTCCACCACCATGTTTCCTTTGCTAATAGCCTTTTACCTTTAGATACTCCTAAGACATCTTTTGCCACTTTCTTAATGGACTTAGCCATATTAGTCCACATGGTATTTACTTTTGTTTCATAATTCCAATTTCCTTCTACCATCAACTTATTTTTGAATGAGGTTATTTTCTCTCCTTTTAAGTTCCACCACTTAGTTTTTGGATGTGTATTAAGTTCAGTTCTTTTACTCCATCTTTTGATATGAATATCCATAACCATTAACCTATGTTGTGAGGTTAAACTCTCACCAGGTATCACCTTACAATCCTTACATATAGATCGTTCATTATTCCTAAGTAGAAAAAAGTCTATTTGGCTTTTATGAAGTCCACTTTTAAAGGTTATTAAGTGTTTATCCCTCTTCTTAAAGAGTGTATTTGCAATGAATAGGTTATATGACAAAGCAAAATCGAGGATATTCTCCCCCATCTCGTTTCGTTCATCTATACCATACCCTCCGTGTATTCTATCATATCCTTCCTTATCTTTTCCTACATGGCCATTTAAGTCTGCTCCTATAAATATCCCCTCAATATTGGGAATTTCTTGCATGACTCCCTCCATATCTTCCCAAAACTGTCTCTTAATTATATCTTGTAGCCCTACTTGTGGTGCATATGCACTTATAATATTTATAATCTGCTCTTCTAGAATCATTTTTATTATTATAATTCTATCACTGATTCTTTTAACGTCCACAACTTTATCCTTTAATTCCTTATCCACTATTATTCCTACGCCATTTCTATTATTTTCCTTTCCTACTTACCATAATTTATACCCATCTATTTATTTAACTTTAGCCCCTTTCCACTTGGTTTCTTGGATACAAGCGATGTTGACTCTCCTACGTTTTATCGTGTCTACTAACTCCAAACTCTTACCTGTCAATGTCCCTATATTTCATGTAGCGATGCGAATCTTATGTTTTGGAGATACCCTATTTACTATCGACTTTCTCGACCTCCATGGTATGAACCCATGTCCACTTTTCACTGCACTTGGGTTCTGATGCAGCGCGTCGCTTCTGAGGGGACGCTCTAGCAGCCCTTGCCCATTTTTCACTACACCCGGGATCCGATGTAGCACGTCGCTTCTGGGAGAATGCCCTAGCAACCCTTGCCTATTTTTCACCGCATCCGGGATCCGATGCAGCGCGTCACTTATGGGGAACGCCCTAGCTTGAGCGAATTTCAGATTTCGATTCATGTTAGTTGGGGTTGCCATAGTTTTTAAAATGATGGCCCACTAAAAGTTGATCAGACACCTCTATTCTGGATTCTCTAGTTCCAAAAAGGGTTTTTTTTTTTTTTTTTAGATTTGCCATTCTATTTTTATGTTTTTGCTAAAATATTCAAAGTTTTTTATTTTTTTATAGATTTTCCATTAAGTTTTGCAAATATGCCATTCCGTTAATTTTCTACCATTATATTTTTTTAAATATAAAAAATACCCCCCTCTTCTATTCTCTTCTCTTCTCCCTATGTAAACAGTACAGAACAGATCTTGTTTATGTGTTTTGCTGTGTTTTCCTCTGGACATTCATGTGCAACAGAAGGTGCCAAATATTGTACATAGACTAAAATTGAAGAATGAACCTTCAATTTTTTCGTCAATAAGGTACTTATAGCATCTGGGCGTGCTGTACAATCTTTTTGATCACTTCCGAAAAGAGGGATGAATAATAAGATTAGAATTCTGGCAGCAGTTTTGCCTTTGGTGATCCTTCTTGTACTCTTGGTGGTGGTTTTTCATCACTGTTGGAACTTTAAAAGAAAAAATTTACCGATGACTGACCAAACTAGAACAGAAAGCTTGCGACCTGGTCTTGCCAAGCTCCATCTCAGGCATAATGAATCGAATAGGAATTACAGGGCATGACGATCACTATCTTTCCCGTGATTTTAGTGACAAGACGAGATCGAATTACCATGTTCTTAGGCGAGGGGTCTTGGCTAAACCTTTGTTTAACTGGGCTGATCATCCAAGGCTTGATTTAGAGGCCGTTGAACGTGGATGGTCCCGATTCGCTTTGGCCGGTTTCTCGTCGTCTTTACCGCGCTCTACTAGGCTATGGGATCTCTGTACTGCAGGTGAAAATGGGAAGGAAGACGAGTTAGAAATTAGCCGGGAAGTGCTCAGTGGGTCTTCAGATTATATGCAGAAGATCAAGTTCAATTTGCGGCAGAAGAAGTCTAGCCATTTGGATATTTGTAATGTGGGGATGGCTTTGCCCATACCTGACCCGCCCTTGGGAAATTCGTCCTTTCCACAAGATGCTATTTTGAAATCACAATGTGCGTCAGAGAAGAGCATATCGATGATGATGTTGACGGAAACCGGCTGGCCTTCAATTCGAATGGTTCTCTCCATCTTGACGGTAAGTATATGCTTAACAATTTTAAAATTTGATGAAAACACCAGTAAAATGAATAGCATTTCGCACTTTTTGTTCTTTTCTTGTCATGGCATGCTAATTAGGAACTAATCTCACTGTTCCAGGAATGACAATTGTGACGGAGACCAAGGAGGCGGATTGGGGACACAAGAGCAAGGTGATTGGTTGTGGGTTGACCCTCGCGGAAGACGGGTGTTATTTACAGTTGATTTTGAACCAGTTCATTTAATCCATTGTAAGACAGGAATTCTCAAGCCCGCTTTATCCGATATTAGCCACTAATGCTGATGTCACAGTGGCAGTAAACATGGGGCAGAGCCTTTTCAAGTACAATGCTGCCAGCACACAGAGAACGCCGAATCCATGCTTCCTTCGCCCATCACTAAATAATGCAGCCTCTGCCTTGGGTATGAAGAGGAAAGTAGAGAAATTTTCTCAATGGGAAGGATCAATTCTCGATGGCTCACTCTGAAAAACACTAGCACTAGCAGTGGCATCTGCGATGTCGTCTCAGAATCTGAAACTGGTGTCTTTGAGATCGTCTTAGATGATTTGGGTTCATCGAGGCAGCGAGGAATCTGCTTTTCTGTTTTAACTAGGATAAGTTATCCTACCATACAATCGAGGTAACATGCTCCATGGACGTCGTCGGTAGGGGCGGCAAAATATGACACGACACGATAACATGACACGAACTCGACACGAATTTAGCGGGTTCGGGTTGAGTCTTATCGTGTTCGTGTCATTTTCGGGTTACCCAAAAATGACACGCCAAAAATCGTATCGTGTTCGAGTCAATCAATTTGACCCGTCGTGTCGACCTGTTTGACACGCGACCTATTTACTCATCACCTTGACATGATTCTAACCTATGGAATGGTTGAAAATATAGGACGGTTCTTGAGGAACCGTCTTATATTACTCATGTAATATAGGACGGTTCCTGAATAACCGTCCTATATTGCTAGTTATATAGGACGGTTGTCCTATATTGCGAGTTATATAGGACGGTTCTAGAATAACCGTCCTATATTGCTAGTTATATAGGACGGTTCCTGAAGAACCGTCCTATATTGCTAGTTATATATGACTAAAAATTACTATATAACTAGACTAAAAATTAGACTAAATGCTAAAAATTAGCTAAAAATCATTAATACATAAAGATTCAAGCATGAGTAAGCTATATATGTGGATAAGAATAGGTATTAACTAATAAATATAAAAAATAACAAAATTTTCCTAATTTTCGTAACTTATTTTTTTTGGAAAAATTAAAAAAAAAACTAAATTACAAAAAAAAAGAGATGAAAACATTATCACACATGAATACACAACATGGGAAAGCTCTATATGTGGATAGAAATACTTTTCAATGAAGAAATATGAAAAAACAACGACTTTTTTTAAAATTTTCGTAACTGATTTTTTCGAAAAAACAGTAGAAACCTAAAAACAAACTCAAATCTAGAGCAAAGAAATATAAAACTCAAATGGAATGCTTCTCATACACATAGAACTAAAACCCATCAAGATCTATGAAAAATAGTTAACGAAAAACAAAAAAAATAAATGCAGATTATAAAATTTGTAAATACATACCTTTTTTTGCTTAAATCTATGAAAGATCGAAGAGGAATGGTCGTTTTCACCTTCTCAGACTAAAACCCATCAAGATCTATGGAAAATAGTTAACAAAAAACAAAAAAATTGAAAAAAAGTCTAATCGGCTTTTATGTTTTTTATAGAATCGTATACATATTGTAAAATTCGTAAATACATACCTTATTTTGCTTAGATCTGTGAAACATCGAAGAGGAATGGTCATTTTCACTTTCTCAGTAGTTTGGACCGCTGGAAGATTGGAAATTTGAAATTAGGGTTGATCAAGGTGAAAAATGATATATAGAACAATATAGGACGGTTTTTAAATAACCGTCCTATAATATATATAATGAAATATATGATGATTTTTTTATAACCGTCCTATAAATTATATAGGATGGTTATTTTATTTATTATAAAGTTATAAGACGGTTGTTAACATGTTGTTGCATAACCGTCATATAAACTATAAGAGTTATGTATTTAATTAATCTTAGTTGAGGATGTATTTAGATAAAAATAATTATTAAGTATAGAGTAAAGAAAGAGTTATGTAATTAACTCATCTTAATTTTCTGAAGGATGAGCTTCAAAAGATAGAGCATATATGTAATTAACTCATCTCAATTGAGTATCAACTTAAAAACAAAGTTATGTAAATAACTCATCTTGTCATACTCAATTCAATAGTTGTTGAGGTTGAGGATGAGTAAAGTAAGTGTTATGTATTTAACTCATCTGATCTCAGTTGAGGATCACTTAAAAAAGCAAAGTTATGTAAGTAACTCATACTCAATTCAAAAGTTGTTGAGATAAGTAAAGAAAGAGTCATGTAATTAACTCATTAGGTAAGAATGACTGAATGAGAATAGAAACAATTATGTAATTAACTTAGTAGCTTGAGAGTTGAGAATGAGTATAGAAAGAGTTATGTAATTATCTCATTGGTGGATAATGAGTATAGGAAGGGTCCGAAGGGAATAGTTATTAGTTATGTAATTAACTCATTAGGTGAGGTAAGAATGAGATCAGAGAATAGGAGTTATGTGTTGAATTAACACAAATGTTAAATGATATTACTAAGGGAGTTACTAAATTTTACTCTACATGAATGATGGATCAATGGATTATGGATGAATGAGTTATTCCTAATATATTATCATCAATTGGGAGCTAGAAATGAGAAACAAATATTGACTTATATGAGTTGGATACATGATATTCATGAATTTGATTAAAAAGAGATATATTAGATCAATTGGTGATGACATGTGAAATTAACGTAAGAAAATAATTAGCATTTATAATTTTATACAATATTTGACAGTTAGTTAGTCTCTCACTTCACTTGTCCTTGTACAAGTTACAAAACTTGGTTAACTAATTTTGTACTAAGTGTGACTTGTAAGTTTGTAATTGATAATGTGTAACTAATCTTAAAATGTTTGATAAGAAAATTAGAGACAGTGTATAGGTGTAGCTAAGTCTTAGGTTATAACTTATAGTTATAGCAAACAACCGACCAGGGCAGGGCTTTTGCTTAAGACTTCTAATTCAATTGGATAATTGGATTGAGCTTACTTACTTACATACAAAAAGACAAAACAATTGCCTTGAGAATTGTATATAAAGAGTTATGTAATTATCTCATTGGTGGATAATGAGTATATGAAGGGAATAGTTATTAGCTATGTAATTAATTCATTATTTGAGGTGAGAATGAGATCAGAGAATATGAGTTATGTATTGAATTAACATAAAAGCTTATCAAGAGAGAATTAGAAGGATATTGATATGATAACTTTGGTGAAACTAAAATTAATTATGGATTGTGGCCTATACTCTATAGTGAAAATTGACAAGAAGTGGCATTGATGGTAAAATGAATAATAATCATGAGAGAAAAAACACATGTTAAATGATATTACTAAGGGAGTTACTAAATTTTACTCGCATGAATGATGGATCATGGATGAATGAGTTATTCCTAATCTATTATCATCAATTAGGAGTTAGAAAAGAGAAACAAATATTGAGTTATATAAGTTAGATACATGATATTCATGAATTTGATGAAAAAGAGATATATTAGATCAATTGGTGATGACATGTGAAATTAACATAAGAAAATCATTAGTATTTATAAATTTATACAATATATGATAGTTAGTTAGTCTCTCACTTCACTTGTACTTGTACAAGTTACAAAATTTGGTTAACTAATTTTGTACTAAGTGTAACTTGTAAGTTTGTAACGACAATGTGTAGCTAATCTTAAAATGTTTGATAAGAAAATTAGAGACAAGTGTGTACGTTAGCTAAGTCTTAGGTTATAACTTATAGTTATAGGCTTATAGCAAACAACCACCACCTAGGCTAGGGTGCTTTAGCAGCTTAGCTTTAGCATAAGACTTCAAATTTAATTGGATAATTGGATATGGGAATTAGGCTTACTTACATACAAAAAGACAAAACAATTGTCTTAGACTAGATTGACTTTGTAGACCTAGATAATTATTAATTAGTTAAACCTTTATGTTTTCAGTTTTCATTTTGTTTTCCCGCCACTACAAGGGGGGCCCACACGTCGGATCTAACATTAAGGACTCAAAATATTTGACAAATGATTGAAGTGTAAGTTTCATTAACTCTAGTTGCCACTTGCCAGTTTGGAATTGGAGGAAAGAAAACTATATGTCCCTGTCAGGTAGGCCGGCGCCAAGGCTAGGCCGTTTGCCGACATAGGCAGACTGGTCACTGGAAGTCTGGCACATCACAGTCACGCTCATAGATTGGTAAAGTACTAATAAACCATATCCATATGTGTAAAAATAGGACGGTTAGTCGTTAACCGTCATATAAAACATAGCATATAGGACGGTTATGACATAACCGTCCTATAAAACATGACATATAGGACGGTTATTTCACAACCGTCCTATAAAACCCATAACATATAGGATGGTTCTGATATAACCGTCCTATAAAACATAACATATAGGACGGTTATTTCACAACCGTCCTATAAAACCCATAACATATAGGACGGTTCTGATATAACCGTCCTATAAAACATAACATATAGGACGGTTATTTCACAACCGTCCTATAAAACCCATAACATATAGGACGGTTCTGATTTAACCGTCCTATAAAACATAACATATAGGACGGTTATTTCACAACCGTCCTATAAAACCCATAACATATAGGACGGTTGTGAAATAACCGTCCTATGTTTTGTGGTTGGTTTGGCTCCATTCACTTGGGAGCAGTTTTTTTACTAAGTCGTAATAGGAAAATCGAGTCGTTTCATATCGTGCCGTATATCCAACACAACTCAGTCAATTAATCGTGTTACACAGGTCGTGTCGTGTTATTTTTTTAAGAATCGGGTCGTGTACGAGTCATAGGTTTTTGACACGACTATTAATCGTGTCGTGTTCGTGTTGACACATAACTCTAATCGTGTCGTGTTCGTGTCGCCACAAACACGACCCGCCAACCCGAATTGCCACCCCTAGTCGTCGGTCTTCTTCCACAGCAAAACACAGAAAACAGAGATCTGTTTTTTGTAATGTTTAAACAGGGAAAAGAGAAGATATTTTTGACATTTAAAAAATAACTGAATGGCATATTTACAAAGTTTTGCATAACTTAATGATAAATCTGCAAAAAATTTAAAACTTTGAATATTTTAGCAAAAACGTAAAAATGAAATGGCAAATCTGTAAAAAAACCTTTCCAAATATCTAGTATGTCAAGCATTAAAGTCATAAGGTGAATATAATATTAAAAGATTATGCTTGACCATTCTTTAAACAAATATTTCCTAATGTTTATGTTATATGACCAAAAGGACTCTTATTTGATTTTGAAGTCATGCAATTTCTGCCACTTTTTGAGCAGTGTTCATGCAAAATGGGAGAATTCAGATGGACAGATTTGATCAAATTTTGATGGGTCCCATCATTCAAAAGCTTACGAGCTGTTTAAAGCATCATTTAAACAAGATGATTTATACGTAAAGCATATATGTACTGTGATTAAAGGTGTTGTGTGTGTACACACGTTTTGAAAGGAGATCACTGGTCATGTGTTCCATGTATACGATGGGTTAGGACATTCAATTTCTCACAAATGAGGATTAGGATGAAGTCTCAAAATTTCTTATATTGAAGTTCAAAACATAACAAGGGTTATGAAAGAACTACGCAAATAGCACTAGGAGTTCTCACTTGGATAACAAATTGCGCCATGGCGGGTGTGTGTCTAACTTTAAGAGGAAAAATTAAGCAAACTGGTGTTTTCCTATGCTCTACTCAAGCGTCAATTATATTTTTATTATAAAGCCAGCTTCTTTAAGTTGCTCCATTAACCTACCATACCTGATAAAATATTTGCGTGAGTCCCAAAACATTAACTATTAACGAGGACGAGCAGCACTGTTAGAGATTCAAATTCATATCCCATTACCGGTTGATTTGGTTGTATAAGTAGATGTCTAGTCTTTTGATGCCGGTCCCACTATAATCAGATGAATCTAGGGCGCAAACGTGGCAGTTAGCGACTATGCTAATGAAAATTAAATATATTGGTGTGCCGGTTTTCCTTGGCGGCTTTACGGGAACGAAATTAACCGTGCACATGATGCCACATTTAGAATTAAGATTGGCCGTCACTACAGAATTGTAACAACTATCATCGTTTAGGTGGACAAACTCGTATTAGTTGGTGATCGAACTATTAGAAGTCTCGATGGTACTGTTCTCGCCGATCACCCAATCTCATGCTCCTTTCTTTATTGTTCTTTGAAGTTTCAGCTCCTACCGAGACTCAACTCAAGCAAGTTGAATCCATCAAATATAGAGAGCAAGTTGAACGCCATCTGGGAACTGTCCCCTGCTTCATTCCGCGTTCTCTTGGATTTACTGCTTGACCAATATGTATTTTAGTCTTTCATGGTGGAGAAGGTGCACGGTGTGGTCTAAATTCGATCTTTTGAACCGATCAAGTTTGGTGTAACCTCTTTCAGTTTTTGTGGGTCGACTATACCACACGAAAGTATGTCGGCACAAGTAGGTAAAGGTGGTTCAAAGATGCGTCCAAGAACTAACGAAGAGGTGAGTCTTAAAACATCCTAGGGCGACTTTCTTCATAAACTTGTTACGAGAATTTAATCTTCACTGCAGTTTTCGGTATCAATTGTGGATAGTGTCATTTGCCGACATTCATTAGGTGTAACACCCCAGGTTTTTATAACATTTTTTTTATTTATAATAACAATAATTATAGTTGGGATTCCAAAATCAAAAGATTCTATTAATTATAGTATTAGAATATTTACTTAAAAATCTCCAGGTATTATCTCCTTTTTAAAAAACATCACGACCACGATTAAAAGATAATATAAATATGCAATAATAATTTAAGACAATACTAATATCAAATCCAACGTCAAAATCAATGGCAACTTTATTTTTAAAACAATAATATCCAAAAACATCGTAATGTGGTCCAAGGTCTATTGTGACGACCCGGGTTTTTCAATACTTTTTTTTTTTATAAAACTTTTGAAAAGGTGGGGCCCCAATTTTATAAAAAAACCAAAACGGCGAAAAACAATTTTAATCAAATTTCATTTTTAGAAAAAATTCGAGGTCAACCATTGACGCAAAACAAGATTTTTTTTCCAAGTAAATATGTTTAAAATATATTTACTATTCCAGGATCATCCAGTCATCAGCCACATTTTCATAACAGTATAATCAAGTCCAATAACATATATATATACACACACACACACATACACAGTCCATGTGAAATCAAAACATACCTCTAAATGAGACTTCTCGATCACTATTCTTCTAACTCCTCATATGTCCTGTCTTTCTTTAATATCTGAGGTATTGCAAAAATAACGTAATGCCTCAGTAAGCAATGCTTGGTAGGTATATAGACATTTAATGTATATCAATGGAACAAAATCGAATAATTGTATTGATACAATGAGTAAAGCAATTTTTTGCAAGAATATAATTATTTTAAACAATGTTAATAAAATCTCAAACATCATATACGATAAAATATGCATCTCATGGATTTAAACATGATATAATCTCATGTAAATGAGCATACAATAACAACAGGGTACCCTCAAGGTACACGGGTCCCACGAGTGTCCCATACACTCGCATAATAGATCATGAGTACTCATATCAAACCTCTGAGTGTTGTCACACCCAGGCATACCATCACATCTCTATGCTCATCATGCAAGCACACAGAATAAGAGTGTGGATCGTCATGCCGCAGTGGCAACCCTCCAGGGTCTCAACCACCGCCGCTCCCTGTCGACACCATAGTAGGAGACTTAACGTCCATCTCCATGGAAAATCGCGGACCAGTAGTGTGGACTATCCATGTTACCAACCCCTACCGAAAGCCATCTGCGGGCAGGTGTCTATCATATCACATCACAAATCTCAGAGGGTGGGTGGCTAGCCCTCTCCCTCCTAGCATGACATCCACCAGGTGAGAGCACCCGTCATAAAACATAAAACACGAAAATCATGTATGTTGAAAAACCAAGAGCACTCGAGGCTCGCAATCCCTAAGGCACGCCCCTCATCCCGTGGTTAGCCTCTAAAAGGACTAGCCACCAAGCCTCCACTTTCCTTTCCCATGAAAACTCATCAATTTCAGTGATGCAATAGGAAAGATAATTTTCTAATTGTGCATAAGTAGATAATCTCAATCTCATGAAACCATCGATCATAATCCATTCAATACATGATTGAAATCAAATAGCGATCATAACATAAAACTCTAAATCTCACAAAGTCATTGATTAATAATAAGTGCAATTTAATCACAACCAATCATGATGCCATGATAATACAAGGTTTTAAAATCAAAATGAAACATTAAATGTCGTCACCTCCCTCAATGTGAGATCACCCAACTTAAGGATATAATCTTCATAGCTTGTACATTTAGATGTACCTGTTAATACCACAATACTATTTCATGTTATTTATTATATTATAATGGAATCTATGATGATCAAACCATTGGATCATCCTCTAAGATCTCTAATTATGATTTGGTTCTTAATTTAGTCTCATCTCATGTCCATCTGTTTGTTTTTGTGTGTATCTAACGTTTATACCTTAATCTGATGGTCAGATCATCCTTAGATCAATAATTTTTCATGATCTGGTTCAGACCAATGGTCTAGATCAATTTCTGGAGTAGTCGCGCTAATATGCCCCTTAGAACCCTTATTTATTATCATATTTTATCTCATTATTCAAGTCTTGAGGCCTGATCACCCTTTGATTAGTCGGTTCTAAGTTATTAATTAATATTTTATAATTTAACTAATCTAAAAGTATTTAAATGTAGGTTTTCAAGCAAATCTAGGTCCGCATCATCAATATGGTCGCAACGAATATTTCTGCTCGTAATTTGGACCTCTGTAGCTACCAAAATTAAGTTTTTTGTGAAAAGACTTCATAAATTAATATATTAATTTATAGGGCTAAGTACTGTAATGCCTCGAGCAATTTACGCTATTTTTGCATCCATTTAACAAAAATGAATTGGACATTCTATAGGAAATGAACCATGTTAAATGTTTTACTTTATTTAAAATATTAAATGAAGAAATTTGTAAGAAAACTTAGTACCATTAGATTCTACTCGAAAAATAGAATCCAACACCTTAAAGAACGACGAAAACGGAATTCATATGAAGAAGTTGCGGCCGTTTAAAGATTAGGGGCAATTATGTAAATTACACTTAAAAACGAAAAAGAATGAAAATGCAGGGGGCCATTTTGATAACGGCACCCCCTGTCTTCTTCCTCTCGATTTCTCCAGAAACCCCAGATTCCAGAGGTTTTCACCACCGCCAATGGCAGCACCGCCATAGTAAGGCTATAAAAAGCCCCTATTCCCTCCTCTTCGAATCAAGATTTTTTCGGCCATTTGAGGCTGGGGTTTTTGGCAAAAATTGAAAAACCCATCTCCAGCTTTCCTGCAACTTTCGGCAACGGCCAGGTCCCTACAGGCCGGCCATTCCCATCTCTCCCCCTCTCCTCTTCTTCCTCTGGCCTCATCGGAAGTTGGGGTTTTCCCCCTTCTTCGTGGGTTCCGGCGACATGGGGTTTCAAAGCGGAAAAGGGAGCATCTCCGACTACCCAGGTACGCCCCCATCTCCCTCTCTATTTCCCCTTTTTCCCAGACCAGATCCATGCCGAATCTGGTGTTTCCCAGCCGGTGCTTGTTGATGTTTTTCGCAAGTGCATGGGCTATTGTAGTATAGCTATGCAAATACGGGTCGAACCCACAAGGACTCGCTTTAATTGGAGTTTTCAATAAAATTTAATTACTTGAATTTTGATGAGAAGAACAAAACTAGCATAATCATTCAGATTTATTCAATTGATGCACTTTAAATAACTTTCAATTTCAGAGAACAACATAAAAGTAATCAAAACGTCCTTGAATCACACTGTCCTTGGATGGCATTGTCCCTGGATAACAATATCAAAAGTTGGATAAAATAAAGCTTAAATAGAACAAGGACACAGATGTAAATAAAATGGGGATACATATGTCATTAAACAAGGGACGCAGATGTCATTACTGGAATTGAACAGAATTGTCATTTCATTTAAAGATGAAGGGCAAAACCGTCATTCTGTTCAAACTCTGCTTTTTAACAAAAACCAGGAAAACCCAACGAAGGAGAATGGCCTGTGGAGAAGATGGATTTGGAGGAGAAAGGGGGAAAAATGGCAGCAATGCAGGAGGAAAAAAATAGGGAAAAACCCAATCTAGGTTTTCTCTCCCTGGCTCGTTCGGAGTGGGTATGTGCCCAGGTGCGGTGGATCGTGGTGACTCCTAGTCTACAGGGGTGATCTGGGTTTGGCCAGTGGAGTAGTGAAGAGACCGACGATCTGTTGGATAGGTGGAAGAGGAAGCAGAGCTGCATAGAGAGGAGAGCGGGCAACTGGCTATGAAGGGGTAGCCTGCCGGTGATGAAAAACGACTAGGGAAGCCATCTGGTGTGGGCAGTGATGAGGAGGGGAAGATGATGCTTGGCAAATAACTTGTGCTATCTGGGCAGGGATGGTGCAGACAGGGAATGTGGAGAACAATGAAAGAACGGTGCTTGGCTAGGGAATCAGTGACGAAGTAGGGCTAGGGCGGTAGACGATTTGGTCGATTGCACGAAACTTAGAATGAGAGGGAGAATGGAGTGCGTGGTGGACTGGGGTAGAACCTGTGGGACTGGATGGAAAAAAAAACAAAGGGATGAGTGTTACCGGTTGATGTTGTTGATGAGGTAGAGGGGCGTGCTGGGTTGAACAGAACCCAGGCATGATGGAGATGAAGGGGGCCTGGACTGGTGCGCAAACTTTGTGTGTTGCTAGCCGAGTGTAGAAAAAGGAAGATCTGAAGGAAATGACACCCGGGTGCATGGAGGAGATTTGGGAAAGAAAGATGGCCAGTCTGGGTAGTGGAGAGAAAACGTTAAGCGGTGGAAATAAAATGGGAATTGAGAGATGAAGATTGGGAGTACGTGTGAAGGATGGGAGAGGTATGGAAGTGCAATGGAAACAAGAGAGGAAGAATGGAAGAGAAGGGTGCAGTGCGTGAAGAGAGAGTGTGAGGAGAGAACTGAGACCAGGCTGGACAAGGCATACAATGAGCCGGTTGGGAAATGGATGCACAATGGAGGATAGAAGATGCAAGGCAGGGAGGAAAAGTAGACCGCGCAAAGAAGAAAAAAAACGATGAATAAAATAGACTGAAAAGAAGACAACCCAAAACTCTTTTTCTCCCTCATACGGCTTCCTCTTTATAGCCTTGCCCTTCCTTGTTTTTCTCCATTTCCTTCCTTATCTTCTATCCTTGAAGAGTAAGAATTCTATGGGGAAACTTTCTCCTTTTTCAATTAGAACTCCATCCCTTTTTGGAATCCTCTTCAAACTAGAACTCTTCCACTTAGGACTCCTTGTTGATTAGGACTCTTGCCTTTTTTATCTGCACCATTGAGATTAAATCTGAGTCATCCAATTGCTTTTAGTTGATCTGCAAAATAAAATGTTAAATTAGAATAATCAAATCATTCATTAATCCTTTAATAAGCTTGAATGATCATCTAACCGTTGATTAAGGTCTAGATGGTTAATCAAGCTAAAATTTGAAATTTGGATGATTAGATAATCTAATTGAATGCTAAACTAGGGGTCTTTTAGCCAAAATTAAGCAATTAACACACCCCCAACTAGCATTTTGCTAGTCCCAAGCAAAACATGCAAACAACTATTTTATACAAAACTAGTACAAGGTGCCACTTTCGTAGGTACTCACGATTGCATTTAGCATATGCAACAAGCTTTGAACCTCTAGGTTACCCCTAGTGGACGAGTTATGCCTCGCGAGGGTTTGCAGTGAATATACCCACAAAATTCAGTAAAGTTGAGTTCCCTATTTTATCTCAGAGAATCCTCATTCATTAGCAAATTGACTAGTTTTTCACAACTTAATGAGGAGGATTTGAAAATTTTACACATCATACACATATTAAAGACATTTTATTTGAGCTATTTCTCAGAGTGCATATGTGTGTACAGTCATATAAATCTTGACTTCTAATTGGATATGCTTACATTCCATTGAAAATATGCCTTGACCTCAAATCCTCATAGGTATACGCTCAGAAATAACTCTCAGATAAGGGTTTTAACATATTCCTCTCATTATGTGACCAAATCCAACAAACTGATGGTTCACATAATTCTTTTTAACGCCCATGAGACAAAGGAAAGCAATCCCTAGGAGTGGATGTTAACATCGAGAATACGAGGGGTCGTTCACCTTAATTCTTTCTTTTTATTTCCTCTTTAAGGCTATGTCCACCTAAGATCAATAGGTCTTTAACTGGGACGAAATGTAGGCTTAGGACAAGTTTAGAAAAGAGAGGTATAAAGATTTCAAAGGTTCAAAATTGAGTAGATGTCTTCAATGAATATCTGATAGGACAACTTTTCTTTTGGGTTTGTTCTTGAAGTGAATTTCTCCTTCAGACTTTGGTCTTTCTTTTCTTTTTTCTTTTTTTTCTTTTTTTTCTTTGGAAGAAAGACATTTAATTTTTTTTCTCACTTCTTTGACTTTTTGTCCTATTTTTGAAATTTTTTTCTACTCTGCTCATTTTGAAGTGGGTGATGGTTATTTATTTTAATGGGTTGTTCTGGGTTAAGGTGAATGGATTTAAGAAAGAAAAGGCTTAATAACAGGCTCAAAAGGTTAACTAGTGGTATATTATATTGGGCAGGCTTTATGTCTCTGAGCTGAGCAAGGATGGCCTATATCATTTCTTAGGTTTCTTAAAGCCTATCAGATTCAATAAATTTCTGGAATTAAAGCTATTACTCCTCTTTATTCTTGATGGTTAATCAAAACAAGGATAACAGGATCACACTAATGTATGTACGCTGAAGAAATCAGGGAATTACTTATAACTCTCTAAAAGAAGATAGTATCAAGTCTCACTAGGTTATAGGTCTCCACTAATTTTCCTCAGGGTCTCTAAGTCATACCTCTATATTAGTCTTGATTATGTGCTGTGTGTAAATGGTTTTCGAGAAGTAGCTTTCATAAAATGCTTCAACTCATGAATGACATGCAAAACTAATCATATGCATTCCCATTAAGAGGTGAAAATAGTATATTTACTAAATCTTGAACATTCAATTCTCATCACAGTAAGGGAACTCTACTTAAAAAGACTTTTTGTTTTTTTTTCAAAAATTTTCATTTTTTTTTTCAAGAAAACTCAAAAATCTCTAGTTCATCTACACCCCCCAACATGAATGAAACATTGTCCCTAATGTTTGAAAACATAGGATTCTATATGAAGTTTGAGAGATGTAAACTCTAAACACTTGGGTTGCCTCCCAAAAAGCGCTAAGTTTAACGTCTTCAGCCAGACGTAATGATGAGTGCAGATTATATGTTGTAATGCTCCTGGAGTGGTACTTTAAGGTGGATCATGATACTCGGGTACCTGCAAAATTGTCTCATCAATTTCAAGATCAGGCAGTTCGATGAAAGGTTTTAACCTTTGACCATTGACCTTTTGGATGTCTCCATCCTTTTCAATCTCGATGGCCCCATGAGGATAGATTGTGCGTATTATATATGGTCCAGTCCATCGAGATCGAAGTTTTCGTGGGAACAAATGCAATCTAGAATTATACAATAAGACCTTTTGACCTGGTGTGAAGGATTTTCTTAGAATGTTTCTATCATGTATAGCCTTCATTCGGTCTTTGGACACACATGCAGACTCATATGCATCTTTCCTCAATTCCTCCAACTCATTGAGTTGGAGTTTTCTGTGGGTTCCTGCATAATTTAAGTCAACATTTAGCTTTTTGACTGCCCAATATGCCTTGTACTCTAATTCTACTGGTAAGTGGCAGGCCTTTCCATAGACCAAGCAGTACGGTGACATTCTTATAGGGGTTTTATATGCTGTACGATAAGCCCATAAAGCGTCAATAAGTCTCAGAGACCAGTCTTTCCTATTTGGATTGACTGTCTTTTCTAGAATTCGCTTTATTTCCCTATTGGATACCTTTACTTGACCATTAGTCTGAGGATGGTATGGGGTAGCCATCCTATGGTTAACACCATACTTTTTCATTAAATTCTCAAACACCTTATTACAAAAGTGTTTTCCCCCATCACTTATTATGGCTCTTGGAGTACCAAACCTTGCAAAAAGATTTTCTTTTAAAAACTTTACCACAACCTTGTGGTCATTG